>CALNVZ010003431.1:14022417-14066171 GCA_940671915.1 Paracentrotus lividus | reverse complement strand
TCTCTCTCTCTCTCTCTCTCTCTCTCTCTCTCTCTCTCTCTCTCTCTCTCACTCTCTCTTTCTCTCTATCCCTCTGAAGTCCTTTGTCACTCTCTGTCTTTTTCTTATGGTCAGTATTACTTTCTTTCTTTCTCCCTCTGTATCTCGCTCGCCTTGGTTTCTTTAATATTTCCATCTTTCTTATTCCCCTCTCACTCCCTCCCTCCCTCTTTCTCTCTCTCTCTTTATCTCGCTCGCCTTGGTTTCTTTAACTTCCATCTCTCCTTTACCCCTCTCACTCCCTCCCTCTCTCTCTCTCTCTCCCTCTCTCTCTCTCTCTCTCTCTCTCTCTCTCTCTCTCTCTCTCTCTCTCTCTCTCTCTCTCTCTCTCTCTCTCTCTCTCTCTCTCTCTCGCCAGTTCTATCAGTCTTTTTCTTTTTCTTCCATCATCCCTTTCTCTCACGTTACCCCCTATCACCACCTCCCCCTCTCTCGCGCGCGCTCTCTCTTCCTCTATCTCTCTCTCTCTCCACCTCTCCCTCTATCTCTTTCTCTTTTTCTCCATCCACCCTCTGATCTTTCCCATCATGATTTGCATTCTGTCTAGATGCTTCTTAAATATTGTTCAATATACACAATACAATGTTGTTATTTTTTATGTGTGAATGTTGTTCGTGTCTATTTATGTGTTCGTTGCTTTTCCTGCCCCTTCTGTTTAAGTTGTTCAAAACTCCCCCCCCCCTCTCTCTCTCTCTCTCTCTCTCTCTCTCTCTCTCTCTCTCTGTCTCTGTCTCTCTAACCTTCTTCTTCCCTCCCCTTCTCCTGATTCTCTTCCCCTTCTTTAATCGATTACATTAGTAACAGAAATCCATTTTCTGTATCAGGAAATAAAAGCCGAATCATATGTATGCCAAACGCAGTCCATTGTCGGACGCAGTGCGTCCGGCGACGGTCGGTACAACTGAGCAAATTACGGCGTAAGATGGCGCAACAATACATGTGTCATTATATTGATCTGGCATGTGGCAATTTTCGAAAATAGAATTTTCTGATATTCCATTCAAATTCAAAGCCCTTGAAATAGAATTTATAATTTTTTGAAGGAGATAAAATTTGCATTGCTAGAGTAATGATCCATTCATAAAACTTTCAATTTTCATGTACATGAAGAAATAGCCAAAATGAAAACTTGCAACAAATGTTTTCTTCGCAATATATTTACAAGCCATAAGCCTGATTAATATTTTTTGGTAACAATAATTCGATGTACCAATTGGTTACACCGGGTATCCAAAATCGAAGGAAGAGCTTTCATTCTATCTATCAATTCAACATTTATCGCAATAACTATAATTATTCAATATGAATCAATAAAGACTCATACCTTGATATTTGAAGGGCATCGGTGAGGTTACACGGGTTCAGCAAAGCCTAGCTGACCAACCCAGTCTACGATGAAACGTTTATTATGCGCCATGGTGTGACACAACAAAGGGTCCGTCCACACCAGGTGTGACTGATTTCAATGACAGAACAGAGAAGTGTTGCACTTTGGTTACACATGTGTGAAACATTAAAGAGCTTTGCCCAAATGAGTCATAATTTTGACGATTTATGACTCGGATAAAAGTAGACAAAAAGACTTTATCCATCTTGGAGTTATGGAATGTAAGATTTGATGCTCTTTGCTTTATTGGAGCCCCGATGGGCCCCTGACGGACCCCCAAGGGTTTGTATAACACCCCCTTACGCGTTGAGAGAGCTAATTCTATTTTCACCTGTGTTTCGTTTGGATGCGGGCCGAAGCGTGGGGGTAGTTCCGAAAGTCATTTCAAGGCAAGCGTGAATTCTCAGGTTTCCTCAGATTAAATATCTTTGGAGGGGGAGAAAATACCCGTCGTAAATATGAAGAGTGAAAATAATCCAGGTGTAGGCTATATTTCGAGTGATTCTGCAATGTGCATTACATCGATCTCGTATATAAGAAGGAATAAATAATACCGACAGCTCACTTGCACGAGACCGAAAACATATTACAAAGATTTAATTTTAAATTTAAATTCGACAAATAAACGACGAAACATATACAAAGATTTAAAGAGAAACATAGGCCTAATGTGTGAAAGAAATCAAAAGAAAAGATAGAAATTCAACAGGAGAAAACAGCAACAGAAATAATGATAGAAAAAAGGTCCACAAAAATGCATGATGAATTTCATTTTGATTCATTCAATTGAATTTCATTTTTTTTTTTTTTTTTTTTTTTTTTTGGGGGGGGGGCAATCGAGTATGTAAGATCGATATATTCTTTTGATTCATTCAATTGAATTTCATTTTTTTTTTAGGGGGGGGCAATCGAGTATGTAGATCGATATATTATAAAGGATTATAAAAGTTTTTTTTTTTTTTTAGATCAATGATTTCCACCATAAGGAGAAAATATGAAAAGATAAGATGTTGTTGTCCAATGTATTAGTTGACGAAAAGAAATGGAAATGTCTATCTGGGGGGCATTTCATCAAATGACTTGTCAGACATTTCATCCGACAAATTTGCTCTCAGCCAATCAGATGCAAGCATTTCAGTAGCTTATAACAGCTTGTCGGATAAAACGTCCGACAATTCCTTTGATGAAATGCTCCCCTGATCTTTGTGTGTTCGTGAAGAATGTTAGCTTGAATGCGAAACCATGATATTAAATAATTCAGAATGAAAAGGTTTGTAGTATTGGGTTTATGTGTTTTAGTAACGAGGGGGAAATTATGTGTTTTAGTTTCGGAATACAGAGGGTATGTCTTATTCTAGCATGTAACCTGAACACCATATGTAGCCTTCTGTCAGCCTAAATGAATTAAAAACGAAAATCACAATTGCAATACAAAATAAAACATAATAATGAATACATTTTTTGAAAATATGAATTCTATTTTCGAAAAAATTCTGTTAGTGTTATTATCAAACTATTAATTAAATTATTCAAAAAATAGGTACAGTGTCATGATATGGTTCACAAAGCCTTGGATGAAGGCTAGGCTACATCATTGTTATCCAAAGGTATTTTGGCGGCATATGTTGGACTAATGTCAGCTTCGTTTTACTTTCTATCAAAAGGTGCTGAATACAATGTTCACGTGGGATAATGTTCAGCATTGAAAAAAAAAAAAAAGATAAAAAAAAAAAAAAAAAAAAAAAAAAAAAAAAAAAAAAAAACATTTAAAAATGTTATTCGCTATAAAATTCTTAACAAATCTTTAATTCGTTTTGAGTTTGAATTGAAAATAGGATACAAATTTTCATTTTTAAAGTAAAGCTAGATGGCTGTTAATTTTCGAAGTTTTCATCCCTCTTTTGATTAGGGGGGGGGGTCAATACTTTGCATGGAGTTGAGAAAAGACAACTCTCTTCTTCGTAATACCAAGTTTGTGTGTAAATTTTTGTATTACGAGATGACAAAACTGGCAGATATATTATCAAACATATCAAAAGTTCGTGTTCTGATAATTTCATAAGTACTCTCATCCAAAATGGTTTCATATTCCATTCCAATAAATCATCAACCCTCCTTTCGTCACCAGAATGTTATTTCTCAAACTGTTTGGAATCAATTACGATTGGCCGACCCCTGACTGCAAAGGTTTCAATTGTTTGCACATGTTTGCATCAAGCAAGGAGTCGAAATGATCTTGATGATGATGCGGATCCAGGATTCGTATTTTCAATAGATTCAGCAGGTCCAATAATTGTCAAGGGACAATAGCGGCTCTATTATGTTAGGGCATGTGCCGATACTTTCTGTGACGTAAGGCTGGATCCGCTTCTCCTGGATAATAATGAAGAACAAGAAGACCGATCATTATGTGTCTTTGAAATGATGTTGGTATATGCCTCTTGATATAAACTTAAAGGGGAAGTTCACCCTGGAATTTTGTTGGTTTTAAGAAATCCAGAAAAATAAAAGAAAAATATGAATGAAAGTTTGAAGAAAATTGACCAAAAAATAGCGAAGTTATGAATATTTAAAGTTTTGATTCTGTGACGTCACGTGCGAGCAGCTCTCCTATCAGACTTATGTGTTGTGTATGTAAATTCCATAAATTTGTCTTTTTTAATGGTTCTTGACAAAGGAATGGGTCAATTTGATAGAGGCATGTATATTAACATATTTTTGATGATGTTTCGACCGTATACAGGTGATATAATTAATTTTCTTCAGAAAAAATGACACTTTATTGAATTTTACACTACATAACACATAGGAGAGCTGCTCGCATGTGACGTCACAAAATCAGAACTTTAAATATTCACAACTTTTTTATTTTTTGGTCGATTTTCTCCAAACCTTCACTCATATTTTTCTGCATTTTTTAAAAACCAATTTAAACCCAGGGTGAACTTCCCCTTAAAAGGGATTAAGTAACTTTGTGGAGGCTTGCAAAAATTTGAGCTTTTGGGCCCTATATGCTATCAGTGCATGTAACAATGTGTCAAGATGGCAAAATCAAAAGTATTTTATTAGCATCATTACATGTTTCACCATGTTCACAATGAGTAAAAAGATATTATTGTCATTCCATAGACTCCAGTGTTAACTTATGCGTACCCAGGTACGCTTATGACTATGGTTTTATTCAGGCATCAATATCTCAGCAATGAAACGACCGATTAGCTTTAAAAAACTCAGGCGATACCTGTCTGACGTAAAGGTTTGTAATTTTGATTACAAAAATAGCTGGAAGAGACTTTTTAAGACCCTACATATGGAGTTGAACACTTCTTTTTACTTCGGACATAACAATATATATATTATTTTAAACCTTTTTATTAAAAAATAATATTAAAGATTAAATATAATTCGATACGTGACCCCCCCCCCCAAAAAAAAAAACAAAACAAAACAAAACAAAACAAAACAAAACAAAAAACAAACAAAAAACAAACAAACAAAAAACATTAGTAATAATTATTCTTCCTGTCGTCTCTCCATCACGTTCCCCCTATTCCATGCACCACCCATGCAAATAACCACAATCCCGACAATGAAACTAAAACTAATTATCCTGTTTATGTTAAACCAAAGAATGTTTCGACGAGTTATGTCTGTCTCCACAAATTTATAAACGACCAAACATAACGATATACCGGAAACAGACACACGTGTCTATAACACCTTATCAATATCAGTGAAAATGAGATAATTTTAATGTTTTATTAAGTTTGAGTGACAAAACATTTTAAGCGTATGGATCATTTATTCGAAATTGCCATTGCATTTCATTTCATTTAAGTGTGTGATTAGGTGCTACATCTATCATATCTATCAAGAATGAAATAGGACAGTTTAATTTTCATAAAGATATTTGCTTAGATACGCCTAACACGCATGAATGGACCATTTATTTGAAATTGCCCGATACTTTATTTCATTCATAAGTGTCGGTTATCAGCGTAATGATAATATTCGAACATCATCAACACAGCTCATTGACTTTATCACTTCCTATAGTCTGATAATCGACTTTGACTTCGAATTTTATTTCATTTTCAACAAAATATAAATAAAGATAATTATTATTATGCTATCATCATTATCACTCCCTCATTTCCATCTATACCTCCTTTTTCTGAGTTCAAATTGGGTTCTCTCCTCCTCCTCCTTCAAATTTCCTCTTGGCCCCGTTGCATGAATAGTTACCATGGTTACTAAAACATTGACATCAATGATATGGTAACGTTGCTCAACAGCCAATCAAAATGCTGTAGTTCATGTAAATTCAGTTCAGTTTTTATTTACATATTCCAATCAAACAATAATAAATACACAAATTATATGTCATTTCAATACTATACATTATTTGATAAACCATAAAACGAATGATATCAGTAGCATAAGAAAGAAAGAAATATGAAGGAGCCTAAGTTAATAAAAGCTAAGCTTGTTACATTATAGGCTCCTTTGTGAAAATGATGTATAAAAATACATAAAGAAATAAATAAATGCAAAGATATATAAATAGGAGTAACTGAAGAATGTACATTAACATATTTTTTTTTTTTTTTTTTTTTTTACATTGAACTACCTATATATGTACGCGCAATGGTAATAGTAAGGCGTACCGAGATGATGTCATCATTATTTTGATGTGTAAATTACATAGATGGCAAAGTTTAATACTATTATAGTTAACTCTGGTCACCATGTCCTGCCCTTAATACCCAACACACACTCATGTGATTATTGGCTATGGGGGGGGAGGGGGTTTACGGTCCAAAATTATCAAATTTGAATTTAGCTGAATTACAACCATGATTGCTTCTTTCGGAATTGTAACGACCTTTTTCTCAACGATATATTTCAGCACCACTGAATATACTTTGCCATCTGGTAACATAAAATCATCAAATACATTTAGATAAGTATGCGAATCAACTCCAAGATCACCTGATGTCAGGTGATCTTTACTGGGCGAGAGGCTCCGTTTATCACGTGACCTCCACAAACTTAGACCAAGGGGTCACTGACTTCGCCTACACCAGCCCTCTTCAAGGAAAATGTTTTGACTACATAGCAATTTATATTGCTTTAATTTTGTCGACACAGTACATTCTTTATTATCGGTGTTGCTTTGCTCCACCCCCTTTCACATCTTTTTATTAAAAACATCAGATGCAGTCTACATTGATAGGAAGGTCCTCAAAACGGGTTACAAAGGAATATCCTCCATGGTGTGGAAAAATCTATTTTTCTCCCAATCCACAAGTTCAAATATTCTAAAAACGAATTCTGTCAATGCAAAAAAAAATGAATCGAGTAACCATACTTTTTGTATCATTATAAATATATTTCGAATATTCAAATTGTGTTATTAGGCATTGTAGCTGGAAGTATATACACATTCCATCTAAAAAATAAAAAAAAAAAAAAAAAAAAAAAAAAAAGAGAGAATATTCTATAAAGTTGTTTAATATTCAAAATCCTTGTTTTAATTAGCCTAGAACCAGTAAAGCCAATAACCACTTTGATGAGGTGTTAAAACCGGAAATGTGTTTTGAATGGGCGCCATGTAGGAGAGGGCGAAGGGGGTAAAGTAGTACCCCGCGGCTGACTTGTTGGTTAGAGCCCACAGCGGAGACGGGCGCGTCGACGCCCCGGCCATCACGGCGAGCGTGGGAATGAAAAACCGCAGCACAGCGAGAGGCCCTGTGTTCACCGCGACTGGGTTCAAAGAGAGGGGAGTCGGGAAAAGAGGAGGTGAGAGAGAAGAGGGAGAGATAGGAGAGAGAGAGAGAGAGAGAGAGAGAGAGATGAGAGAGAGCGAGATGAGAAAGAGAGAGGGGGAGATGGAGAGAGAGAGAGAGAGAGAGAGGAGAGAGGGGGAGGGGGTTGAGTGAATTTAATTTTATCATATTCATAATCATAATAGAGAGGAGAGAAACGTGCACTAAAGGTATATGACTGTCCTACAATCAGGACTTGTACATTTTACCACTTATCCGCGGGGCCACACGATAACCGAGGACATGCATAACACAAATTTCTGTTTTGTATTTGATATAAATGAAGAAATTGCCGAAACAAAAGTGGAAAAAATAAATTCAAATCAAGTGTGCAAGAAAAAAAAATATTTGGTAGGATTAATGGTTTGCAATTCGTGTAGTATGGTATTAAAGCGGAAGCAACTTAAAAAAGGAAAGGGAAGAGACCCTTCCTATCCGTACCTCCCTCCAAATGTTGCTCTTGTTATATCTTTGTTTTTAATCATCTAACCGCCCCCTCCCTCCATCGCCCAGGGGCCCTCTCGATTTCTGGACACACGCCGCAGCGACCACGCCCCTAAAGAGTACCAATCGTTGCCTCTTCTTCTACTACTTTACAATCTTCAGCTCTTATTAAACTCTCATTGTAAGTTAAGTATATGGGCCAACCCATCATTCACGAAAATCAAACACACATTTTTATACTTCTCTCGTCAATTATTCCAATTGCTACCAGAAAACAACTGTCATTCCCGCTTCTAATATCGAAACATGATAAATTCGTTTCGCATACACTATACGCATAACGAGCACACGACGAGCCCCTTGCTGCGTTCGGGTTAGCCGTAATGACGATAAAAAGTCAACTTCGTAATTTTTGCTGCTATTCAATTACTTTGAAACATCGATAATTGGACGTTTTCAATTATGCACCAAGTAGATAAGATCTCCACTCAATTATGTAAATGGGCTGCACGCTTACACAATTCCCAACCTTCTTGTTTTGTGCACTTCAAATTATTTTTTTTTCCCCGTTTTTTTTTTACGATAATTTTTCCTACCTGCGTATTGTACTGATTATAAAAGCGAGGCAGTATCGAATAGGAGTCTTGATTACATAGCAATACAGACAAAGTTCGTTTCCTTCTCATGTATTTCTTGAATAAATACCAGATGTTACTTCATAAATTAAAAAAGGAGCAAGATTAAAAACACAGAACTGCGACGTTGTGAGGAGGGTTACAGCTCATTGGTTCGTTATCATTAATCATTATCGATTATTTGAAAATGAAATAGGGTCAGTGATGTTGAAAGTAATACAAAATTCGTTTATCAGAAAATAAATAATATTAGCTAATCCTATAAAAAAAAGTAATGTTTACAAAACCAATGTTATATACGTCCATGACAAAACCAAAAAATTTTCATACAAAGTGTCCCACAACCATGATATTGATATTTTAGGGTAAAGAGGTAGAGGTAGTATGACAATATACACTGTTAGTGTTAGAAGAAATTAAACAAGTTGTTTAAAATCTTAAACAACTGCGTGTTAACCAGTGAATCGCACAGCGTTGTTTAAAAATCAAACAACCTGTAGTAGTTTAACACTTTAACACTTTTTGCTGTTGTTTAATGGTTGTTTGAAATATCAACAGTATTGTTTAACGCTCCTCTCCAAAAATGAAAACGCTCCAATTTTTATTTTGGTTAACGCGGCCGGGTATCGAACTCACGACATTTCGATTATAAGGCAGACGCTCTCAGGGGAAAATAAGGTGGTCTCATACCAAGTCACTCTGAGGGGAAAATAGGTAAATTTCTTGAAGAAATTATTGCAATTATTCTTTTGAGTACCTGTCCAGGGTAACGGAAACCTTGGTTTGTTAGCACGACACTGTTTATTATTATTGTGGTGGTTTATTTGGCGGTTTAGTACCTTTATATCATTCATATCAAAAGCTAAACGGTGTTCTTTCAATATCAACTTCCGTTCATATTATATAAACAGTGTCACAAATAGCAGCTCTTCATTCTCTCTAATATTCCTTTCTATTTATCAATAAATAGAGAGAAATACGGACCGTGGGAACTGAATTTATTTTTATTTGGGAAGAAATATAGCGTTAATGATGTTTAAACAAACCAGACAAATTAGTTTGCAATTCACCAATTTTGTGGTTAAATTGGGCTGTTGATTGCCATAAACGACTGGCTCACAAATATCAAATAAACAAACCGATTTATATGATTGTATCTCTAATATTTTAAATTGGCCTACTTGCCATCGATCACCAAATGAGACGATAAAATTGTTATAATTATGTTCACGTTGCTAGTTATGATATCTTTATTTGACTTCAACCCTCGCCAATGTCTGACCAATGATCAACAAGATTTTTTTTAAATTAATAATAATAATAATAATGCTAATTCGTTTATCATAAATTTCCCCTTCCCCTCTCCATCTCTATACTCTCTCTCTCTCTCTCTCACTCTCTTTCTCTCTCTATCTCTCTCTCCTTATCTCTCTCCCTCTTTCTCTCCTTCTCCCCCCCCCCTCTCTCTCTCTCCTTCTCTCTCTCTCTTTCTCCATCACTCCCTCTCTTTCTTTCAATCCCACATCTTTTTATCATTTTGTATCTTTATCTCTTATTCTTATTTAGAATAAAGTTGAATACACAAATATGTTCTTTGTATGTCATCAAGACACTTATCATAATATTTTTAAGACAAAGAACAAAAGCGCCATTTGAGACTAAAACGACACATTTCTGAAGTTTGACAAATTGATATTACCAGCATTAATGTTCATGATTTCCATGAACTTATATATTACCAACCAGGGATATATTGGTGAGGAATCATTGAAATATTCAGGCCCTCCCCTCTGGGAGGGGTCTGTTTCATTTTTGAGTATTGATGATGTCATTTGCAACAGCCTGCTCTTTATCACAACTGGAAATAAACAAAATACACAAAATATTTATCATAATTATATTTGTTGGTCCGAAAATTCGTTGGTCTGAAGATTCGTTAATCCGAATGGGAATAGTTATGGTTTCTCTTATCCGAAAATGAAATACGGTTCGTAAATCCGAAAGGGATATTATAACCCCAACACCACCGTATGTAAACCTTTCATCTCAAATGAATGAAACTTTCTTCATCTCCGGATTCCGAACCCTATTTCTTTTTCGAATGAATATATCTTATGTTTTCATCGGATTAACAAATCCTGTTTCCGGTTTAATGAACACTTTTTCATTTTCGGATAAAATGCACATTTTAAAGAACGAACTTCCGATTGAAAAAAAAAAAAAAAAAAAAAAAAAAAAAAAAAAATCTGATTAACGAGCATTGTTTTATTCAGTGTGGTGTACGATCGTTCAGAACTACGATTAGCCCGGAAAATACACCCAGACATTTTATTATAGATGATGTTGCCTATTTTGTCATGTTTTCTTCTTTTTCTTCCAGGTTGAGTGTTGACAATAACCTATACCATCCAAACTATTGTGAAGGTAATTCATACAATACTAATTAGAAGGAAAAAAAAAACAATAGGTAGAAAAGGGAAAGCGAACAACACGCATTTGAAATGAAAAACTCATTTATGAAACTTGAATATTGTTAACTTTTATTTTTTTATATATGTTTTATTGAATTAATGACATTACAATATTTACACATCCATTTTTAAATGATTTTAAAAAAAATTAAAACCAAAATCAGATACAAATTACGAAAACAAATAAAAATAAAATAAATAAATAAATAATGAATAATTGTTAATCTTTCTCTAAAAGTGCACACTATTTTCGTATTTCTCCTTTTTTAGGGAAAGAAATAAGCGGGGGGGATGCTTCTAGGATTCTAATGAATTTCAACATACTTAAAAAATACACCTAGACATGTGAAATATGTGGTTGCTTCAATCAGTGGCGGATCCAGGATTTTGAAATACGGGGGGCGCATTTCAAAAATTTGAAAAAATGTGGGGCGCAGCCGAAAGTTTTCCGATTTTAATATGTAGGCCTGCAGTCAATGAGTGGTTTTCAAATTATAGGGGGGGGGCGCGTCCCTAGCGCCCCTGCCTGGATCCGTCACTGCTTTACTTGAACATGCCTTAAATGAAAAACTCATTTATGATCAATGTAAAAAACTTGAATTGTAAATCTTTTCCCAAACATGCCAAAAGTGCAGATCATTTTCGTCTTTCCTTTTTCTTTTCTATTTCTTTTTTTTTTCCTTTCCTTTTCTTTTTCTTTATTTTTTTTTAAAGGGAGAGAGGGGGTGGATAATCCTAATGAATTTCATAATACATACCAAGACATGTGGAGTATGTGGTTGAACATGCCTCATAGAATTGGAATGTTTTTGGTTTCGAATCTGATTACATCAGGATATTGGCACTCGTGTCGGAATAATATTTATTTCAATTGTTATATTCATGAACTGGTCAGTGGCTCAGGAGTTGTGTAATCAGGGAATTCCAGTCATAAAGCAATATTATCATTATAATTAGGGCAAGGGCATGTATACAATGATTGTTATACAAAGCTGATAGCAATTTTTTATTTGCGAACTTGTAATATTTTTCATGACTCATCGTTTGTTGTTTATGCATTCATTCCACTGAAGGCTCATTAATTACTGAACCAACATGACCATAAACATAATGAAACCATCCCTTATCTTAAGATTTAACCTCATTATGTATTCCCTTTATTGAATAATATAGGGTTTTTAATTATTTAAAAAAAAAAAATAGTTCGTCACTTGTGTATTCAAAACCACGAAAGGGGGGGGGGGCTTCAATTTCATATGCAACATTTTAACATTAATTTCGTATAACTAATATTATAGCAAATGAGTGTTTATTGGTTCCAAAGACATGTTTACAATAATCTTACACTCAATATTTCATACTTTGAGAGTTTATTCAGGTGAATTTCCAAAGAGGGGCAATTGAATTCTTGTGGGCAAGCGGTATAGTCCCATGTGGGCGCTTCATATGCGGTCTAGTCCCACCTGGGCGCTCCATAATGCTTGAAGTTCAGGTCAGCGCCTTTGAAATGGATTCTGGATTACAGAAACCATTTGCAGGGATTTATGATGTTATGATTTCCTTCATTTGGCATAAAGCTTATGATTCAAACCAAAAATGACATTCTTGGAGATTTCTGTCGGTTGTAAGATCATAAAGATTGTCACAGAGTATTGGAATTGTTCTTCATACCACTGACACGTGACAAAATATGTGTCATATCCAATTCATGTTCAGTGTGTCTTTCTGTTTGTTAAACATTGATACACTGTATACCTTTAATAATTATAAGAAATGTGGTTAGGTTAATGGTTAATGTTAGGGTTAGTGATATGCGTTGGGTTTAGGGTTAAGTGACTGTGTGCAAAAGGAATATTGTGGAAATTCTAACGCCTCCCCCCCCCCAAAAAAAAGGTTAGGTTCTATAAGTCATGTTCTTTATAGCTCCTCATCACTCGAGCATTAAAAGCAACGCGATTATCTGGGACACTCACCGACACAAGGGTTTGTCATAGCTCAGTCGGTAGAGCGCCTGCCTAGCAATCAGGAAGTCTCGGGTTCGGAAAAAATTCAAATGATGGCATGTATTGGTTAGTAACTGTTATAGTCTATCCAAGGAGTGGTTGTCCAGGGAATAGGTGATCTTATAACCGCATAATAAAAATCAAATCGTTGTGCAGAAAATCAATGAGTGATTTCGATAGATTATTTCAAACTGAGCCGCTGACAATAAAACACCTCAACATCGTACTGGCAAGGTTACGAGCGGGGCACCCCGGCGAGAGTAACAAGTCATTGACCGGTGTGTAAGCCTTATCCATAGCTGCTTATTAGTATTCATAAACACGTGTGAAAATGAAATATGAATCCATTGATCATGTTGATGGCTTTATTTTCGAAATGCTTGACACGAAAATCCATTTTTGCGCAAATCACTCGGCAAATATTAAAGTTTCTATCCAGTGGATTTTGCCATATTTCAAAGCCTATCCCAATTCAAAGTGGTGGGTCATGCTGCTGAGGGGGAAAAAAAAATTTGCAATTTGCAAATAATTTCAATTCACTGTAATATCATACATCGCTAACATAAATAAAGCCAAACAATTATTGTAAATTTGATCAATCTTCCAAATAGGCAGAAATATCCACCGTTTTCAGGATACTCTTTAATATTTTTTGGTCATTTTTTCGGCATTCAGTTCTCCCCTTCCACCTCCCTGGTTTAACCAATTGAATGCCAGAAAATAACAACTGAATCCTTCGGTCTATCTTTCAACGTGCTCGAACAATATAAAGTTTTAAGGTTTGCTTGTTTTCATATAGGAAACTTCTTATTCATTTCCCCCATAATTTTGAGTTAGGCCTACATATTTTGATAATGCCAAATATTGGTTATTCTCCCCCCGTTCATTGACCCCTGCCTATTGAGGTGAATATAATTTGACACGGCCGTGTTTTGATTCAAATATTTATAATCAATGCCAAGACACGTGTAAAGAGCAACATAATTTATGAACAATGTGAAGGTTGTAGAAAGAAACCAATCTATTCTGTTGATTTTGCTCGGTCGAGTGTGCAAGAAAGAATTTGCTTTGGCGCCCGCGGAATCTAAACCAGACAAGAGGGTGGAGGCTACGCCGACGGGCTGGCGGGGATCGTGTGTCGGGGACCGCCCAGCTATCACGAGTTCGCTCGGAGGTGATACAAACCATGTGCTTGTTTGATAGAACTTTTGATGCTTCTCCGTCAAGATTTATTGAAAGAGAAGTTTTGTTTCGGAAGGAGCATGAGATGGAGTCAATCTGGTCTGCACGTGTCGGCCTAGTGATGTAATATGAGGAAACAGAGAGAGACTCTCCTCCCAGCATGCATATCGTTTGTGGCGCTGGCATCTTGAAAGTAAACCAATCTTCTCGTTTTTGCTACAGCGAATAAGACAAGAACGAGGTCTCTGTTCAAATTACAATACAGTCTACGCCCACTATAACGAGTACAAATGAAATGAGATTTCGTAATAACGGTCCGGTTCTCCCTAATAGTAACTGTGTTTAATATCATGATATTTCGTTATGCCATGGGTATATATTATAAGAAGGTCTCGAGCATCTTTTGTTATGGAGTTGACTGTACTTTCAAGTATTGGGGTTTCATTAGGCATCAAAAACAAAGTATAATTTAGTAAGCAATGATAAACCTTAGTAGGCCTATAAATATGGTATGAAAATAGAAACTATTGGAACCCACATGATGTAGAGCGGGGGTGCCGGGGTTAATGAAATAGCCATTCAAGCTTATAATATAATCCTTCTAAACAACACGTTACTCCCTTCTCTCTCAATAAAAACATGTTTGAAAAAGAAAAGTAAAAATATTTCAAACTATCTCTGTTTTTATCATTATTTACCAACACGATATTAGAAACGCCCCCTATAATTTTAAATCGGAGGGGTGTATCCAAGGTTCCCTGTATCAACAGACCATATCGAGGTCAGCGGTGGGCGTACCCCTCATCGTACTGGTATGCCTGACACCATGAATATATAATGAGGGAGCTGATGATGTCATGCCTACGTAAGCCCCTTTTAAACTGCCATACACGGAACGTCCTCCGGAGGACACCCCAGACCTTGTCGGGAACAAACACGCAGTGTGATTCTTATCAAAACACAGGGTAAGATAATGCCACCCTTTCAGTTCACAACTCAAATCCAGGATGCACTCGGTGTGTGTGTACGTAGGGAGGCAATTGAGATTGCCCCAAAACAAGGTAAACAGTGAACGAACAGTGGATGTCACCGCAGACACACCCTAGACCGTCTAGGATGCATTTTACCTCGTGTTCACGCTGTGTTCGTTCCGAGTACACACGGGTGTCTTTTTCTGGTTACTTTCAGATTAGAGGCAACAAGGGGTGAACAAAGGGTAACCTCCGGAGGACATCCCTTGTTTGAGTGCCATTCTGAAAGGGGCTGTACACTTTCTTTTTTTAAATTTTATTATGTTAAGTGAAATTTCCTTTTCTAAGAATATAAAAACAGAGATGAATCCTTTGATATATAATAGAAAAGAAAAAGCGGAGCTACGACATCATTAACTTGCTCATTGCATTATCATGATTATGCACGAGAATATGCTATATTTAAGAAAATTAAAAAATGTAATATTAATTCGATTTCGATGCTTTTAAGAGATGTTCGATTTTACTTATACCAGGAAAAAAACCCTCTTCTTTCAAACACAGAACTAACATCAATGTTCTATTTTAAAAAATAATTAATTTTTAACTATTCAAGAGCATTTTGTAGGTTATTGGCAGCTAATACTTAATTTTAGAGTTATTCTAATTTTTATACGACATAATAACCATGATAACTAATCAGCAATGAAGTACCAAGACAGAGTGTTCCAGATCATATCATCTCATTTTCACTTTCGTTTCTTTTTGTTTCTTATCTGTCTGAGTAATTCTCCCCTTCCTGTTTAAATAATGAGTTTCTTACTTCAATAGTACTTTCACTATCATACTTCGAATGCTTAATAGTAATACATAGGCCTACTACTTTGGTAATTACAAGACACCAACGCCTGTACTACGACGCGTCGCAGCTATATAATTATATTCATTTTCAATTAATAGTATCCAGCGATCTTTCTTCAACCTTGTTTTCCTCGAAGGAAATTATTTTGATCTGAGAGTGAATGGTTCCCAGAAAGACCAACTCCTCCCCTTTCCTCAAAAAATGCTTTCATTCTGAGTCATACCAGCAACATAAAAAAACGCGTTTCGATTTTTTTTTTTTCTTCTTCTTTTTGCATCGAGAACGCGCGGGGTCACTGGCCGTTGCCATGAAAATAGTTTACATTTCAGACCTTTGTGTTATTTTTATTTTCGAGGTCATTATATACCGAATGATATCATTCACTGTAGATAAGGTCCTTCATAAGCAAACAACAACTAATACCAAAGTTACTACAAAATGTATACTCTGTAAAACAAACAAACAAACAAAAAATTAAAATCATGACGTTATTTTATTTTTTATTTTTTTCAAGAGCTCCTTGATTTTTTAAATCGTTACTCCTTTAGCATGTGAGCTTACTTCTAAGAATATATATTTTTTCCCCTTTCTTTTATTTTCAAAATCGTTTCTAAAACTGTTTCTCCTTGTAGTACGCCTTTGTATGAGCTCACTTCTCAGAAAATATTCGTTCCTCTATAATTATGTATTTATCACTCTCTCCAAGACTCTCTCTATTATCACTAAAATCTTTGAGAAATTCTCGAAATAAAAATCAAGAAGCGTGGTCCATGTTTTGAGGTCACGTGCCCGAAGCGAACCACCCGCCATCAATAGTACCCTAGTCTGATAGATCAGACTGGATTCCATCGATGAATGCTTATTTAATTTATTATGTCCAGAGTATATAACTTACGAACAAATTAAAACAAATTTATGAATATATATTCAACATATATTTTGCTTTCAAGCTTTAATACCGTAAAATTCATGGCTGTATTCTTTACGATCATTCTCGAATCTATTGAAAACAGAAGAAAAGATTTATGTGATAAAGACTAGCAGACACACGCCCTCGCCTCAACTCTTTCCGGTCAGTGGTACATGTCATAACTATGGCACGTGGCGGTGTCCTGGTCCGACAACAATTCAACTTTTGTTTCAATTTTGAGGAAACTCGAAACAAGCGGAGTCTCTCTTGTTTTCCCCAGTGTAAAATATATCTTTTAGGCAGTACCTTCTGCATATTTTCATTTTGTATTTTCACCAGGCATGCTAATAATCACTTGGGGCTATTTCCCTCGACATCTGCCTGCCCTTATCCATAATCTATTCTCTATAGGTAGGATCATTTTTGCGGTAAAAGATGGCTCGAGAAGCGAATAATGATTCCATTGTGCTTCTCAGATCAAACTATTCAATAATAGCATGAAATGGGAAAGATTGGGGAAAGAAATAGGAGATACAAAGATATGAAGAGCACTAATACCCTTTTCTCACGGGACTTTTCTTAACCCCGTACTATCATTAACCCCATACTTTCCTTTACCCCGTACTATTTATTTTCCTTTTCCAACGAGCCAAAATATCTGCCTAACCCCGGCTAAGAAAATGCAAGCTGTTCTCACACAGAAATCGGTAACACCGTACTATCGTTAGCTTCTGTTGCTTGGCATGGCGCTCGCTAGTACGGCATGTGGACAGCTGTTGGCTTAGCCGGGTTTCTGTTCCGACGAGAGTTTGTAATCCCGGCTTTTCACTCTAACACCGCAATTGCCCGGCTAACCCTGCTATTTTGCAGGGCCAGAGAATCCCGTACTAAAGGTGGGGCTAGCCTACTTTGCCAAAACTGCGTCGGAACAGAAAGTGGAATAAGCTTTACCCCGTACTATAGGCAGGGCTAAATGGCAAGTTAGTACTACCTATAGTACGGGGCTAAGGAAATTTTGGTACGTGGGAAAAGGGTATAAATGTGGCAAGTTTGTAAAGTTTGAAGAATAGAGCTGGCACGCGATACACTTTCAAACTTCCAATTTTGGGCTACAAGCGCACGTGCTGCTATAACAAATAAAAAACAGACACAGAACGGAATACTAAACAGAATACGTGATCAAAGAATACAAAAATATAATTGGTTACCGTCAATTTGACGAATTGCTATTTATTGTTATAGCATACTCATCATGTTCATCAATCATTTAGATTTGACAATAATAAACAGCTGTATTTCGCATTCACCAAAGTATGAGTGTTATAAGGAAACATTGTAAACATTTAAGAAGTAGAAGTGATATTATAGTAGTAGAAGTATTATAGTAGTAGTAGTAGTAGTAGTAGTAGTAGTAGTAGTAGTAGTAGTAGTAGTAGTACTGTAGTAGTAGTAGTAGTAGTAGTAGTAGTAGTAGTAAGTAGTAGTAGTAGTAGTAGTAGTAGTTTTTGAAAGTGAGGGGCTGAGCCGAAAGTGGGGGGGAGGGAGCGGCTGACAGGGCTAAACTCACGAAATGTATGGGTCATTTTTGCGATTTTGTACACGTTTGTTGAAAAAAAGTGGCGGCTTGAACCCGCGCCCCCCCCCTGGCTCCGCGGCCCCTGTAGTAGTAATAGAAAAAGTAGCAAATGTAGCTAGTACTTAGTAGTAGTAGTAGTAGCTGTAGTTGTAGTTGTAGTTAAAGTGGTGGTGGTGGTGGTGCTGACGGTGGCAGTAGGTATAAAGGTATGATAATTTAAACGTTTATCATTCAGTCATAATATATTAATCATCTCATTTTTATATGACTTCAAATTCCATGAAAAATGTGGACCCCACTGAGCGGAAGCGCTTTCCATTGATACCGTCCAAATGGAAGATTAATTGATTCTGCTTTTGTATTATTTTGTTATGACACTGGTTATTATCCATCTATCAAATTCCCAAACCATGCCAGATGGTCTGTCAAAGTTTATAAACGCAATAAAAATGAATAGATTTATTCAATATTAATGATGAATCTCCTTTTTAATCTTCACAATGAAATGGTGATGAAATCGGAAATATTCTGTTTCCGACATGACGGCTTCTGACACAGCTATCACTATAATTTTAACTCTCAATTTAAAAAAATAAAGAAATTGCAAACAACTCCTTATTATTTCCCCTATAGCTTTTCGTTTATCAATGTTCAATACAAAATTGGTGATTTAAACGATCAACATCGTTAGTTTTAAACTTAGTAAACAATTTAGATCGAAGGAAAATGTTACAAAAACAACAAACAATGTTTATGCTTAATCCCTATAAACTTGTTAATCAAAATAAAAGATAAACTTGGGCTCCATACTGGATATTCTATTCTGTATTTTCACTTTTTTCATTTTTTTTTTTTTTTTGGGGGGGGGGGTAAGTATAAAACTACAGATATGGAAATATATTTTGGCGTGGAGATAAAACTCAGCGTTACAAAACCCACTTCATTATCAAATAGTTCGCCTCCCCTTCTTTGAAAACTCGAGTCCAATCGATAAGGACCTAATCTCACGTATTCATCCGATGAAATAAAATCAATATCTCATCATCAGCATCTCATCTGATAAAGATTTAATGGACTTGCTAGCACTCTCTTTTGTCAGATGCTAATTATTAATCTCATACTATACTTGCACGCCTTCTTTTCTTTTCTTTTCTTTTTAATAATCCAGCCTCTCCTCTTGATTCTAATGATTACTTGAATCAAACTTAATGAGACTTGATTAAAGTTTTCTTCCACTTTCTTCGAAAAACATTTTGAATCTTACCTCCAGTCTCGGTTTGCAGACCTATTACTACCAATCCGAAATACAGTGCAAGTGTAACTGACATATTTTATGAACGCTTCTCTAATTTCCTACGCAATATTTTCTTTCCGTGCGGGGTAAAAATTATATATATTGATTATATAATATTTGCCATCTCACTCATTTGCAATAGTAGGTAGGCCTGTATAGAGTTCAATGATTATGTTATTTGTGTGTTTACCGAAGAGAAATTAACAAAATATTCCTATACTTATATTAAATTATGAAAACAATTTGTGTTAGATCTGATAGTCGATCTGCATTTAATATTGAAAATGAAAATACATTTTTTTTTTTTTTTTTTTTGCCATACGCCCAATGAAACTTTACACTGGACTAATGATTTAGTATAATTTCACGATTTACTTATTGCACTATCTGTCTTTTTCGAAATCGTAGGTATGAATACCACAAACGACAAAGAATGGAAAATGGCTTGTAAACAGAGACTACCAAATGTTTATTGTGCTCATCTTCAAACTATCTCTCTGAAAATACCTTTCGAACTGGCATCAGGGAGATGTGTAGCATGAAGTAAGACGCAAAAAGCAAACCCTGTGTATAATAATGTTGATAATGAACTTTAATTACACCCCATGGGTAATCCACGCCCCCTGAGGGGTGTAAAGGAGCCCCCGTTTCCCATGTTTTGTGCCCCTAAAAGCTCCACTAATCTACCCCCTTTCTTATGTACGAATCCATTATCACCCTTCATTCAACAGATAATTAACGTTTTTAAGTCGGATAGAGCAAGTTCTAAAGCTCTAAACGATGGAATGACCCTTCCCTTTGACGCTATTAGTTGGTAATGGAATAAGTTTGAAGTCTATTAGGAAAAATAAACAGAGTGAAGAACTTTTAAGGTTTGGAAATCTTAAGATTAGTCAACTTTAAGAAGACCGTGGAGTGTTATGAAGTTGGTTAAGAGGGATGGCGACATAAAAGACAAATACTTTGCAGTTCAAAACCTCTTTACCGATGATAATAATTATCAGCTTTACGCTCGTCTCCTTGCAGTTTATTTATTTTCAAACCGCGGTGTCTTTCAGTAGAGCTTTTCTTCTTTTGGAGTTTCGGAAATGACTTTGGTGCGAGAGAGTATTATGTGAACCACTCTTGCTAATTTTCTGAAAAAGAAACGCTGATGGGTTTCACAGATCATAAAGCTGAAAATGACCATCAAAATACTATTGAAAGGAGATAATGCTGCTTGATGTGTTCACAACCATGACAACCGCACGTCTATCGCGGGAAATTGCCATTTGGTCTAAACCCACTTTTATATACCATGGATTCTACTAGTAAAATCCATGCTTTGAACTCTTCCCACATGCATGGTCTCATTACATGTTGTCTTCAACCATTTTGTCTAATGTCCATTTGGTCTAAAACTATTTGGTCAATTCCTGTATAAAAACTCGTACTTAGTAATAAATAGATCAGTTATTCATTTGGGCATAAATATAAAAAAATAACAAATTTTTGCGCCCAAATCTTAAATTTTCTCATTAATGACCGGATTTTCGTTTATTTTTGGTCGATTACAAAAAAATAAACGCGACGCTGTTCTATTGCATTTTATCATGACTGTTTATGGTCGGTCGCTGGAGATCAACATAGATCAGTTTTTGTTCACCATGGGGCATCAACATGAGGCCAAAGCTCAAGCATCCCCCAAACACACACATACCCGATTTTATTATTTCTGTCATTTTTGCACCCATCAAAGCAGAGATCTCTGATTGACAAGAAATCAAGTAAATCTGCCGCGCGTTCCACCCGTGGCAAGGTTGCTCATAGATTACACACCCATTAGCGTCCTGTCTCCATGGTCACTCGTAAGACGTTAGGAAGTTGGAAGATTTGTCGAATTACTCGATTGACAAATGTATAAAGGTCGACCAAGAAGGTGTTTATTGTTCACAATGAACAGAGGGTCAGTTGGATCAGAATTAACCTTCCTTTATGTCGAATAGTAACGTCATCCCTGATTAAACCATCTTCAAATTTTAAGAGGTGCAAAAAGGAGGCTGACAGCTTTTTTATCAAAAAGTTTGGCTTAACTTTGGGAGGTACTCCCAAATAATAGCTTTTAAAAGTTTTATTTGGAAAAAGGAAATCCGAGGATACATTCTTTATTGGGGTCGAGATTTTTGACACTACACAGTCACTTAGCCATTCATTTTTGACCACTTATGTCTGAAGGAATTAGCTTTCATGGGGGGAAAATGAATAGAGAGAGAGGAAGCAACTCAAATAATGATTGACACATATAACTCAAAACACGACTCTGTTAAGACAGCGAATTAAGTTTTTATACAGAATGATAAGTTGTTTGTAGAAGTTTCCAAGTACATAGCCTATATTTGACTTTAATATTTGCTTCAAAATACTTATGTAGACTTCAAACATGATGATCAGATTGATGTAGTATTCAAATCATGGACGTAAGAAAGAATGAAGGAAATATGAGAATTTTATCTCAATACAATTCGTGAAGAAATTAGATCTGTGATAGAGAGAGTATGATTCAGAAGTTATAAGATTTATCCTTATATGAATAAACAAACGAATAACAAGTACCCCATGGCTACTTAGTTGTATGCATTGTAAAAAAAATACCTATCTTAATTATAATAATTATCTTATCATGCTTATAGCACTTCACATGCCTTACAACTTTTTATAAAAAATGCTCTATTTTGTAGCATTCCAAAAAATATACCGATATATAGAACTACTCAGTATGGTAGATAATCTAAATGCTAACGCATAACACCAAACAGTCATCCGTCAGAAGACCACGCCATCAGCAATGGGAGAAAACAGAAATAGTTATTCGAAAACAATTTACAGAAATAAGGACGTAATAGTAACGCCAAACATGCTAAAAGCTTCCGTTTTCTTTATTCTCCCAAACTATTGTTCTTTTTGAAAGGTTTAATTCCTGGTATTTTCCCCCAACTGCCAAAATACACTTTTCCAATCCTCTTTCGAAAGTATCAAGTTAATGTGTGAAATTTGACGCAAATTATCTAAGGAAAGCTTTTAACTTATCCTCAATAGTCACTAAACAATGGGGAAAAAGTGAGTGTTTGAAAATATCTGATTTGGATGTTTATTTTTACAGCTTTGAGCCAAATTGATTATCGTCGTGGATGCGTTTAAGTTTTGCTGCCTCAGAATAGATAGATGGATTTAAAATGTGACTGTCTGACGCATTATATTCTAAACCTTTTTGGATACTGGACCAAAACTACCAGCAACCATGACAACACTAAACTCAAACTCAAACGTAACCATGGTAACCGAAGCTCAAATACTTCGGAGATCACAAACTGTTGAATCAATATAATTTCCATTACATTTGAAGCTACTACATTCTTACCAACGTCAGATCATTTCGATCAAGTAAAAAATATATATATTTTTCTATTAATTCGAGCAGACCACGCCTCCGCACTAACATGACTATTATAAGCGGCATCAATATACGGGACAGTCCCAATCCCTTATTTTACCCATATTTGAACATAAATCATATCTTGAATAATGACATTTTTGGGAGGGCAGCTTGTAATCCTTTATTTGTTTATTTATTTCCTGCAATTAAAGAGGGACTTTTCAATGAAGCGTCCCCTTGACACGTGTATTGATACTCATAACTATAAACTATAAAATTGCTATTCTTTCCTACTTTCATAGAAAGTGTACACGCACCTGGAACGCCCACACTGTCAGAGCGTGGCCCACGCGCCCACACATCAGGCGCGGATGCCAGAAACGGTTTTTAACGGGGTGCAAAAAGGTTAGCTAAAAAATTGTCCACGTCACGTTGGCAGGTCTGATAAGCGGGGGGGGGGCGGGTGGGGGGGGGGGGGGGGGGGGGGGGGGGGGGGGGGGGGGGGCACTGGGGCTACGGTGGTCGTATAGGGGGGCGGAGGGGGGGGGGGGGTAAGTGGGGGTCGTAGTGGGAGGCGGGGGTTAAAGTGTATTGTAGCAATTTGTGCACGACGATGCTCTTTCAGGACGGCACCGTTAAAATGGTTAGCTTCTCAGCACTCATACTACATCGTACGATATACGGCCAGAAGAGTAAGGTGATTCAGTGTCGCAGGCCAGGGCTATCATCCGGCCGTTCGCACCGGAACAGCGTGGACTCAAGGACACAACCAAAAAAAATATTAGAAAAGAAAAAAAAAAGATGAAACAAAAGCAATAGACTAGGTTATTAGAAACCGCATGTTGATAGGGGTGGGCGTTAAAAAGGTCTAGATACGATATGTATTTCCTGATTTTCCAAATTTGTATGCGGAGTGCGCTGACCTTTAGCCTACTCGCCGCCCCATTAGTGCAGTGGGATCCGCGCCTGGTAGATACAATCAGCGCAGCGGCACGTGTGCTTATTGGAGGACGTCAATCCCATACAATTATCTTTTAAAAATGCGGTTTTCGTGGAACAATTTTTGTTCTGCAGTTAGAATCACCGTAATGAAAATCTGATATAAGAAGAGTAATTCGGATGCCTTCATTTTGACCACCCATTGCTCAGCCACATGCAGAGGTTATTGGAGGTCGTTTGACGCACAGAGGGTCACAGATTGATAAAATAAAAATAGCATGCCGGTTACTACTGCTTTTATTCCAATTAGAATTTAGGAACATTTTGAAAAAAGCGTCTTATTTATAGTAGCAAGAGCAGGGGGATCGCCACATTTGAACAAAGCTAATACTTGTATTTGCTTCCCCCCCCCCCCCCCCCCCCCCGGCCACCTTAAAATGAAGGGAGAAAATGGAGGGGTGCATCGAGACACCATTGAGAGCTGAATGTTAACCCTCATCTAGACCACCATCTACATTTTTACCATCCACCAAAATACCTCACTTCTTTTGCAGACAAGACAGTGGCGGTTTCAGGATTTGAAAATAGAGGGACGCCATGCCCGACAAGAGGTTGGGTAGAGATCAGTGGGTTGAACCGCCGAAATTTCCTGTCAATGAGTGTTTTCCAAATTATAGAGGGGGCGCGCTTACCCTGCGCCCCACCTGGATTCGCCACTACAATGCGTTTACTTGACATCATACCACGCCCTAAAAATAAAACATGTCGCGATATATACTCTATACTCTAATTAACTTCGTCGCCTGATTAGGCTTGGTCCGAATAACCAATAAACAATGTCTAGACTAGCCAGATGTCCTGAGAAACAATGGTCAAGAGAGTGTGAAGAAAGCAATTACATGTGGCCACCCTGTGTGTGTGTGTGTGGTCAAGTGGGCGCGTGGCTATCTGGTTTCAGTAAATAAATTCAGCTTCGCGCGCGTGCGACATGTCGTCTGCAAGAGGGGTAATAATAACCATAAGTACAGTTTAGATCAGATTTGGGAGGCCTATATCATTCCTGTTTTCTCCAAGGTTATATCTAGGTGGGTTTTTTTTATAATAGAGAAAGTAAAGAACACACGATGCTTGTTGCAAATAATTTCAACTTTACGTAGCGTATACGCGCATGCGACAAGTTGTCATACATGGAACAATCGCACGACAATATAGATACGATATGATTGTACGAAGTTTTATTGTTGCTTTTCTTTCTTTCTTTCTTTCTTTTTTTTTTGTTGTTGAAAGAAATCATAAATGCTGTTGTAATTATGCAAATTGAAACCCAATTATTTATTGAGCAAACAGGCCAATGCATTCACTTTAAAAATGTATAAATCGGCTGAAGAATTGGGTTCATTCTCCCAAATAATATTTTATTGTGTCACTCACACTGTTTTGGATTCATTTTTATCAATCAAATACCCCCCCCCCCCCAAAAAAAAAGCTCTCCCCTCGAAAGCAGATAAAATAATGTTTTAAAATAATCAGAGCCACACTTCCTGTGTATGATACGAGGGTATTATTGTGAAGAGATAAAAGAATAGTCATAACATCAAAATGATAACATATAGATACGATAACAACTATGATAACATGACTGTACAAGTAGATATATAGGCCTATGATTATGTGTCTAGCATTGTGGTCTATATGGTTCAAATATATTGTCTACTTCCCAGGTAGATTAATTATTCCCATTTCCAATTAATTTTTTTAATGATAATAATAAAATAAAATAAATCAATCAATCAAATATAGATATTTGGATATGAAATACAAGCGAAATACAAATTTGAAAATAGCTTACTTTTTAGTCTTTAGTGATAATATAAATATTATTCACGGTCTTCTGAGACAGCAATTAAAAAACTAAAATGGAAAAAGTAAACGGGAAATAAATGTTCAAACAATATACATAAAGACAAATATTTAAAAAAAACAATAATATCCAGTGTTAATATCTTAAAAATTTACATGTCATGTGATATGTATGTCCTAACTGCTTTTTTTTTTTCAAGGCTTGCAGAGCGTCAGAGCTTATGGCAAGTCATGTATTACAATAAATATGAACAAAATAAACTTTCTTTTTAGTCAAAATTTGAACAATATACATTTATCTTGGACCCTGGTCCCTCTCCAATTATTAGTTGAAACTGATATAACCCGTGGCTACAAACTGCATAAGGTTTCAAATTGAGCTTTAAATGCCATCACTGGATAATAACGAACTAAAATATAAAAGACTTCAAGCAGAAAAAGCGCAGTCCAACATTATAACAGATTATATCGTCAATCAATCTTGTCGAGAATCTTTCAAACGAGAATCCATGATTATAATGGCTGACAAAATCAAATGAAAGAAAGTTACAAATTGCAGAGGATTGTAAATGGAACTGCTAAGAAGGATACTAATTAAACATCGCCAGTCGTCTGTGAAACGAGGTATTTTAAATCGCCAGAGAATAAATAAAGTCCCAGAAGTAAAATGGTCCGAGTCAGACAAAACGTCCAGGACTTCGACTCATTAAACGCACTTGCTAGGTTTCCTTAAACGTAGGTGGCGTCCGAGCTTCATTTTGTTACTTGCCTATTATTATTCGACGGAAAACTGAAAACATACACAGAATTTCGACATTTCAATGATTGTTTGACTACGTAAGCGAATGTTTTATTGATCTAACATGATAAATAGCTATAATAACCCGTTCCCATCACTGGTTATTTGTAACAGAAAGCCATATAAGGTATATTCTTTGTGTGTGCGAGTGTAACTTGAAATGTTGAAAACCCTTTTCGTGTATCCATTTCTTGTAAAAAAAAAAAGAAGAAAAAAGAAACTAAAGAGAAGTAGAAATAGAAAAGAGAGTTCACAGACCTTCATGTATCCTATTCTCCATTTCTAATACTAATAGAGAAATTAATTGATATCAAAATAGAATGCCAAATCTCCTAAAATTCAGTTATTTGGAAGAGGGCCGATAGCAACATTTTGACTAATACATTATTTTGGAGACCACCTTAATAACGGAGTCGTCACGCCTGGAGCTCTGGGCGCCAAAACCAGCAGGGTCCCGAAGCTAATGAGACGCGCTGCGCATGCCGTAAGCGTGTTAGTTCGAAACACTTCTCGCTTCGTCTCAGTGGGGCGCACGTCCTCCCCGAGCACGGGAGGCGTTACATGCGCGCTCCAATCCGCTATAGCCAGGAGCTACGCACGGCTATTTGAAAGTTAATCAAAATACCACTCTCGAAGAAAAAATAGTTCAAATGGAATGATGAAAAGAACCGCAAAGTGTGCGCCGAAATGAGTAATAAATTGCACTATTTTCATAACATCTCTTGAAGGGAAAAGAAAGTGATATTTTCAATCAGAATTTGTAATTCGAAACTACTTCAACTGGGTGCCGAGAATGCGACGCAAGGAGAGCACGTTATTGTTATATACGGCGCTCGATGTAATGTTATTCGACATTTCAAATAAATGAAAAGTACTTTTACCCATTTATTTTCATAAACTAACTTTTTAAAAATTGGTGAGTTCACTTTATTTTCTTAAAATCCTCACTTTTTACTTTTAAAAAGAGAGGAGAAAAAAAAAATCATAAATGGTATGAAACTCTACAAACACGATAAAGTTATTATTTGCAATGAGTTTCAAAAAACCGCCAAACAATTATACAAATTGATTTTTATCCGAAGCAAGCTAAATTTATTATTCTTTTTTGGTAATGCGAAGTTTTTTTGTTTTTTGTTTTTCTGGGGTTTGGTTTTGTTCTTTGTTTTTGTTCTGTTTTTGTCTTCGGTTTCTTTCACACCCCTGTGCCTTCATCAGCTTTACAGTGATAACTCCACACCTTTATTTCATACAAAACGTAGACTTTTTTGGTGTTAGTAAATCTGTTTTTTATTATTATTTTTGTTTTTATACACTGTCCGTCATAAAGGTGGAATATTTTTTTTTAACTATAGCGACATGATTTTTCTCTGACCTTAATTTCTTGAATATGTTTGTCCCTGCTTTTACTTTTTGGGTCCCTGGCATTATCTTGGACATTCTCCCAACCCTTCACGTGGACTTTTTTCCAAAAAAGTTTTGTCGACCCCCGTGATGCCCATTTTTGTAATTTTTTCTCATTTTGGGGCCCCTTTTTGTTTTCCCGGCCAATCAAGCCCCCCTCAATCCTACCCCCAGGAAACGCGACTGAGGTGAGCTGTTTTATATAGTTCTTTAAGTTAAATCTATATTTCTGGGGACAGGCTAAGGTCTCTTGTCTAGGGGAGGGGTTGAAGTAAAAAACTAGATTGGTGAAAATTCGGAATATTTTATTCCATCTTTATGCTGAAAACAAAAGAAATTAAAAACCTCCTTTAACCCTTAAATATCATTATTTTCCCCTGAAATTTTGTTTAGCCTTGATGACAAGGCTGTAAATAGTCATTATTGATAATATTTTATTTTGATTTATGTTTGGTTGAGATTTTACAATAAAATTTAGGGAAGATAGAAATTCCCATGGTGTAAAAATGAATAAAATGAATGTTGAACCCCAATCAAAATAAATTTTGACCCCTCCCCTAAACAAAAGAGTCGAGCCTGTAACCATAAATCTAGATTTAATTTAAAGAACAATAACAAATCTCCACCTCAGACGTGTTTACTTGGGGTAGGACTGAGAGGGCCTTGGTGGGTCGCGTGAACAAAAAAGGGCCCAAAAAATAAGAAAAATGACAAAAATGGCCATCTTCTGGGGGTGACGAACTTTTTTGAAGAAAAATCCCTAGGAAGGGTTGAGGGAACGTCCAAGGTATACACAGGATCACAGAAAGTGAAAGCGGTGACAAACACATTCAAGAAATTAAGAACGGAGCAACATTATGTCGCTTGAGCCAGAAAAAAATATTCCACCTTTATGACGAACAGTGTATATAGTTTTCAAACATCCTCGCAAATGGAACTGCGATTTATATTGAATGTATTATACAATAACTGTCTATTTGACAACAATTCATTAATACTGCATTTATTTTTTTTGTGGATTTGGGATGAATGTTTTGTTGTTTTTGAAAGAAACGAATACTGAGTCTAAAACACATAAGCTGCTTGAAAGTGCGAACTGTCTGCATTTTATATGCAGTCATATATCCAACTTACATCATTCATGATCTTCAAAGACACCATGAACAAAAACGATAATGCCCCAAAATGATAAAAGCAAAACACGAGTCCTCAAAATAATATGAACAAGAAAAAAAAACATAACAAAAAAACAAGCGGTCTTTAAACGCAAACTCCTTCAAATTTGACATGTATTATACAAAAAATCTGCTTGGTTTACGGTTTAAACAAAAATACAAGATCAATAGCCCCAATAAACTGGTAAGTAGGAAAATAGTGAACGATTATTGTTGATGATTATAATGTGCAATTATCAAACATTCAGTGACATGATGACTGAGAGAAAGAAATGGAGAGAGAGGGAACATGGAAGAAAGAAAGAAAGATTTAAAAAAGGAGAAAGAGGAGGGAAAAGAAGAAGCAAGAGAAGATCTTGAAAACATAACAATAACAGTAGTCAAGCATAGTAATAGTAGGAGGAAAAGGAATAACTAAAGAGCGGCTTCCTTTGATATCAATGCATAATACACTCAAATTATACGTCAAATTAAGATCATTCATAACACAAGAAAACGTCGACCCTTCGAGTTCATTATAACGATTGACGAAAAGAAATCACAACAATGGCCACATTTACAGTCCCATGAAACACCACAAGAACCACCAAAGGGGGCTTATCCTTACCCCTCCTGTACCCCTCACTGGGCCGATGAATGCCGACCCCCTCCCAGTCAAGTACCGTTCAAATCCGCCCAAAGGAGGCGCCGATAGAAAAAGATTGTTATTTTCCTTCTTGAAGACGTTTGTATCTCATTTAATCAAGCTCTCTTCTTCTTGTGCTTCCTAAAAGCCGAGATTGGGGCGGCGCTGGGACGATATCAATTCTTTTCTTTCAATCCTCTTCAACCATTTGTCAATGGTGGGACACCTGCCTGGGCGAAGATATTGCAGCGATCGTTTTTAACAAGATTTGAGAATGGATCCAGTACCTCACAGGGTGGGGCCCTATACATTGTTGGAAATGTATACAGAAAAACGCAGAGAAAACATAGAAATAACGAAAATATATAGAAAATACCATATGATTACCTTCAAATGACGAAAATACACAAAAAAATCTTTGGATCAACATATAAATAATGAACATATAAGAAAACTGAAAGAAAACATAGGAAATTAAGTTTAAAGAGCTCTTTTAGTATGCGACATCGTTATTTACTGGAGTAGAGTATGGATTGTGGACGCAAGTTAACTCATTTTTGGGGACAAATATCATAATGTTTGGGGAAAACTTTCCAAAAATTTTCAGTGTCAGTACAGTCACTGCGTGTTTATTTTGTACTGGAATTAATTGTATTTATTAATTTTGTAACTGGATTAACGTCTTGTTTATAAGATATTAATGACATATTGTTTAATTTTTTTTTAATGTTTACAATGCTGTCGATAAATACCTGTGCTGATACAATAATACTCCCTCTATACTATGGAATGACTTATTTATGTTGTTGTATAATAATGATCAATCTATGTTCCTGCAAATATTGAATTTTAACCATAGAATAATAATACACTGTTCGTCATAAAGGTGGAATATTTTTTTCTGGCTCAAGCGACATTATGTTGCTCCGTTCTTAATTTCTTGAATGTGTTTGTCACCGCTTTCACTTTCTGGGATCCTGGGTATATCTTGGACGTTCCCCTTCCCGGGGATTTTTCTTCAAAAACGTTTGGCACCCCCAGAAGATGGCCATTTTTGTCATTTTTTTTTTAAATTTTGGGGGCCCTTTTTGTTCACGCGACCCACCAAGGCCCCCTCAGTCCTACCCCAAGGAAACACGTCTGAGGTGGAGATTTGTTATTGTTCTTTAAATTAAATCTAGATTTATGGTTACAGGCTCGACTCTTTTGTCTAGGGGAGGGGTCAAAATTTATTTTGATTGGGGTTCAACATTCATTTTATTCATTTTTACACCATGGAAATTTTTATCTTCCCTAAATTGTATTGTAAAATCTCAACGAAACATAAATAAAAAATAAAATATTATCAATAATGACTATTTACAGCCTTGTCATCAAGGCTAAACAAAATTGAAGGGGAAAATGATGATATCTAAGGGTTAAAGGTGGTTTTTCATATCTTTTGTTTTCAGCATAAAGATGGAATAATATATTCCGAATTTTTACCAATCTCGTTTTTTACTTCAACCCCTCCCCTAGACAAAAGACCTTAGCCTGTCCCCAGAAATATAGATTTAACTTAAAGAACAATTATAAAACAGTACACCTCAGTCGCGTTCCTGGGGGTAGGACTGAGGGGGGCTTGATCGGCCAGGAAAACAAAAAGGGGCCCCAAAATGAGAAAAAAATAACAAAAATGGGCATCACGGGGGTTGACAAAACTTTTTTTTGAAAAAGGTCCACGTGAAGGGTTGGGAGAATGTCCAAGATATAGCCAGGGTCCCAAAAAGTAAAAGCAGGGACAAACATATTCACGAAATTAAAGTCAGAGCAAAATCATGTCGCTATAGCCATGATAGCGGCACAAAAAAAAATCCACCTTTATGACGGACAGTGTAAAAAAACCACAAAAAAAAACCCTCTCTGCACTTTTATTTTTTGTTGAGATTTGGTGTATATTAATGTATCCATTTCTTAGCTCTTTAAAAGTAAAAGAAACCATCCTTCAAATTCATTCAAGCTGAAGAAAACCATACTGAAAGTTAAATCATCATGCGTTTTATTGAAATTATAGTTTTCAATGCGCAGACGTCAACAAGCCTTCTTAGGGATACCCACAACCATTCTGGTAACCCAGCATGAAACCAGACTATCTGGGACTATAGGTGCGGGGGTATTGAAATCATTGATCTTCTTTGAATCCGTTTTAAGATGTCTCGGAATTTTATATGATCTCTGTAATTCCTTATTTTCTCCTAAAGAGTAAACGCCCCGACTGTAACAGTCTTTCTAACCATTTTCTTCTTTTTCCCCCTTTAGTTTTGTTAAGATTTTAAGATGTCGGATCTCTCCCATTCTTATGAGATTGTCACAGCAGGGTGGAAGGAAGGGAGGAGGCTAATTTTACAGATTTATTCTCGACAAATTCTTAATTGTTGACAATAATTCACTTCTCCATATCAAGCCATGCATAAAGTGATAAATCCAGCTCATTATGGGATAGTCATGATAGTATGCAGGGTCAGAGAACTTTCAATTGTTAGATAATCGAGCGCTTTGAAACACCATTATCAATATTAGCGCCATACATGTATATGTAATTATTATTATTATTGTTATTATCGATTAAGTACTACGACCATATAATTTTGACTGGAAATATACATGTATAAATAAGAAGAATATCATTTACTATTAGTTCCCACCTTACAAAACAAACAAATAAACAAACAAAACAACAACAACAACAAAAGAAGGGGAAAAGAACTTTTAATGTCGTTCGCTTTGATAACTTTGCAAATAACCATGAAAGCGTAGTAGCATGTTTAAAACAATAATCATAATTATGAAGGTTTTAATGTTCCTTTTTCTTAATTGATTATAATTGAAAGTGAAGTGCAGTATGTAGGCCTATGACTTGTCCTATAATATTGTGCCAGCAATAAATTGATGTACAAGAATCATCAAGGAGCCATTATCAAACTTATTGAAGCATCTGATGATAATCTTCATGTACAACATTCATGACATTACAGGGTTCTTAAGTTTCTCTATCGTTTTCTACATAGCAACGGGGAACATCCTATCCCCCTTTTTGCGAAACAAACGCCAACTAGAAGACGGAAGAGATTTAACCAAGCAATCGGCTCATCTTTTAATACTGTCTATACTGACAACTTTCATGTTAGGGAAACTAAACCTAAACAGAAAGGAAGACATTATGATGTTATGACATGATTGTCATGTTTGTACAAACGACCCAATCAAGTATTTAGCATAATTCGTTACACAATACAGTCTTGATGAATACGCCAATGTCAAAAAGAGCCACTACAATACCTCTCGACTGAAAATTGAAGATTAACTCTATAGTTTCAATAATGAAGGGCAAATTAGAATGCTACTTGTTGGATGATTGTGCATTTTGTTCAAGTTAAACATCGATATTCTCTCTTGTCCGGAAGTGCATCTTATTACTATTAGAAGTTCGTATACACAGGAAAATTTAGTGATGAAAACTGTTTTTGCTAATCAATGGACGGACAACAAAAAAAAATGTAAAAAAAAAAGAAAAGGAAAAAAAGATCTCCAACATGACAGATAGATGAAAGAAAAATTATGTAACGTTTATATGCCCCACCTTTTCCCATGTTCTTCACTGTATTGTCCAAAATTGGGGCGGGACGTATCTCCACCCCCCCCCCCTCCATCCCTTCATCTACTCTCTCAAAGCGGGTTTATGTGGAGTGGTGATAACATTGATAGTTTTTTTTTTCTTCTAAGGTTAGTTTTTAACTCAGATTATCCATACTAAACCCAATGCAAGCAATATACATTTTTAGAAGATAAATAACTATTTTTTCATATCATACATTGTAAAGAAAAATTAAAATAGTTCATTTCAGGCTTAATGCATTTTTTATCCGTTGTGTTGATGATAACCATAATTTACTTCAAGTTTTAGTCTTTAGTGTTCTTTTAAGGTTTACAATGGAGGAAAGAGATTTTCCCTCCTTGGTTTTACTTTTAATGGAAGTATTTGTGTACTTTCTGGATTCATTGTAGCCTCCTGCTAAAGTAATATAAGCAATATTTAAGTAAAAGGAATTACGGTTAAGCAATAGTTGGTCAATGTCCGATTTGTCTAGTACCCCATTCACAGTGGCCTCAAACACCGCTACAGTCGCGGGACTGTCCCGCGACTGTAGCGGTGTTGCCCTTAGTGTGAATGCTCGGACCCGCTATAAACTATCCCGGGATAACCTCGACCCGCTATAACACCGCGATAAACTATCGCGCTCAAACCATAGTAACAGCACCGGGACAGTCCCGCTGCTGTCGCGGAGTGCCTTCAGTGTGAAGGCACTCCGCTACAGCACCGGGATAAAAAACAATAAAATACATAAGAATTTCCAGAAAAGATAGTGAAAGAAGGATAATACATGGAAATACATAAGAAATGATAGAAAAGATAAAAGAAAGAAGGTGAAAAACAAAGAAATACATAAGAAAGGATAGAAAAGAAAGGGAAAGAAGGAGAAAAACAAAGAAATTATAGAAAAGAAAAGGAAAGGAAAGAAGGCGAAAAACAAAGAAATACATAAGAAATGATAGAAAGGAAAAGGAAAGAAGGAGAAAAAAACAAAGAAATGCATAAGAAATGATAAAAAAAGAAAAGGAAAGAAGGAAAAAACAAAGAAATACATAAGAAATGATAGAAAGGAAAAGGAAAGAAGGAGGAAAAAACAAAGAAATACATAAGAAAAAATTAATGATAGAAAAGAAAAGGAAAGAAGGAAAGAAACAAGGAAATACATAAGAAATGATAGAAAAGAAAAGGAAAGAAGGAAAGAAACAAGGAAATACATAAGAAATGATAGAAAAGAAAAGGAAAGAAGGAGAAAAACAAAGAAATACATAAGAAATGATAGAAAAGAAAAGGAAAGAAGGGGAAAAACAAAGAAATACATAAGAAATGATAGAAAAAAAAGGAACGAAGGAGAAAAAAACAAAGAAATACATAAGAAATGATAGAAAGGAAAAGGACAGAAGGAGAAAAAAACAAAGAAATACATAAGAAATGATAGAAAAGAAAAGGAAAGAAGGAGAAAAACAAAGAAATACAAAGAAATGCAAGTATTTTGTAACGGAGGTCATAAAAATCACACGCTGCAGTGTGAATGGGTACTTGAAATCTATCCCGGGACTGTCCCGGGATAACTTTTCCACTGTGAATGCATTTATAGCGGGTTTATAGCGGCGTTGCCGTCCCGCGACAGCACCGCGACAGCACCGGGATAAATTTGAGAACCACTGTGAATGGGGTATAGGAGAAGCTTAGCCGCATGATTCTCACTCTTTTCTCCTAATCATTAACATCACAATAGATCCCCATTAGTCGGCAATGCAACTCTGCGTTTTGCTAAATGATGAAATATAAAAGAACTTTTGATGTCATGATCAGGTAGTTTGGCGGCCATTGTTTTGAGGAGATCAACCAGCGTGGGAATAACACAATCAATTATCCAATATAATCATGGAGACATGAAGAAAAAAAAATGCAGACAGATTAAAATAAAAGCTGGTGATTGCCGGAGATTAAAGGCTTCTACTTTTTCTGCTTTTCCCTTTTCTTTTTCTTTTTTTCTTAAAAAAAAATACCCGATTGACCAATTGAACTCTAGCCCTATGGCCTATAGATTATGGCCTTTTTTTTTTTTTTAAACAACTACCCCCCCCCCTCCCCGGCCGCTTATCGCTCGGCCAGTGTGACATGAACAAAGTCTGAAATTCCAAATTTGTCCCCCCTCCTCCCATGAAATCCTGTATCCGCCACTTCGAACATATTGTTTTTATTTGTCCAAGTTTTATGAGCTCTATTGTGAAAATTCGCTTTTATGAAATTCAATATCACTCATAGCCGGAAAGAATGCATTGAAGAAAGAAAGCGAAACATCGTCGCTGCTTTCACGAACCGGCACAACCGAACGCGCACCGCGAAAAGTACATTCTGAGATAAACGCGTTTGAAGTTTAGCCCATTTTCAAACCCTCAGAAATATGTCTTACGTATAACTTTTACTCATAAAATACATATCAATTTCAAGGAAATTTTCTCTAGTTTCTAAACAATTAAATTATTTAGTTTAATGACAATTACTTTTGATGTTACGAAGCTGTGATCACTTGTGCCGGTTCGTGAAAGTAAAAAAATGCTGATTACGCTGCAAAATTATTTTCACGAACCGGCACGGCCGACCGTGCCGTCTGTCAAAGCGCCAAATTTATTTTCACGAACCGGCATATACGTACGTCACAATGGGTTATTTCACGTGCGCGCAATACGTCACAATGGGGTTTTACGCGTGCGCGTATTACGTCACAATGGGTTCTTTGCACTTAGCCCATTAAGATCTTGATAGTTTCCATAAAGTTCATCAAATTCTTCTATTTTCAACATTTTACTTTTTGTCGTACTTTAGTTTACGTGTACAATCATTCTATTTTTAGAATTCTTATTAAATACACTTATTCCTCCTTTTCTATGAACACCTAATAAGTTTGTATACCCATATTTTTTGTCATTCTCTCTCTCTCTCTCTCCTCTCTCTTTTACAGGAAATTTTTGTCTCTCTTTCTTAAGGGGATGGGAGTGTCCTAGGTATTAATTGAGAATACTTAAGCTTTGAATAAATTACAAATCTTGAGAAAAAAAATACAATGATTAAAAAAGTGCCCAATTATAACCGGGATCAGAAGAGCGAATAAAAAAAGAAAAACGCTTACTGCGATATCATGTTTAAATAATATATTAAATTTATTTAATTGTACTCCTTTATTGAATAGCATTCAGTAGTTTCTTTCAAGTTATTTTAGGGGAAGTCCACGCTATTTCTTCCCAGGATGGTGATTATTGCACTATTGACCATTTGTGTCAAGTGTTTCAGTGGTTGTAAAGTATACATAATGTGCCATATATACCATAAAGGGTATGAAATGAAACTTAATGGAGTCAAAAACTCATTTCAAGGTCATAATAAGCTCATTAGTATTCATGAAATATAATAAAATGCATTAAAAACGATATTTACAACCATTTAAAAAGAGTAGCATTCCACATTATTAGAAAAATATTAGTCTCAAGAAGTCTCATAAAAGTTACTGAAGCTGATTTAAATCATGCGTTTTTTACTCACCTCCACCTTCAGTAATCTGAAACAAAATAAATGTTTTTTATAGTTCTTTTGTTTATCAGAGAGTTTTTGAACAGAAAAGCATTTTCTATCCTTGGCTACACCAATTTTTAATGAAAATATTATAGGAATTATATTTTATTACTTGACCTTGCCAAAAAATGCGAATTATTATTAAAAATATGTTCCTTACAAAGATGTTATACTTTTAAGAAGATAAGACTATGTAAGTTAAGATCACTATTTGAGATTCAGAGTTATATTAATATTTGAACAAAGACAAAAATTTGAAACACCATTTTCTTCTGATCCCGTTTTGTTTACCTGACGAATAATGATTATAAATTAATTTAGAGTGAGCAGTTTTGTGAGATTTAGTACCTGGTGAAATATTACCAAAAGGATGAGATTTCATTTTAATTTATTCAAATATTAGCCTTTTTTGGTCTGAAGTCCCATTTGTTACACGCAAAATATCTTTGGCTTGCCATTATTTTATTATTATTTATTGGATAACTAATTATTATCTATCCTTAAATCTTATATAATAGAATTCTGTTTGCAATTATATTCTCTAACCAAATTGTACTGAAGTATCATCAATTATTACTATAATATTCTTATCTGTGTTAGGTAAAAAAAAAGAAGGAGAATGATAAAAACGTAATCTAAAATGAATCGATAATTAGAATAGAATTATATTCATTAATTGAAATTAAAGTATGTACATGAAGCTTAAGAAGTATAATAATTGATTATATGTATTAATCTTCGTTTCTAATAATATACATTTTATTTTATCTTTTGGGGGGTCATTTACCAACGATATAAGAATTATGATTTCTGTCTCTATATTATGTTATAGCGGTGATGGATGATTGATGGCGGGGGGGGAGGGGGGTTACAAATGTGATCAAATTGAAACTCAGTATACTCAATTGATTGCATACATTGATCCTACTTCCATCCCATTTAAAAGCGCAAAATGCAATGAAGAGACTCAAGATTTCAGTTCACATGTTCTAATTCTTTAAATATGAGGACGAGCTTTAATTGAATCAGGGGACGGGTATGGACGTTACAAAATTCACATTCTTGCCAGATATTCTAATGAAGAACTCACGACTCATAATTGGGTCTAGTTAGCCTATATGTTGGCTAAACCTGAGGATATAAAACTTGAAAACTGTAAACACTAATAACTACAGCTTAATTTAGTGAAGAATCTTTTTGTAACAACCTACACCATATACGGGTAGTTGTTACCATACGGGGTCAATTGTTACGATATGTAAAACTACGGGCCAAGTTGACAATGAGTAAATCTCTTATACCATACTTTAATTCAACTTTCCAGTTTCTGACATCGTTAACAGTAGATCAAGTAAGCTCTAGAATAGACAAAGATAATAATAGAAAAATAATAAATAAACACCATAAATCGAGACAAAATGTAATTTACATATGTACTGTAATTGGGGTAAGTTGTTACATCAACATGGGTAGGTTGATTGTAACAACCTACCATGGGTGATTTTACACACAGAAATCAACTGTAGCATAGTCATTAGGCAGAAACAGGGATGGTAGGGGGTATATTAGGACATACATGTACTATATTTACAATACCGACTATCATCATGTGCATTCAGTTGTAAGAGCTATTACAAATTTCAATTTTTGTCAAATTATATTGAACTGAAAATACGGTTTATGTTGATATTATTTTAATAAAACAACGGAGGAAACTCACGACCGGCAGTTTCATCACAGTATGTAAGAGCTGTTTTAGATCCAAGTTAGCACATCATCTCTTGTTCCATCTTAGCACACTGAGAACTGTAACAACTGACCCGTGTAACTTCCATACCCGGTCTCCCCTACTTCCCAAACAAAATAATGATGCTATGTTTATCAGTTTAATTTGAACACGATGCAATAGGTAACATTTTAAGTAGACTCACAAAAACACAAATTACGAGACACGAATCCAAGGTGGGATTGGGGGAAGAGGGATGTGGCCCGCTCCCCCTCCCCCACCTTCTCTATAAACCTTATTATACGCTGTATGATGCTCGTTCCGGCTTATATAATTTGTTTGTTTGTCTATAGGCATTAACAACCTTGTCATTAATTTTGAAGCAAGATTTTAGGGGAAATTATGATAATTAAGAATTTCCCCCTTTGTTTTTACAATGAAGGTTAGAAAAAATATTACAATATTCACCAATCTAACTTTTTACTTCAACCCCTCCTCTAGACAAGAGGCCAAACCCTATGAACTCAAATCTTGATTCAACGTAAACCCTACATTTCAAAACGTGTTTCGCATCGGTATAGGACTGAGGGGGCCTTGGTAAGCCGGGTAAACGAAAAAGAGGCCCCAAAATGTGAAAGGAAAAAAAGATATGCACTGATAAATGGGCATTTAGGGAGTTCAAAAGCTGTTTTATTGTTCATTCCCCGGCAATGGTTGGGGAACGTCCAAGATATCGTCATGGTCTCGAAAAGCGAAAGCGGGAATAAACGATTTCAAGAAATTAACACCGGAGCAAAAAGATGTTGAGAGAGAGAGAGAGAGAGAGAGAGAGAGAGAGAGAGAAATCCAACCTTCTGGCAAACAGTATACCGTGTATTCCTTTACCATAACATTATATTTTCGTGTAAGTGTGGACATATCTCTTCACGTATCCCAGAACCTAATTGCCAAATAAGTCCCTAAAAGACAAAACTAATAAAAGAACATTCGAGCCCAAGACTTTCTTATTGTCAATCTCTATCCAGCGTTAGAAGGAATGTTCTCGAGTCATAGTAGCATGGAGACCAACCTGTGGGACAGTGGCGACATTGAAGGAAAAGAAAAATCTAAAACAGAATACATTTTTTGGGGGAAATTTTGACTTCAATTTTGGCCGGCGTAACCTGAAAAAAAAACACAAACAAACAAACAAACAAAACAAACAAAACTTGGGATATACAACGATTACGTTCGGCTACCGTGTTCTATAAAACTACCGTAATATTCCAATTAGCTATATTAGCAATTAAACATCAATTCCCAATTCAAATATTCACCACACAGTGTATCTAAATTAATTATTTTCTATGTCACAGAGCATATCAAATTTCAGTGAGTCAAAGAAATCTGTACATCGAGAGTTGGCCATTTATGGTGAGAAATTTGAACATGTGGTTTGCATCGCTTATATCAAATATATCTCATTGAAAAAAAAATGTGGGTACGTACGTACAATAGGCCTATTTAGTTTATCCTCTCTTTTCGAATGGATCAAAACTTATCGCACAATACAATCAAAGTAGATTTATGTATCTAGACATTAATTTAGTTTCATCTGATATGGAAAAATGGAGAAAAAAAATGGATAGGTGGTGTTATAGTCTTTTATAAACACTAATCCTTCGAATGCGGGCATGTGCACCGCGATTGTTATCCCTGTGGCGATGTTTGTGGCGATTTCTTGTACACTGTCATCATTTTGGAAATTAGTCATGTTTTCGGCTTTCAGTGCGCCTTGCTCCTAATAAATAATAAAGAAATACAAAGGACAGCCCCCCCCCCCCTCGTCAGAAAAGAGATACAACGATGTTTTTGAGAAGAAAGAGACATAGAGAGAGAGAGAGAGAGAAATATCAGAAGAAAGATTAGGTCGTACACAAACTTAGAATTTGATTAGCAAAGGAGGGAATAGAAGCACTTATATACACATTCCAAAAATAGAACGATTGTACATGAAACCAAAGCATAATGTATAGGTAAATTTTGAAAATAGAATGATTTTATTCACACGAAGAAACTAGCATAAGAACTCATTGTGACGTAGAACGCGCATGTGAAATAACCCATTGTGACGTAGTGCGCGCGCGTGTATGAAACCATTGTGACGTACTCGCGTGCCGGTTCGTGAAAATAAATTTAGCGCTTTGTAGACGGCACAGTCGGCCGTGCCGGTTCGTGAAAGCAAGATTTGTCTTTTTCGCACTCGTGTCGTTTTGGTGGTTTATGTTACCATGGAAACTAAGGCGTTTTGGAAGCTGAAAATTTGTGAAATGAAAGCTTGTTGATTACTGATAATAAAAATGTAAAAAAATAGGAAACTACATTTTGACGGATTTTAGGGGCTTGTGCCGGTTCGTGAAAGCAGCGACGACATGATCATTTAGGAAAATTTCCATCAAAAATCAGACAATAATATTAAAGCTTGAGATCACTAATTACATATATCATTTTGATCGATCTTGAGAATTTTCACATTTTTGTACAATTTTGTTCTTAAATTGACCCCTTTTCAATATTCGCATATCATTAACATCAATTTTAATGGAAATTAAAATGAATGTTTGATCAAGGTAAATAAATAAATAAATAAATAAAATAAATAATATTTTGATAAGTGATTTATATATGGTGGCTTACTTTATTTTGATGGAGACTGCATGCATGCATGCGACTCGCACTGCTCGCTTATCGCCCAATGCTGGCGCGCGACATACACTACGATTCTGCTGCAGGTACTCGCATTCAGCACGCGGCCACTTGCATTTCCATAGTCTCTCGTTCAGTATTGCATGCGACACGTTCGTACGCCACACAAGCATTTGATTGGTCAAATGTTTTGGCGGGTTGCCAATCGGTGTACGCTGATTGGTCGAATGTTTCTCCTTGCTCCGTACGCAACAAACCCGTGCACAGAACATAAACGTAGTGTCCTGCACAAACCAACCTATGTGCTCCAGATAATACAAGGTTTATTTTGAGTGTGAGCAGAAGTTGGAACATAATAAATTCAAAGGCTGAGTTCGTATTTTTAAAGTGTGATCGAAATCAATATTTTGCCCTTTATTACGCGTTTGCTATTCACAGAATCAGAGGCAGTGATTGTTGAGCGTCATTAATTTTTGCTTGGTTAACATGTCTAGTTTTTGTATTCTGATAATCTAATAAAAATGAAGACGTAATGATAAAGTGACAGAGAATATAAACCTGATAACATAGTTTCAATCAGAGTAAAATTGTGATGAAGTGAGAAATAGATACGGAGACAATTTTGATTATAATTAGTCAGCAAAAATGAGACTTGTATGCGAATAGTGCATGATTTAAATTACATTTTGTAGCATAATCGGTGCAACTGGTGAATGCCGGGTAAATATGGCACACACATGCTGCTGTCAGCACAGGTATTATTTCATTGCCGATCCTTGTAAATATCACGTTAATAATTAGAGGTCTTAATAGACCCCTCCCTCTCCATGTGTGTTTGACATGTTACCTGTCAATCATTATGACGTCATGAATGATTTTGAACGTGACCTGCTATAGGCTTATCATTACACACCGCACCTGATGGCCCAAAGCGACGTATCTAAAACCATCTCAAACCATCTCACTATGAATAAAGTCTTCTGTTAGAGGCTAAATCCGGGGGATTTGTTCTAGTTTTTATATTTTCTTCGCGATATTACTCATAAAAAGTAAGGTCAATGCCGTGTCAGAAGGTGGGCTCTTAACCAGTCACTCAGTGAGCGTTGCCCCGGGTCTAGCCCGGTAGGTCACTGCCACCACACCAATCAACCCACACGGTCATGGGTCGTTCTCTGTACCATTTCAGATATTCATACTTTCACATTTTATCGTATAAATGTGGTCTTATTACAAACCTTATGTTGTAAGAATTCATTATACAATCATGGCTTTTGTTGACCTATTTCTCTTTCTTTTGAGGAAATTAAACCATTAGTACTGCGCATGCCTTAAACTAAACTCATTTGTCAGGTGAAGTATTGTTTCCCGCCGAAAGCGATTATCAGTTCTTTGTCGGTCATACCTGTCAGAATATGACAGCTACATTATTGACGAGCATTCTCATATTCAGGTCACGTTTGACTCATGGGTCTTCTATTATTCTAGAGGAATATTTGGACCATGATGGAGGAAGAGTATGGTGAGGAGGTCGAGTAGGATAATGGTGATGATGGTGGTAGTGGTGATGGTGATGGTGGTGATGATGATGATGATGGTGATTCTGTTGATGATGAGGGTGGTTGTGTAGATGACGATTGTGGTGTTGAAAATGATGGTGTTGTTGCTAAGGTTAATGATGATGATGGTGGGGGTGATGGTGATAATGGTGGTGATGATGATCATAATGATGACGATTGTGATAATGGCGGTGGTGGTGGTGATGATGATGATGATGATGATGGTGATGGTGGTGGTGATGATGATGGTGAATATGATGGTAATGATGGTAATGATGGTAATCTATAATGTGGTCTTGTTGGTTGTGGTGATGGCAACAAGAATGGTAGTTAAAAATACACACTGTGATGTTCAATAGTGTTGTTTAAATATAATCGTAATAAACCTAGGCCATTAACTTTTGTTCATTTTTTTATCACAATTGTATGCGCAACAATATAATTCTAGACAATTAATTTATTCATTTGTCTCCAACCACCATGCAAATTGGTAGAAACACACGCAACTGCTGTGTGATAAATATTGGAACCAGACAGCTATGAAAAAAATCATAGGCTGCCCGGGCGGGATTCGAACCCACGACCTGTGGATTGCTAGACCACCGTCATAACCGCTAGACCACCGGAGTGCCCGTAGCGATCAAGGTTCATACTATCCCATATACATGAACATCAAACGTAAAGGAATTTTAACGCCGTTGGGATGTTAAATAGACATTTTTTTTTTTTCATAGCTGTCTGGTTCCAATATTTATCACACAGCAGTTGCG
>CALNVZ010003431.1:13944917-14019917 GCA_940671915.1 Paracentrotus lividus | reverse complement strand
ACAATCAACAACTGGTAAGAGACAGTGAAATTTCAATAAATCCTATGAAACGACTGGACACGGCGTCTACTCACGACCACGTGGATGGTGTCGCCTGTGAATTACAGCTAATACATAAAAATGACAAAAAATGAACATGTATCCTTTCTGAGCCTTAATTTATATGGACAGGCGGAGAGAAGTTTCTCATGAGTTTTGCTGTTAAAAGAATTGTGGTCGCGAGCCACGGAGAATTAATCGACTTTTCATATGACACTTTCATCTGGAAAATCGCAACAAGTTTCTATTGGAAGAAAAGTTTCACATGCCCATTACATCTATATTTATTGGTCCATCAATATGTGAAGGTATTTTCATGGGTGCTATGTTACGATATTTTTATGAGAATAAAATGTAAAATAAAGAATGCTTCTTTTTAAAAATATCACCTTAAAAAATGTGAGTTATAAAACGGATAAGGTCACATAGCACAAATATAATTTATATAAAAAAAATTAAAAAAAAGATAAAAAGATAAAAATAAATAAATAAAAAGCTGTTTTCATAAGTGTTACGATATTTTTATGAGAATAAATGTGAAATAAAGAATGTCACATAATTAATGTTTCTTTTTAGAATGTCACCTTCAAAATGTGAGCTATAAAAGGACAGGTATTTTGGGATAAGGACATACAGAAACGGGGGGAAAAAAATTACACTATGTCAGGTCTTTAGAGTCAGTGGTGCAGATATAATTTCATATATTTTACCGTAAATTCATATTTTCTTTTTTAATATCTAAAACATTCATCATTTTAAACGCAACAACGATTCACTGCTTGGTAGATGGTATGTGAGTTGCATATTAGCAGTGGGAGTCTAGGATTTGCCAGGGGGGGGGGGTCGGACGACAGGCCTGATAGGGGCGGGGGCGCCGCCGAAATTTTCCGATTTTTAACATACACACTCACTGAGTGGTTTTCAAACTGGGGGGGGGGGGGGGCGTCCCCTGTGCCCCTATCTGGATAAGCCACTGTATAGCATATTCCTACAGGCTAAATGTTCAACAGGTTTGGAGATGTTCTCACTCAGATCAGAAAACAGAGGTCAAATCAGAATGAGAAAATGTTGTTGAGTTGCAGCTCTTTTTTTTTTCACTCAGCAATTTATCATCGTGGGAAGAAGCTTGCAATGCAAGGTAGTGCTTTGATCTTGAACCTGGTCATTATTGAAATAAAAACAGGAAATATATGGGGGAGGGGGCTAGATGTTGGGAATCTTACGGCACCGGCCGGTTTCCCCGAGGGAATTCTTAGGTTGCGGGTCACGTGGCTGTTTCCCAAGGGATTCTTAGGCTGCATGTGGGCGCCGTCACTGAATAGGATGTACATGTACCACAGGCTGATCATTAAAAGATAGACAACTTAAAAGAAATTACAAAAAAAAAGCAATGTGCAAGATTGGACATACCCTATTCTTCTCTGATTTGAAATTTCTGTCATTTTTGGGGTACTTAATTAATAACAGCATCATTCCTCATGATCATCGCCCAAATGAGGGTTAAATTATCCCTATTTGGGCTGAATAGGGCCATATACGCCAATCCTGGTCAAATATCACCAATTTTGTTTCGTATGAAAAGTGTACAACCCCAATGGACCGATAATAGGGTCATTTCAACCCTTCTATTATATATTTTAGAGTGCACTTTCTACCAAGACACAACTCGATTATGGCACCCGAGACATGCAACCACTCCTACCGTCTAGATCTATTGGACGATTGCCTTGATTGCGTCGTTGACTGATGCATCATGGATGTAAAACATGAACCAAGGGGGGGGGGGGGGTGGGAAGGGGTCAGGCTAGGAAGGGTCAACCGAGTCGTGGGAACAGACTTGGAATGATCCTACCATCTGGGCATCTCAGAGCTCCCCCTTACCTAATGGCTCGTCATTAACCACTATTATTGGAATACAATGATTTAAAGCTACATTCATATGTCATGACTCTTGTAGAAAAACCATTGCCATTGATACGAAGTAGTTTGTGCTCCCAAAACGTAAAAGCGTGGAAGATAACACAAAAAAAGTAGTGAACCCCAAGAAAATAAAACAAATTTCAATGAGGGACATTCCTTTTTTGGAGAGAAAAAGTGGCCCATCGGCACTCAGGTAACAGTTTAAGTTCTCTCACACTCGACGAGGTAAAAAAAAAAAAAAAAAATGCTTCATAAAATACGCGACTTAGCATTGATCCTACCTGTGTGTGTTGAAAATAATTTTTATGTAAAATCTACTCCTAATTCAATTTAATCCAATTATGAGGGGGGGGGGGGCTTTTGAAGCCACCCCGAAATCATTCGCGATCATTCGGCCGCGATTTTTTTTTCGTGCGATCGGAGGCCGAGATCTGAAGGGGAGGGGGGGGTGCAAAAAAGCCCCCCCCCCCACCCACATGAACCCTAGTGATAACGAAAGTACAATCGGATGAACGTTAATTATTTTATACATTTTGTGAAGATTTCTCCCTTTTGATTTTCTTCCATTTTCTTTCTCACACATTTACGTTTAGAAAGTAAACCGCTCTAGTCTATCATTCTGGTATGTTTTTGAAAACATCGATTTTTGAATGTGTCTTTAATGGACGATGGAGAAAGCAGGTTTGTGAGAGCTTTGAGAGATTACAGTCTCGACATCTGCAATTGTTTGCATAATTCCATTTCCAGGCATGCATCATCAAAAATCAACCAGTTTTACATTGATTTATCATTACGAGATGATCGTCAAATGGCGTTGGTCATGCTGCATGGTTGGCTGTGGTTAGTCTCTCTCCCAATTCCCTGGTCTGTTAGCACAGACACCTTTAAAAAAATACACTGAGGCTTGAATGAAGCCTGGTAAAGTTTCCCACTGATCGCTCACTTTTAATTTTAAACATCTTTTCAACCAGTTTTACATTGATTTATCATTATACGATATGATCATTAAATGGCGTTGGTTGTCTGTAGATTGTCTGTCAGCACATACACTTTTCAAATACACTGAGGCTTGAATTAAGCCTAGTAAAGATTCACACACACACGTGTGTGAATATGGCGAGAATATTCAAAATTGAATGACATGCGCCATTAAAACCAACCAAACAATAACAACAACAACAACAACACACACATACACACAATATAAAAAAAAAAAAAGAAAAAAAAGGAAAAAATTGCCTGCGATAGTAGTCATATAATAATAAAAGTCATTGGTATATAAAAGAAAAATAGTATTAATAGAACAAGTAAACCTTCTTTAGAAAAATAGTCAATTATAACTGATTGCCAAATAAAACAAAAATACAACAACAACAACGATTGTTAACTGTCTTGTACTGTGTTTCATGCAATGCAACTATCATGACTATAGCTGGAGGCTCGAAAATCATTATTATATAATTATTTTGTCTTTTTCTGTGTTTTAGCTTCAAAGATCCTCCAATGTGTAGTGTTTGATTGAGCTTTATTCTGGTTTATTGTACGTTCATAACTTTCTGTAAGCCTCAAAAAAAGTTACAAAGCTCTCATTTTTTTTTTCTGGTTTGACCGGTCAGCTAGAATAACAGGTATGAAGAACTCGTTACCATAGTTACAATTCTTTGTTCCTCCCTAAATTCTTTCCTTACTCATATCCACTTACAAAACAGCGATGAAAGCTTAATTCCCTTAACATTCCATACCTATAACACGCTTAATTCATATTAGATTTTTATCAAAATTTACTTGATCGACCCCAAAAGGCGCTTCTGACTGAAGAAAGGTCCACATTCCTTTAGCAAGCTATGGTAATGGAATTCATAAATTGAGTTAGAGCGAGAGATTTAGCGCGGGAGATGATTGTTTGGACCGAAACAATGGTTTATACACATCTTGATCGAAAGTTATTTATCCAAAACAAAATTTAAACTTACATTACTTCTGCAAATTACGGCTTCGAATTTTATGTTTTAAATTTGAAAGCAGAATTGTATCATTGGTTATTTTATAGAATATCGGCGACTTAAATTCATTTTCCGACAGTTCACTTTATTCTCAAAAACATGTTCTAATGCTGCAGTCACACAGACACAAAAAATTGTTTTCTTTTCTGCGGACCCCCCTTCCCCCCCCCCCCCCCCCCGATGCCTTCCCGTCAGCAATGGAAATAGTGATAATTTCGTTCATCCAATATAAAACAAAGAAATACATAAGAAATGATAGAATAGAAGAATGAAATAATGAAAAAGCAACACAAACGTAACTAAACGTAAGTGTCTGTGTGACTGCAGTATTAGCAATGAATCAAATTATGTATTTCAAAGCAGACAATTTCAACATGCAATTACAATTTCGAACAGCTATATACACATTGAAAATAATATATCTATATCAACGAAAATATGTACCAGTTTTTAAAAATCCAATAACTATACCATCAGCATTTTTTTTTAAAGTTTAAACATGATTTTAAGTGAGCGAAGTTCATGCATGCTTCGCAAAATGCCATTTTAGCATGTTTAGGGACTTCGGGATAGTTGAACGTAAAACAGACATTAGTCTATCCAGCTCTTCATGTGTTTTGCTCACTTTCACCTATCATGCCTATTGTCTTGAAAAAATTAAAAATCTGTGAGTGCAATTGTCAAAAAAATGTTCACGTTTTTTTAAATTTATAACAGTTGCAGTGGTATTAAAAAAGGGGATACAGTCGATGACCGGGGGGGGGGGGGGTAGGGGTTACGGTAGAGGAAGAGGGAAGGGGTGAGAAAGTCAGTCAGCTATTTTCATGATTTTAACGAAGTTGATATTTCGCGCGCTGGCAAATGCACTATTCCCAGTTTTTATTGGCGTAATCGCATTTGTAAATAGAGAATAAATATCAAACTGCTCCACTCAATTTCATCTCGTGATATAAAATTTGAGCATTCTTTCTCGTCGATGGATAAAGTTTTCGTCGTACGACCACCATGTCGGGTATGCAGTGAAGGACACTTCTATTTTTTCTTGGCCATTACCTGTCTTCATAAATCCACCAGAATGTTTTGTTTTTCCAGACCCGAATAAAAAGATGCAATGCTCAAATTATAAACAGTTTAGCCATGAGAAATGCAATTAAGAAAGAAGGGACGATGAAATATTGGACGAAATATTCAAGGCAGGCAGGTTGGATTTGGCGGAAAGAGCAGGGTCGATCTTACCTCATTTTGAGGGTGCTATGCTGGGCGAAGAGTTAGGAGATAAAACTGTGACAAACCATAGCCAAAATAAAAATTAAGGGATGAAGAACGAGGAATGTGATTGTAAAAAAAAAAAAAAAAAAAAAAAAAAAAAACAGCAACAAAAATCAAAACAAAACAAAACAAACAAACAAACAAAGAACAGACGTTGTTTGTGATTCGTACAGTATTGTAAAGCTCATATGAGAAAGGTAGACTAAATTATTGTTCAGTACTAGTATATCAGGAAGAAGATCAACTAATGCAGCCGAACAAACAAAATGACAATTGCAATATCTTTTGGAAAAAAAGATGGTAGGGAGGAAGATATATACCAATATACCAAAACGAGGATGAAACGAGGGATAAGATTCTTTCCCCCGAGATGGGAGAGAGAGATTGATAGAAAGACTCCACATGAGAGTGTGTCATCCATGGTGGTCCCACGCGACACGAACTCGTTTGAAGCTCCTTGTGAAAACCAAACCAATCTCTCATTTTATATTCTTCAAAGTAAAACTATCTGAGAAATTCTACTCGGTATCTTATGTTTCCTTTCAAACATCAGCCCACGAGCTGTAAATAAACAAAGCATACCTCTCACAGATCATATTGCTAAATCTATTTATGTTTACGTCATTCTCAAGCCGACAACACGCCTGAGCAAGGCGTTTACCTTCGAAACCGAAACGCTATTACCTCAACATCGCTTGAAGAATCCTCGACTTGGATGTAAAGGAAAACAGTTTGGCGGGACATCATCAGAGTTAGTTATTTGGAGGGCTAACAATAACGGGCTATTGGATTTTGATGAGAAATCAAGGAAAGATATAACATTCCGCGCGTTCTGGAAATTTTGGGTCGTCAGCGGGGATGCCGCTTAGCGCAGTGGGTTGGTCGCTAAGCGACCGTGGAAGAGCGCGCCAAATCCTCGACAACCCGCCAAGCACAGGTGACGAACTTCAGCCAGGCGACCGAAAGCAAGTACTTTTGAAAGTGGAATTTGACGCTGATGACCCAATTCTATTCAATCTATTCAAATGAGAATAATACTAATAATAATACTAATAATCATAATAAAAGAATTGTGAGCAGATCTAAAACAAAAAGATAATTTATGAAGAGTGAAAAAAGGAAGAGAAATGCCGAGACAGACAAAAGGGGAAATGGAGAAAGATTGAATGACAGAAAAGGGAGACGGGAAAGAGTGTGAGAGAGAGATAGAGAGAGAGAGAGAGAGAGAGAGAGAGAGAGAGAGAGAGAGAGAGAGAGAGAGAGAGAGAGAGAGAGAGAGAGAGATATATTTTCATAATTATGCGACCGACTGGCAAAGTCGACATTTTATGACTTATGACTGGTTTCTGTTATGAGAAGAGGACGACCAAATTCTGAGGTTATTGAAATTTCTCACGGTGAATCTTCGGACTGTGTACTTATCCAAACAACATAATTCAGCAAAAAGATGGTCTAAAGAGCATGTCATCCATCAATAATCTCCACAAGGGTCATCAACATTTGTATCACACCAACCTCATCATTACCATCGTCATCATCATCATCATCATCATCACCATGATCATCGTCGCCATCCGCTTCACCAATTTCATCATGAAAGTCATCAACCTCACCGTCATTACCATCACCATCCGCATCGCCATCACTATCACCATCACCATCATTATCACCATCACCATCACCAAGATCATCATTACTATCATCACCATCAATATCATCATCATCATCACCATCACCATCACTATTATCATTACCACCACCACCACCATCATCATAAACATCACAATCATAAATTTTCATCACCATTACTTTCATCATCATCATCATCATCACTATCTTCATCATCAGTCACCAAAATCATGTTCATCACCACCACCACAATCATCATAAACATCACTATCATCGTCACTGCCACCACTATCATCATCATCATCACGCACTATCACTATCATCATCATCATCACCACCACCATCATCACCTTCATCAGCGATTCCCGTAATCTTCGTTGCTATGTTATTCACTACCTCCACCATTTTCTTCAATATTATCATCATCATTTTCATCATTATCACCACTACAATTTTCATCATCATTACCACTACAGTCTTCATCATCACCATCATCATCATCATCATCATCATCATCATCATCATCATCATCATCATCATTATCCACCTCACGAAAATAACGAGTGAATATTGGAGTAACGCCCAATGTAAGAACACAGAATGGCGGCAACTTCTCCCACGTACCCCTATCCATGATAGGTAAACCAATATCATTCATGCTTGCCTACATATTTTGATGACCAGATACATTTTACGATGGCTTCGAGGACGAAATTCATGGGTGGTAATATTGCAGCACGCTCAACTTTTACACATAACAAACATAAATCTCACTATAAGGTCCATTCACTCGTAAAACAAGAGCACATTAATGATCTAGAAGATGGATATAAAAGGTCAAAGGTCGCACAATGTCCGCTGAAGGTCATAGTGAACTAGGGGGAAAGGGTCGACGATGGCGTCATGGTACAGAAGCCGAATTCCCGCAATGGGTGGTAAGATCGCAGGACGCTCAACTTTTGAACATAATAAACATAAATCTGACCATTCACTCGTAAAGAAAGGATATTAAAATGAAACGGCGCAAGACATTCGGTCAAAAGTCACACAGTGTCACCTGAAGGTTATTCAAGTCATAACCCTAAAAATTCTTCGATTCTAGTGAGGGACAAATAAAAAATTAGATAAGAAATTCTAATCAATAAGTTTTAACATGAATAAGCAATTAGATTAAGATTTATATTTCGGATTTGTCCCTCCTCGCAAGAAATTAGAGTGTAAATAAAATTGGAATGAAATAGTGTATTTATTGGCCAAAGGAAATTTGTTTTACACTGGTGAAAATTTATAAATGAATTCACAAAAATAAATTTCATAATTAGACGTAAGCAAAGTGAATAGACAATAGTGCTTTTGAATCAGATGACAAAACAAAGAACAGTCGTATTATGGACCATTACAAGTATGTTGCATATTATCACTTTATTAATTTCATAAAACACGAGCAGTGGTAACCCCTTATAGAGATTGTACATGACATTGAAAGAAATGGAACTAGACCTTCAAACAAAAAATCAGTTCACACAAAAATACAATACGTGACATTTCTTTTACATCAATAACAAAAGTTGCCATATTTATAGACAAAAAAAAAAAAAAAATCCCATCTCTCTGCATGAGCTTCACCTGATATAGCAAAACGATAATTTCAGTTGACAGTTTGCTTTTTTTCATAGCACATGCATGAATGTTTCTTATAGTATTTTCATTAATTATTCCGTCTCTAGACATTTTTGAGTCCTGAGAAAAACTTACAATTTTTATTTGTATTTGCTAGTGAAACCCTCAATGTAGGAAGCTTAAAGACGATGGGGGAATATCTCACAAAATATACTAAAACACAGTTTCTCTAATGTATTTGCAGTTGCACCGTCTGGGGGACAAAGATTACTTTTCTACAAACACAAATAATTCTACACACATATACAAATAAAAATAACTCATGCAAATGATAATACTTAAAATAGAAAAGATATTCCAATATTATCAATACAATTATATGACATTGTACTAATGTTTAATAATATACAAATATTGCTTTTGTTAATGTATTAAGAGCCCACAATTCAAAATAAAATGAATCTACTCTCAAAATTAAATTAGAAGACAAATAATATAGGTTTTCCTGCCCAAATTCATAAAACTATCATCCGTTTTCATTTAATGTCTATTCAAATTCGTGATTTTGATCCGACAGACCGACTTAAGTTAATTAATTTCGTGTTCGTGATCTCATATTCATTTTCAGGCACCCTAATTAATAGTTACAACGTTCAAATTCGGATATATGCATTTAATTTCATTATTTGTGCATTCAAATTAGTGCGAGTTTGAGTATACGGAATGAAATGTCGACAGGATGGAGACGAAATTGAATAGTTATTGCCGAATGTATATGCTTATTATGTGAAGCAGAACGGGCAAATACGAAATCGATCACAACAATCGTTAATTTTGATGACTGAATACGAATTTGACTGGCAACATTTCTGTGCATCAGAGTTTTTCCCGAAAAGGAATGCCTCTAATATGCAATTGATTGACAAAACAATGAAATTGACCGGGAAAACCTATATTTAATTGCTGCAGTAATTAGCCATCTCATCCCAAACATCATATGAAAGCATTCAAACAAATCGTTTCATTAACTCTAGTTATTGAAATAACATTCATAATTATTAAAAGCTATTGTTTGTTGTATTTCCATTGAAGTATAATTTCATCAACAGTTTAACAGAGATATTAGTTTGTGATCCTAATACATGTCAGATGGTACTAAAAATAATTTTGAGTTTTGGATGATGACGAGATGGAAAAAAGTTGCATTCAATACGCAAAATTTTAAACAAATTAATATTACTGTTGACTTTGGTACGAATATGTAGGCCTAAGCCTATACAATAGTTGATTGTTATAAGCAAAAAGAAAGAAAACATGAGGGAGGCAACATTAAAATGACGTCAAGTTAGTTTTTACATTTTTGTAATATTTTTTCACATGTTCAAACGAGCAATCTGTTTGCATGATAAACATTTCAGAAACAACTTTAGCCCATTATGGTTGAATTTCTTTCTGAGAAATTGGATATTTTCAAAATATTAACACATAGTATGAGAGAGGAACTTGTAAGCGATGTCACAATATGAAAATTTGAAAATTCTCCATCATCATTTGACAGATATTCAATAAAACTTGAAATATATGTTTAGGATTTTCTTTTTTTATTACAACTAACTTAAATTCAGGATTGGCTTCCCTTTCAGTTTGCAATATCAAAATCCATGTGCACAATAGAGATATAACAAGCAACAGAGTGATATCAAAGAGTTATGACTTTCTAGATGACTACTGATATGAAGGCATATATCTTACAGGAGAATTCTATTAAATATACATTTCTTTTGCCCCAGCTCCAAATTGGTCAGCTACTGATCCATGAAATTAAAAACAGAACCAAGACAATCTGGGAAGCTTTAAAGGGCTCACAAATATGTCAAAACTTTTCGCTCCCTCATAAATTGGTGATTTTAGGCACTGCTTTATCAGCCTGAAGTTGAGAAATTGCGTGAACTAAGAATATCAAGACATCAGGCCATTTCTCTTCATTAACCTGCTCTTTTGCCCGAAAAGTCAAACCACATATTTTGGACTAATTTGTAAATTAGCCAACTATTTGGAGGTTTACTTGTTAAACCAAAGCCCAAATGCTACAGCGCAGTGCATGCAGTACTGCATGATTTAGGCCTCACATTGCGCACCGAACTGGTAAAAACTCGTTGCCTCATTTAACGAATCTGCAAAAGCAAGTTTCAGCTGCCTTTGGGCTTATTCCGCGATCTATACTGAAGTGTGCTATTTCTCAACTTGGGCTGATGAAGCCACACCCTTACAAAATGCCTTTCTTCCACTCTTAAGAGAGACCAAATTCTAGTTTTCAAGCTGATTTATGTATCTTGTAAATTGTAGAGGAATTGAACTGCATGGAGAGATCAAATGAATAAATAAATATTATCGGAGGAGAAAGTTTAGCATATTTTGCGAAAAAGGCAACTGTTACTGATTCTTTCTAGTGAGATGAATATAAATCTTATCCACATATTTGCCCTAATAATAGTTTACAACCGACTATGATACCGTAAAGTTTGTCAAACAAAATGGCAAAAGCTTGTTTCATGTATTTTAATCCAAATCCAATGTGATGGAGTGCTCCTATCTAGCCACCCACTTTTAAACTTATTTGAGATATGCAATTTATCCAACTTGGGAGATAATTATTAGACCAAGTCATATTAAACTCCCGTATGAATTGGTCTAATAACTATTTCCTATGCTGTATGTAGCCAACATCCACTTAACCAATAGATACAGTCAAACCTGTCTATAGTGGCCACTGTCTAGTGGTCACCCATCTTTAGTGGTCACCTATATTTATTCCCTCTAGATAGAAATGTGTGCTTTAGAACCTGTCTACAGAGGTCACCTGTCTACAGTGGTAACTTTTTATGTCTTCCTTGGGGTGGCCACTATAGACAGGTTTGACTGTATACAGCATCATTGGGAATCAGCAAGAGAGAATACTGGAACACTGTTTCCAACATTGAATAGGATGACACTTTGCTGGTCTCAAATAATATTGATTGACATGACACAACACATTGATTCTAAGATTAATAATGCACTTGGGGGCGGCAAACAACAAATGTTCAGTTACCATGGACCCTATTCTGAATTACATAGACCCAGTTTGCATGGCAATACAGTGTCAGCCATTATAAGATCAATAATTTTATCTCTGATATATTAACATTAAGCAAAATATGGCCACATGCATATTCATAACATATCAAAAATGGTCACAATATATATTTTTCAGAAATTGCAATGACCTACACCTCCCTTATCGTCGAAGAGCACTAGTAATTTCAACACACATATTATACATTTTATCACTTACGTACGAACACAGAATGTTAACTGTCATATAATTTGCCCGTTTTTTCTTCTAATTACAAAATTTACAAATTTCATGATTTAGAGATGATAAGTGGCATGTCATCATAATCAATCCATACATGTTATTAAATAATGAATTAAGACCTAAAATTAAATGAAACTTCAAACAAGGTTTCATAATTATCGTACCATGAAAAACATAGGGCTTGAATGTGGGGCCAAGTTGTAGCGTCATCACAAATTCATATCTTGAGTTTAATAATAATAATGATAATAGTTTACATTTTATAAAGCACCTATTAAAAACAGTTTCATACTTAAGGAATTTACAATATTATCCATTACCAAATTAATTTGGGTTAAATTAAACCAGAAAAATGCATCAATCACTACACTCCTGTTATAAGAAGGGATGTAATATATTCAGGACTGAGTCAATTGCGTTCTTATGATATCACATTTAATAAAAACCTTTGTGTTTGTTATATTGGGAGTAGACTGTATTACATAGAAACTGATGGTTAACAATCTGTGATCATTATAATAGAGTCGACTGTAGGCCTATATGACACAATCTAAAACTGCTCATTTTTTTTCAATTTTGTGAACAATTTCCACTTCAATATAACGTATAGTAATGAAAATATCTATACGCCAACATTTTTGTTGTACAGTCCCGTTCATTTCATGGACCTGCAACTACACATAGTGTACATTTCAGAGGGTGTTTCATATGGAATTAAGTTGGACTTAAAGTTAATCTTAGATTCCAAGCGCATCCTAATAGCCTGCTTCCCATGAGCATAATATTCTGTCCTGTAACATACAGTAAATAGTTATAATCAATTGCAAATTGATGGTAGCCAATCAGGATGCTTGTTGCATAGACTTCTTGCATAAAAGTCTCATTTTGAACCAATCAGAACCATTGTTTCAAATCTACAACTGATCATAACTCTTTATGTTACAGGGCAATAATAACCAATGAGGTAATGTGGGACAGGCCTATATGGCTGGCAACTTGGAATTTAATTTTGAATTCAAGTCGAACTTTACTCTTTGTGAAACAGGCCCCTGTTTATTCCGCAAGCCGAGACTATAAGCCAGATGTGAAAGGCTGCCATCATATACTTTCTCTTTTCTCAGTGCTTCAATAAATGCTTCCAGTTCCTCCTGGATGTGCCGATATTTTCTAATTTTAACATAAAGTCAATTAGTGGTTTCTAAATTACACCTGGATCTGCCGCTGCTTTGTGAACCAGGCCCCCGATCATTCTACAAGCTGAGATTATAAGCTGAATGTGAAAGGCTGCCATCATACTTTCTCTTTTCTCAGTGCTTCAATAAATGCTTCTAGTTTCTCCTGGATGTGCCTCACTTTTTCTGTAAGATTAGAATAAAAGAAAGAAAGAAGAAAAGAAAGAAAAGGGTTATCTTATAACAGTAAACATAATATGTTTTGCTTTACAACATGTACATATGACTTTGCAGTTAGGAATAGTCTTACAATTTTATCTCAAGCTTTGGTAACGGTCAAGACTAAATTTTGAGAGAATCAAATAAAAGTACCACAATGTGTAGATATGCCTAGTTATTCTGATATTTAAAAAAAATATATTAAATTGGTAGATGTCGGGACATGCTCATCTTCATAATATGACATAACAGTTTGTCTATGATTTTGTACAACATCCTTAAACCTTTTCAGAATATTTTACAATGTCAACTGGTATGCTCAAATTGTCGTTACCATTACACATAAGTCTTATTGCCCAGAAAAAGACACTATTAACCACACTTTTTACATTCTTCAATAAACAGGATAATATATCAATATTTTTAGGAATAGCATAGAATTCTAAAATTTTTTCAGAGATATGCTTTCTCTGAACTGAAATGAAATAGGAGAGAGGTCAAATAAAACTTGTACTAGTCTCTATTATGTCTAATCTGCAAACATGTTTATACAAATGAGACTGGGGTGTAATCACATGTTCAAACATTTCATAACATCACCTCAAAATATTTGAACTGTAAACAATGAGATTAAAAAATGATGTAATTGAAGTCTGAAACCTTACTAACTGTAAACAAGAAATTACACAATTTCAATATTATTCCCCTCTGCTTCAATTTATCTTTTAACCCATAAAGATAAATGTCTTTTCTTTTTTTTATTAAAGCTGTTTAAATATTTTTGAAACCAAATTCTGATGAGTCACATTGTAACCTATCAGCAGTTGGAGAAAAAAAAATCAGAGACAATTTCCGGTGCTGCATATTATAAAAACAGAGTCATTGAACTAGAAAAGTTTAAATCAAAATAATAATTGATATATCTAAAGTGGCAACACAAAGACAATTGTGTAACTGCAATTTTCATGAATAAATGTGGAATAAAAAAAATAAAAAAATGCTGTGGACTTTATACTAGTCTGGATTTTTTTAAAAGATTGTAGGAGAGAAAGAAAAAAGGTCCCAATTTGAGGGGAGAAAGATTGAGACTCCAAAAGAGCCCCTATTCAGTCTTGTTTACAAATGAAGTGTATTTTGCTCTACATCTCTTCAGGGAGTCTAAACATAACAAGCCTTTATCCTTCCTATGTTCAACAGGGGATACTCTTGATTAAAAACATCATTTCAATCCAGTGGGAATTCCAATGATTGCAATTAATCTTCCCTCTCAATACAGCATCTCTAACATTATCCCATTGAATAAGAGACAACAACAACAATGAACACAACCTCGTTCACATTATCCGTAAACGTTGATTCGCATCCCACAAAGTTCTGGGGGGCATTTCATGAAAGAATTTGTTGGAAGTTTTATCCGACAAATTCGCTCTCAGCCAATCAGATGCAAGCATTTCAGTAGCTTTTAACAGTCTTCAGTGAGAATCAGTAAATATTTGTTTCATGAAATACTCCCCATGATTCACCTTCTCTGAAGGAGGATATGTTTTTGATTCCTCATTTTCTATGCTCTAAAACTCAAACACTCATATCTGCTCGGGAGAATGGAAGTTGAAGAAAAAAAGATAAAACAACCTTTATTAGACTTTGTAAGCTGCATTTATTACATTTATTAAAAATACTTTATCAAGCCATACATATATATATTTTTTCCTTGGAATCTATGTTTGATTTTGTTTTTGATTTTCCAAATATTTTGTAATGTACACATTTGCAACCGATTCAATAAACTTAAATATTTTGAAATTTCAGGCTAATAAAGCAGCATCTAATGGTTCTGGGACAGACAACCTGTTACATCATCGATACTTGGTGAATACACACACCACTTGACCACACAGGGATTGATTTCTATACACAAAGATGAGATGAGCAAAATAGGGGGATATAGTATTCCTATTAGGAAAGTTCTTACTTCAAGATCCGTCAGGACACAATGATAGAAAAGATAGAGAAAGAGATGGAGAGTAAAATCCGATAATGAGTGGGGTGTTGTGATTTTTCTGTAACACACTATAAAGGGTCAGTCATTTTGGTGGGGTGGGTGGGGAGGGGAGGGGGGGCAGTGAATTGAGTAACACAGAGTTTTAAGACTAGGCACATACCTGTATAACATCATTTAATATAAGAGGCCTATTAATGTTCATATCTACATTATTGCTAATTGATTATAATATATATTCAATGTCGTCTTCATTGTAAAAATATGAATGCAATCAATTGAGACAATGTTTTAATACTTGGTGGTAGGGGGGGGGGGTCTCACAACATCAAAAACAGCTATTATGTCCCCTTGCATAAACAGTAAGTGTGTGGGGAGCAAGCCTAAATTACTCTTTCTAATGACGATAATATAGATGTCTACAATGAAATCAGTCAATCGTACGAAGAGGAGACAGAAAAATAGAAGAGAAACTGAGATGACTTCAAATGGAGACAGTAATTTCTGTTTTGAAGTGTGCACCTGTGCTTTCAAAAGAGTGGTATGAAAAGCTATCAGACGCATTATTCAATTAAATATCAAATGTTGATACTTTATTTCCCCATGAGCTCCCCAGGAATCCAATGTGAATGATTTAATTGCGCCGTTCATTTCACTCATAGATTTTAATTGGAGTGGTTCTTGTCACATTAATCTCTATCTTCTTCAAACTGGACAATTACTTGAGGTCTAAATTCACTTGCCTTTTGCTTGTTATGATTCTTGGGTTTCCCAACTTTACAATTTATGCTCCGCCAAGTCTTTCAATATCCATCTTGGTTTAATTCCATTCAATCACAGATATATTGGAATGCTAATTGCATATTTTCAATGATCTACCATAATGGGATGCTTACATAATACAGTCACAAAATGGTTCAGTAAAAAATAGTGTGAGGCCTACAAGAGAAAATGGCACAAACATTGATATCACCGTATCATGAAGTGTCGTAAGAGATGGGTATGTCCATATTTTCGTTTTTACAAACCATACTGGCTGAAATTTTAAAATTTATATCAATTAATTGTTTAGATGGTGTATTATCTTCTTAAAAAACAAAAACAAAAAAAGTTTTTTTTCTGAAATATGTTTCTATCAAAAGTAAGTTTACTCTTTGGCCACTTCCTGAAAATGATGATGATATATATAACCATGATTTATAATAATAGACATATCAAAGTAAATGATAAACTATTGAGGGGCGTATGGCATGAAACCATTGTTATGCAAGAGAAACTCTGCCTATTCCCACAGGAGACATTAAGAAGAATATAATCCAAATCTGAATAAAAATTATATCTCTGCTGATAGCTACTAAATGGACATGAAGGACATTGCTTTGTGTGGTTTAGAAAAAGGACAATTTATTTTCTAGATGATGTCTTTTTATGATGCTTAAAACTTCCTGCCTATAGTAATCTTCATCCTGTTATTTTCACTCAGAAGTAATTATTGAAAATCATTTATGGCACATAAATTCAGCATTATTAAGTTTATACAGTACCAATGATAGAGGAAAGTAGATCCATATGATAATGCAAAATGATGTGTGAACAAAAGTATCGTTCACACAACCAGCCTTAACTCCAAGTTAACTCCAAGTTATCCTCAAGAACTTAGTCCTCGAGGATAACTTGGAGTTAAATTGGAGTTAAGGTTAGTGTGAACGAACTCGGTGTTTATGTTCTCAAGGACAAGTCAGGGTTAATGTTCTCGACAGATCTTACTAGGTTAAGGCTCAAAACTCCAAGCGGTGGGTGATCTCCTATTGCGTGTTTGACCACGTGCACACGATTTTCACTTGGAGTTTCGTGTTTTCGAGGATAAGAGTGACCTCTTGTAACGGTTAAACTTCCGGTTCAGTCAAGCGACATAGCTGAATAGTACGGGGAATAAATAGCGCATGCTACATACAACTTGTACTTCCGGTCATCGAGCCTCTCGCTTATCCTCAGGATAAGCACTCGTGTGAACCCGACTCGAGAACAAGCCATAGGGATTTAAATTCTTAGGGATACAATCCTCGAGGACTAAAACCCGATAGTCCCGTGTGAACATAGCTAATATTGATCTGTTTATGACAAGAGAGAGCGAGCGAGAGAGAGAGAGAGAGAGAGGGGGGGGGGGAGAGAGACAGAGAAAGAAAGATGATAAAGTGGTGAGATCCCAACACCGTGATCATATAAAATATGGACATGGAAAGATGATTTACAAAACAATAGAGGCCATTCACCCTACCCCCATGCTATAATGATAACACTCCCAGTCAGATGATATTTGTTTGGGGAACTCAGCAGGGGCGAGGGGGTTTCACTTTTAATGATGTTTTCATAGGAAGTCTATGTATCATCTTTATGAGGTGCCCTCTGATGAGAGAGGGTGGATCCACAGAGTGTCTGAGTGAGTGTGGGTATGCATGTGTGTGTGTGTGTGTGTGTTTTGGAGGGGGGTTGAGAGGGAGAGGGTTTTCACTTTTAATGATAATTTCATGGGAAGTTTATGTATCATCTTTATGAGGTGCCCTCTGATTAAGGAAGGGTGTGTGGGAGATAGTGAGGGTGTGAGTTTGTGTGTGTGTGGGGGGGGGGGGGGGGAGGCTTAGAATGAGATCCATTTGTTGCACACATGGCAATACTGCTGTACTTGTATTACATCTTTAATTTTAACTGGAATTAACGCGATAAAAATGACTTTCCTTCAATAAACTCTTTGCCTTCTCTCAGCATGTGTACTCTCAAGAGAATAGCATTCAATCCATATCCTGGAAAATAAATTGGTATCATAAAAGAAAGGATCCCAATACATGAATTTGATAACATTTGAGATTTTATCTTGTACAGGGATATCATTTACATCCCTCTTCACATCTTACAGTTAACTAGCTTAAAATGCAAAGGCTGTTTACATTGGTGTTATATTCCTCTAATCATGTTCATGTAGAATGTATTGAGAAGGTGGTAATCGAGAAAGCATTTGTTTAGTGGATGTAGGCATCAGATGGTGTTATTTTTTCTGTCATTTCAAAATTGTAAAGGATATGGAAAAAGGCAACATAAATGTGATGACCTGGAAATGGAGCTTGACAATGAAAAAAAAAAGAAGAAGACAGATCAACGATAAAAGGGTGCAACAAAATTTGCCCTGGCAAAAAATGCTCCACGCTTTATTTCATCAATGATGTAGGGTTGCGATAGAGTTTCATGTTAGGTTTATAGGTTTATGTAGGTTTAGGTGTCGGTATAAAGTTTATTCCTTTGTCATCAAGTTAGTGATTTGATATATGTTCAGGATTGCAACCAGAGAAATTGTCACTGGAGCAAGTGTCATCGAACTCATGAGAGACCTAAAATTTGCAAATGGGAAAAGGGAGCGAGATGTAGGAAAGGAGTCATCAAACTTGTTTGGTGTGAGAGTGTATTTCTTTCAGCATGGTGTAATGATGTTGGTACAACCAGAGGAAATGAGTTTGAAGGTGAGAAGAAAGTTATAGATCAGGGTGAGAAGAGGGGTGAGAAAAGATCCTGAAGAAAAGGTGATCAATGGGAGATAAAAATGAAAGACAAATTGATAGTAACGTGAAAAGCAAATGGAGAGGGTGGGGGAAATGTGTATTATAAAATCAAAAAGAAAAAAAAAACTAAAAAAGAAAAAGAAAAAAAGGAAAGGGGGAAAAAAAGGGAAAAAGTGTAATTGATGGTATCTTTGGTTTTGTTAGATTGGCATGCCATGCCCATGAATCGTTGTTTTCATGATGTTAGAGCAGGAACAGATATTTGGGGCCGAGTACTCTGGAATCTTAAATTTTGCTATAGATGTAGGAGTGCTTTTTTGTGACTTTTATTTAAATTTAAAATCCTAATAATTAGAATAAAACTCTCTCCCTCATCAACCTGAAGCATCAATTTTCAAACTTTGTTCTGCTGAAGTCACACCACACACTCCCTGAAACAAAGCCCATTAAAGAGTGTCCTTTATGAATCAATCTTTCAACACAAATGTATAATAGTGACAGTACAAGGCTGTCCAGTCCCTTAGGCCACATCAAAGTTTGACCAATACTCAGCTACAAACGTGATGCTAAACACAAACTACTTGCTAAATATTGCAAGATATTACAATGTCCAGAAGAGGTCAAATTCACAACTTTCAAAAATAATAGAAAATGACAAATGAGAATTAATTTATGTTTAATGCCACTGCAATTTTCTAATAAAATTCAATGCTGTTGCTGAACACACTCTATTCGCTAAATATTGCAAGATGCTGCCATGTCAAGAGGAGGTCAAATTCACAACTTTAAAATATAATAGAAAATGACAAATGCCGTCTCAATTCTCAATTGAATTCATTGTTGTTTAATGATGGTCATACAGTCCAAACTTAAAAAAAAACAAAACAAACAAACAAACAAAAACAGCGGCTGGAATAGACAAGTCCACAGGTGTTAAATATCTGCTGCAATGAATTTATAATTTATGGTTTTAAACCATCTCTCACTTTAAGTAGAGAAAGAAATAGGAAGTATTATAATGATGGTAGGTCAAAAATAGGTAGTGTTGTAATACTAGTAGGTCAACATCTACAGTAGATAGCAATGTAACATGTCCTTTGATGTCTCAAACCTAAAATAACCACCTATACAGTTTCAAGAAATCCTAAAAAGGATACCATGCATCCTTTACACAACATTTAGAATATTCATCTACTATGGACTCATACATTATCGATTCTGAAATTCAAAGAGGAACATTAATCATGATACAATACGCAATTACAAAATATATTATAGAAAAACTAAGGTGGTGTTCATAATTCCAATTTCCGGTTGTAAATGTAATGTTTCTTAGATCTCAATTCAGAGTAGAATTTTAATGCTGATAAAGGTCCATTTTGAAAGACGATGAGCTCCCATTTTTCATAACACCCATCATGACCTTGAGCATTACAAATGCATAAAGGGTGCATTCAATGTCCATTTTCAAATTTTAAACGCTAACATGAATCATGATACAAAACGCAATTACAAAACGCTGATATACAGAGAAACAAAGTGTGTGTTCAATGTCCCTATCCCCCATTGCAAAAGTAAACGTGTTTCAGATTTCCATTCAGAGGAAAATTTAAACGCTCAAAAAGATGCATTTTGAATCACAATCAGCTTTGATTTTACAACCTTCAGCATCGCGAGTGCAATGAAACGCGCGACTGAACACAATCAAGTTTTCAAACGTCTTTAAATGTGCTCTCGCAGTGGAAGCTTCTGTTGCAAGTGAAAAAAAGCGCAGATGTTTGTTTTTGAGAGCTTGGAATTTAAAGACGATGGACGTATAATCAGCTTTAAATTTAGCACCATGAACAGTGCACCTCTGATCGCGTTTGTGTTCTGTAATTGCGTTTTGTATCATGTTTCATGTTAGCGTTTAAATTTGAAAATGGACATTGAGCACACCCCAAGATGTTCATTTAGTATGGAACTTTACTGGGTTGAGCATGCTTTCACATATTTTTGTTCTCACTCAGTTCTATTCTGCATCATATTTATAAGCTCCTGTCATTTCAATTGAAAGATAGTAGGCCCTATATAGTAAGTTTTAAATTATAGGCCTATATATTTACATTTTTGGATCTGATAAACTATGGTAATTTGGTAAAGTGGAAATTTACCTAGCTTTGGAATTTCAGGAAAGACATTTAGGAATGTTATAGGCCACATCATACAAGGTTGATCACAAAAGTTGCTATGAGTTTTAGAGAGTGTGACATTAATGTGTGAAATAAGTACTACCACCTGGTAAACAGGAGACCACACAAACAAGGCATGTTCACACTACAGCGAAAAGCTGCATAAGCTGAAATTTTTGTTAGGGTTTTATTTTTCGTTAATTTCACGGGTCAGTCAGTCCTGATGAAAAATTTCTACTTCAATATAGGGCTACTTCTACCAATGATAACATCAGAAAATCGCAAAATTAAGCCCTTGCGAATTTCCCAACCTAGTCCAGAAGAAAAATGTCGGTATGCGAAAACATTGGCTTATAAAGTAGTTCCCTAGTCTCCATGAAAAGTCATGTTATTCACCACTACAAGACATGATTTGAGAACTGTTCAGCAAATACATGTACTGTACATATATGTTCCCTCCGAGTAACTGTATTCAATTTGAAACATCCATGTTTGCATTTAGGAAAATCACATGAAAATAGAGTGGGTTTTATGTAATATCCTTTTTAACATATCAATTTTAGCATGTAATATTTCAGATTACCTGACAATGAACCAAAATAATAAACAATGCCTATATTAGATCTCCAAAAACTCTATCCAAGCTAGAAAACCTTGCAAGTAAATTTTTGTGGGAACAGTCTTCTCAGACGAAGATGAATAATGAGTAGGAACACCTTGGTTACAGTTATTGACTGGTGGAAGAGGGTTTGGAACAACCTCATCCTAGCGCTTGCCCTTCTCAACTGAAGAGTTTGGTTCCAATCGAAGTGGAAAGTATATAGTGACCATGATGGAGTGTGATATACAGATACAGAAAAGAATAGTGTGGAGACACAACAAGTGGTAACTATGGCAACTAAGGAGGACATGAAAGGGGAATGATGTACTGTAGGAGGGGAAGAGAGTAAAGGAGGAGAAGGAAGCAGAGGTGGGGATACATAGAAGATGATGCAAAAAACAAAACAAAACAAAACAAAACAAAACATCATAGATATTGGCAGAGTTCAATAAATGAACAAATAAGGCACGAGGGTAGAGAGAAAAAGTAGGACTCCATGATAAAAAAAAATAATATGTGGTCAAATAGAGATTCATGAAAAATAGAATGAGGGAAAGGAAAATGAAGAGATGATAAAGAGATGAGATAGAGACAGGGTGGGAGGGAGGGAGGAATGTGTATCAAGCCAGTTTACAAAATATTAAACTAGTACCAAAGGGTGATGGAGGTCTAAATTGGAAGAAAAAAGTAACGAAAAAATGAAGAAAAAAAAAATGAAAGAATTCAAGAACAACATTGAATCCTTGAAAGAGGTTTATTTTCAGAGTTGCAGTGTTTATGAGACATAAAAATGATAAACATAATACCTACAAGGTGAAAGGTCGTTCATCTTTTTATCTACAAAATATGATGAGCATCAGGAGTATTTCTACCATGCCCATGCAACTGATGATTCGCCACTTTCCAATGAAGGAAAATATTTATTTCATACAGGTGTGTGTGAAAAGATGTGTCTAATAAGGAACGCACAGCTAAAATTCTTCTGAGGTACAGGACATTATATAAAAAAGTAACAAAAATAATGATAATATGCAACATAATGAGAGTAGCAGCCAAGTTGGCTCACAATGTTAATAATTCCTAATCTTTTATTCTTTTCAATTTTTTTTTAAACGTTTCCCAATAATGTTATTTCTAGGTTTTGAGTTTAAAGTATACATCTGTTTGTGTGTTTTTCTTTTTTTTTTTCTTTTCAATTTCTGTCAATGCTACATGGTTGTCCTATGTGATGCAAATCTGAAAATCTTAAATCGATGTGCCTACTCCTTCAATTGATGATAACAAAGACACTTTGATAGATGGATCTTTATGCGTCAAGATCGAAAGTGAAACTGTCGTTTATTTCAGCCTATTTAGCTATTTAATGTCTTGCATTAAAACAACTGATAACAGATTTGAGAAGGGAGGACCAATAAACTATGTCATGATATATGGTGCAAAGAATGCTCTATGGGTGGTGCTACAAGATTCCTAAACAACTTTCTTACCTATGAAGACCAATAAAAACTGTCCTTTCCTTCAAGGATTTAAAAAGAAAGGAAACATCCATGTTGATGTCTTACAAATAGCACTATTGGTAGTATCTCACTTGCCTTGAAACGGGTTAAAGATCGGTTTGAGACAAGTGTGAGAAGGGTTAGAGAATATAGTCGTGGAGATGTCTCAGAGACATCTCAGAGAGTCTCCGCAACGTATCATGAGTTGTTGAAAAATTGAACATGATCGTATCTATGAGATTTTTTCCAAGTCTCTGACACGTCTCTGCGACTTGAGATACCACCTAAGGCTAGCCATGGTCACACCAGTTGTGTGTCAGAGCAAGGTACGTAGGTGTACTCTTCCTGCAGCCATGTTTAAAATGCAAAGGAACAGAGTTTGTAGGCTGAATGCAGGACAGGCCCTTCTAAAAACATGCCTGGTTGTGACCCTGGAATGACATTTTTCAATGACTTTAAACATTGTGTCATCCTCAAGTTGAAGGAGAACTCCTTGTCTTTGAACTAACTAGAAATGCCTCAAGATCACATACAAATTGAGGAAAATCAAATAAACAAGGTATCTTTTTTTTCCCTTTTTTTTTTTCAATTTTCAAATTATATGAATGCTACATCCATGATAACCCCAGAGTCTGGAGCCTGTCCAAAATAACTGTTACTCTCAAAATAAAAAGGTATGAAATGATTAGGAGTGTACTTGTGTTTGATGATGTGAAACAAGATAGGAGGTATTAGCCTCTTGACATGACAAGATAAACCGCGTTTACATTGAGACTCGGCTCTCATGTCGAATCCACAGGAAGGGTTCGACACTGCAAAGAGTGAACCTGTGATCATGTTTATACACAACAAAAAAGGCGAGTTCAACACGGCTCCCAGATCATGACCGGAAGTAAAGGACGTCATTAATGTGTGTTGCGATGTATAGCCAAATTCCATATCTGACCTCAAGGTCATCGACTTCGACAAGGCTTTCTGTTTACACACATAAAAATTGCCGTGTCGAACCCGCCTCCCGGATCGAAACCTACGATTTTGGCGGAGCAAAAAAGGCGTGTCGAACCCGGGTCGCGGATCACACTGATCCCGTTACATGACATAAAATTGCCGTGTCGAGCACGATTGCTGTGTCGAACCCGCGACCCGAGTCACAGTGTAAACGAGGTAATAGTCTCATCATCTGGTCATCATCATCATGCTACTACATCCATCTCAAGATACCTACAAGTTCAATGGTTCTTGGACATATATTTGTTCCCCTATTTTATTGTATTTAGTTTCTATTTCTGTGTATTTCAATCCAATTTTTAGAAATATTTATTTCAAAGCTATTATTTACTTTCTTTTTATTACTTTTGCCCTCTAGGCCAACATTACAAAAAAAATTAATCAATTAAATACTGTATATATATATATTTGAGAATTTGACGAGATATTCAATTTTTTCCATAATAAAAACATCAACAAAATCATGAAATTTTGCCCTCGTGAAATCCCACAACCAGTCCAAAATCACAAATATATCCATAGAAGAAATCTTATAGATAAAATACATGAAATTTCTGTCTACATTCATAATCTTCATTGTAAGTTGCCATGGAACAACCCTACATAAAAAAATATATATATAATTTGCAGCTCTGAAGCCAGATTATTATTATTAAAAAAAAAAAACGACTCTCTGTTTTCTCCTTTAATATACGATCTAAAAGGAATAAAGAAAAACAAAGTTGGAGTAGAGAAAGAATGAGGTAGAGAGAGAGAGAGAGAGAGAGAAGAATAGATAACAAATGAAATGAAGTATAAAAGCTCTTTGATCTTTCAGCTAATCTCTAATTCTTCAGGTAAGTGAAGGAGATCTTTAAGGCAAACCACCATAAAATCTCTTGTAATCATGTTATCTCTACTGGTCATCCTTATTAGCCTCTTTATCTCTTGATAAATAGCCCTAATTTTAGGTGGTGGCTTCATTAGCTGAAAGTTGAGAAATCGCCCGTTTCAAGTTGGATCAGGGGTAAAGCCTGAAGTTGGTTCTAGGACAACTCGTCCCTGGATGATTATCCCTAGCAAAAATATACCTATAACCCTAACCCTATTTCTGGGGGTAGTTATCCTGGGGGTAATCATCTGGGGATAGTTGTCCTAATATCCTAAAGTCAGTTGAAGTATCAATTTGCTGCTACACCAGCTTCAGCTAAGTTCATTATACTTGTTCCAAGTTTTTACAGCTGTGGATGCAGAGCAAGTGGTTTCAATACAACTTGCACTGTACTGTACATCAGATTTGGGTGGGGGTTTGATGAGCTAAACTGCAAAATAGTCCAATATCTTGAACATTTGTCCAAGATAATGAAAGATGCCGTTTCGTGCAAAAAGAAAAAAGCCTGAAGCGCCATCTTAACAGACCTTTCTAAAACTGTATTACACTGGTCAATGTTGGGGCAATTTTTTTTAATAAGTGCCTGCTAATGCGGCGGTCACAACTCGCCGTACCTTCGACGTGCAACTCCCTACGATGGATTTTGTAGAAAATTCGTGCAGCGTATGTACCATGCAGGCACATTGCATGTACGACGTGGAGGAAGTATTTCCAATACCCTTACTACAGAAACGCAGGAATCGCAGAAGGTGACCCAGGATCTGTGCGTGCATTGTGCATGCAACGCAGGCTACGTTGATTGCACGTGCCCCGTAGCCTACGAGTTGTGACCGCCACATAAGACACTCCCCTTGCAGTGATAAATTCTATCCTCGTCCATGGACAGTATTAACTTTTCAACTTCCACCAACAATGTCTGTTAAAACGGCTTTCTGTAGATACTCTTATCTGGCTAATTCAAGGTATCAGAAATAGCGCTCTATTTCTAAACTTCTCATAAATGGAGCAGCACCCAAAGAGCAGAAAGATAAATGATTACAAATGAAATGAAGTATGAAAGATGCTTGATCTGGAGGTAAAGAAGATCTTCAAAGCAAACCAACATAAAATCTCCCATCTTGTAATCACGTTATCTCTGCTGTGACCATCCTAGTTTCTTTTATCTTTTAATAATACCAGCTAACTTTGAGGTACGCACCTTTGATGTGGTGCTCGGCTTAGGAGCCTACACCCAGATTACAAGTGCATTTATTCTCTTTGATTTTACTATCTCATCCGATCTTCTAGCAAAGCTAAGTCGATGCAATCTTTTATAACTTAAGATGAAGATGGATAGGGAATATAGATTAAATAAAGATACAACAATCGTACATCCAAAGAGGTAGGATATTTTGTAGGACACCTGTATATATGACTTGAAGTTAAGTAGGATTATTAGAGCTACGAAAGGTTTCACATTCAAATGGAATCATATGCAATCATGTTATGAATACAGAGTTAGTAGGGATTATTGGTTTACAAAATGTCACCAAGCACACATCAGTGCATGCATCCCATGTCGGGTTTGAAATTCCTGCCCTGAAAAAAAGAAATCTACTAGAAGTAAAAATATCCCTAACAGCTTAACTTAAAACTTATATTCAATCTAATAATTAGTAATATTTTTGCACGTAAAATAGAAACAAAATCCCAATTGGATAGACATTTTCTCTTCTCTATTTTCTCTTTTAAGTTGGAGGTAGCATGCAATAAAGATTCATAGTATGGGTAGATCAGTAAATAGATAGGTGTATGTTTCTTGTCTAACAAACAGTAAAGATAAAGGGTTACTAGAGAGAAGATTTTGTTGCCAAGTCTTGCTTCGTGGTCTAAGGTAAATGTGTTTTAAGGTTGTAAATGGAAGCTAAGAAGACGAAAGATACCAGAATAGAGCTAAATCTATATTAATGTTCTCTGGTAGATTTGGTTTGTAAACACTGTAAATGAGATACAGACAAAGATATAAGATAGACTATTCATCTGCTTTGATGCAAACAAAGATTAAGAGAACAGAGCTACTGGAGTTCTCCGTTACTAGGATAAAACATCTTACAATCAACATTGTGGTCTGCAATATTAAACACTGTAGAAACAATGTTTAAAGCATTCTTGACAAAATTTTAAAAAGTTTAAGAGTTTGCTCTAACAATGTTGCTCTGATTTTTAAATAACATTATTAAAATTTTATCAACATTGTTTAAAATCTTGCCAATGTTTTCTAAAATTTTATCAATGTTGTTTGATAAATGTTCTTTTTTTAGGTGTTTAAAATATTTTAAACATCGTTTTAGGAGCGCAGGTTGATTAAATCTTGTATCAAATTTATTTCAAGAAGCAAGAACAGCATCACAACACGAACATCACTTCATTGTGACACAATAACCTAAAAATCTTGATCAGAATTGGAAACAACACAAACGAACAAACGATGATCAGAGTATATTTTAAGCATGTTTAGAGAGAAAAAAACATTAATGAGCACAGTATAATGGTGGTTCAATGTATCTCACTTGCCATGAATCGGATTTGAGATGGATTTGGGACTGCTTTGAGACGGTTTTGAAACTTGTCGCGGAGACATCTCGGAGACGACTATTATCGATGTTTAACGAGTCTCCGCGACTTTTCATGCTTCAATCAATGATTTTTTTTCTGTTGCGGAGACGTCTCAGAGATGTCTCTGCAACAGAAAAAAGTATCAGTGACGTTTCTGAGGGTCCGAGTCGCAGAGACATTCCGTGAAGGAAGATACCACCATAAGCCCCGTTTTTTAAGAATGGATGTTGTTATGTACATTGATTAAACATCTTTAGGAGCTACTGAAGTCATTAGCATCACCTTGTCGTTAGGATTTAACATGCAATTAAAGTAAGTTGTCTGTCTCTAAACAACAGTTTATCGATTTTCCCGCCATAATGGGTGATCTATTATCTCAAGTAAGAAAGCTTGTTAGTCTGGCATCATAGCTGAATTAGATCTTTTATTTTTCTTGTTATCTCCAAAAAGGTCAGATACCTAATGACATTGGTATCAAAATTCGATCATTGGAAAATATTTGGACTAAATAATGGCAATGATGAATCTGAAAGTGGATTCCCCCCCAAAAAAAAAATAAAATAAAATAAATAAATAAAAACAAAATAGAATGAAAAGCTTCACAATTCATGAAAATAAGCAAGAAAGTGTGGATTAGGTCATATAAATAATAAATAAGTTATGTTTAGGCACAGGCATGAATAAGCCAACTGAAGATAAGACAAAATACTTTATGAATTGAAAGAGGGACTTCCAAAAAATGGTTTACAGAAGTAATGGTTATTGGACCAAAAGTCAATTCATTGTCATTTTTCCTAGCAAACTCAAGGCCATGTCTGATGCAGCTGTCTTCAGACTGAAATTGAGCATAAAATAGGCAGGGCGGGGTGAGGAAACAATCAGTAATGGGATATTAATGACCCAAATCAGAGCATTATAAATGGCTGGACTCATAAACAGAAACAATGATATGCCTTGTTGCAATTGCCTTGAATTCATCAGACCATAATTGATGTAAAATAGAGTTAGGCTAATTTGAAGGCATTGCTGTATGACATACATTAAAAAAAAAAAAAAAAATCAAAAATCATCATAATAAATAAAATAAAAAATAGCGACAAATTGTTATAAGCTACTGAAATGCTTGCATCTGATTGGCTGAAAGCAAATTTGTCGGATAAAATGTCTGACAAGTCCTTTGATGAAATACCCCCCTGGAAAACAAACCCCAAAGTGGCTTTTGTCTCTAACCCTTTTATTACCGGAATCATATAGGGGCTTATTTAACCACTTTTTCTCATGCACATTGGCAGCACTCAGATTTCTATTTATAGTGCTATTATGTTTTAACCCGTTGAGGACTGAGCCCGAATATATTCGGGCTGGGGTCTATGGGAAAATGTGTGTAATAGCCAAATCAGCTCGTCTCCAACAGGTTACAAAAGAGCAATGTTTTTGTAAAAAAAAAAAAAAAAAAAAAAAAAAAAGAAAAAGGGCTCTTATTTCTTTCAAACATAAGTAGTCATTTTCATAAAAAAAGGGGTGCCAGCAAAGCTGATCTACAGTGCGTCCCAGAAAAAAGTAAACCCAACTTTGAGAGCCTCATACTAAAATATTATAGCTTGTGTGACCTTGAAATTTATTTCATGATAAAGAGCAACTCATATTCTATTAAACTTATACCTCTGTTGTGACGGATGACTAAGCAGTTGGGCTTTAAAAAATAAGCGTAAAAAGTGCCCCGTACCAAGTTTGAGCAAAAGCAGCCCTTGTATTTCAATAGCCCAAGTAATCCTTTGTCCCTAATGAATGGGCTCAGGAAGGTTGACCTCAAACAAGCAAAGAATGATCAGAAAGCCAGGGCTGCTCTTAAGAAAATCTGGTACATATGGTTTCTGACCAAAGTTTTCAAAAACTTGAAGTGTTCAGTCATCCATGACAGTACATGTATAATTTTGGCATCACTGGATAGAATATGAGTAAACTCTTTGTCATGATATAAATTTAATAACACATAAGTTATAAAAATTTTAATGCGAGGCTCTCAAAGTTGGGTTTACTTTTATCTGGGACGCACTGTATGTTTAGTATATAACGAACAAAGGGAGTCGGCTAACTTGGAGATAAATGCATTGACCTGTAGGCCTACATCTTCTAATTTTCTGACTACTAGTATTCATTCTTTTTTGCTTAATTTTCTGAATAAAATTTGAAAGCATCCCATCACCAGGCAAAAATCTACAAATGATTATAATGCTTTAGCTCAATTGCTATTACTTTAAGCCAACTTTAGTAACCCATAGAAATGTTATTTAATCTTTATCATAAAGAATAATCCCAGTAGGTACTTCAAAATTTGTTCTGCTCTTCTTTATGTGACCAAGAGGCTTCCTAATTTTGTATTACAGGATCCTTTCTTTCTTTCTTTCCTTTATCTCTCTTTTCTTCTCCCTCATCCATTCATTTTCTTCTACTAGCCCTATCTCCATCGCTTTCAAAAACTCTTGTAAGCTTTATCATGCACTATATATCTACCACTCTCTATCACTCCCTTTGTCTAAAAGTATATTTGTCTGTGCATTTCTGTGAAAAACATGTCTACTTGTAAGTTACAATTTTCGTGCTGACATAAAATAAAACTGAGCAAGCAAAATTGTTTAATGTGAATTCGTGAGTAAGATCACTATGTTCCTACTCCTTGGCTATACATGTAACATTAATGTTCTAGGACAACGACCCCCACTCCACCAATAAGCTACCCTACACCTCAGTCTTTCCCCACTTCTAGGGGTAACTGTCCAGGGATAGTTGTCTTTTTACTACAACATCAGTCACTGACTGGGAATCGGAGGGAGTGTCACCTGAGCAAAGGGCCATAGCATACCATCAGGCCAATGGGGCTGGCATATATGATTTATCGTTTTGCATGAATAGGCGTGATCTGTATTTAACGACATTCTACATCATCTTCCATGTGAATCCCCATGGCATTTAGATCTGTAAAGTGAGCGTTTCGTCAAATTGGCATCATCTCACAACATTTGAGCATTTCTCATTGACCAGTGTTTAAACTGGCCTTTTGAAATAAAGTTGTTCACACAACAAAGGCCTTTGTTTCATTTTGCCTTTAACCATTAGTTACTTTAATCAGCAAATGCATATGGCTTAAAGGCAACATGAACCATAAACATCTCCACAAATGTTTTCTATTTGAGCAGAACACTGAAGGAGCAATTAAGGCTAAGAGTTGCTCTCTTTTATCAACATCATTTTAGTTGAAGATGCGCTCCGGCAATGTCCAATCAGACCACTTCAGTTGCATCCAAGCCTACAGCAATTATCTCTCCAGTTTATTTATCTCATCGACTGAAAACATTCCAAACTCATTCACACCACATTTTGTGGATTACTTTGTTTTTCTCACATTCTTATTTGCACGCCAGTTGTCAGTGCTGTGGGCATAGTTATTTAAAACTTTTGTAATTGTGAACCACTTAGGAATTGCTTTAAAAAAGTCTTGTGCAGGTGAAAATTTCAGGTTCTACCACTCTCCCTTTATCATTATTTCTTAGCGGTCTATTTTTTGTAGCTATCTCAGCAGACCGGTATTCTTAGACTTACTAGCTAAGTAGTTATTTTCGCAGTGGTTTTATTTTCACAAATTTTGCACACAATTTCTTGCGAGCATTTCAACTTCATTGTATTGCTATTTATAGCAATGAAAATATCATAAAATTTAGGAAATTAAACTCTTGTGAATTTCCCTACCTAGTCCCAAATTGCGAAAATGTCTGTACGCCAAAATATTGGGTTATACGGTAATTCTTTCAGAATTTGATGTTGTTGAACACACGTCACAAAAAAATGAATGCCTCAAACAAGGTGGATTGTATGAACACACCAGCAATAACAAGAAGGGGAATCGTACGAAGACACAGGTGTAAACGACAATTTTTGTGGATAAAGTGGATTGTATAAACTCCTCAGATAAAGTGAACTGTATGAACACACCGGCCTAAAATGTGAACTCCTCAGACAAGATGGGTCGTATGAACACACCCCTCCAAAAAGATAAGATGGATCGAATGAACACACCCATCCTGAAAGACAAGATGGATCGTATGAACGCACCCGTCCTGAAAGACGCAATCCTTCAAAGCCGAGGCATAGTGAGGGGACTCCACCCGGTGCCCCCGAAATTTGTCTCTCAATGAGTGATGGGGTGGAAACCCTGCCCCGCCCATGGGATTCATTAAAATCCTATCTGTATGAAATCAACCAGCACCGCCAATGAAAATACATTGAATACCGCAACATGAAAACATGTCAGCCGGTCTCATCGGCTACATTAAATAGCAATCGTGTGTGTAATCTTAGTACATGACCACCAGATCGACCAGAAAACACAAAGTGGGCGATTGTTGCTTTGATTAAATAGGGTTCATATAATCAGGAATGTAAAAGAAGAAAAAAAAATGAAAATGGGGGGGGGGGGAGGTTTTAGAGAAGGAAGCAAAAGGAGAGAGAGATTGAGGGAAAGAGAGGAAAGGAGGGTCATACGGAGGAGACAGAGAGAAAGCAGAGGATAAAGATGAGATACGGAAGGGAAATAAAAGGAGTGAAACTTGTGGAAGGTAGAAATATTTTTATTAATATTTCAGTAATTTTTAACATTCAATAATATAGCTACTACAAACTGTTTCCAAATGAAGCTACATGAATCTAATATTATGAGTAAGCAGTGACAAATTCAGGCAGGGGTGCAGGGTATGCGCGCCCCCTATAATTTGAAAACCACTAATTGACTGTACATGTTAAAATTTTGGAGCCCCCCCCCCATTTGAATATCCTGGATCCGCCACTGGTAAGTGGAATTATATAGTGTAGCATAAATCGAACCAGAATCTTGTTCCCTTGTTTAGCATCCTGTTATTATCAGATTGGTTTAGTGTCTACTTAACCTGGAGCACTACGATCTTACAACACTAAAAAGCACTTTCAGTCGGAAGAAAAAGCATTTTAGACGTGCCGATACGTTCTCAAGGTTTCCCTTTCACAAAAGACCAACACCTTTATCCGGTAGACTTCCTAGCTTCAGCTTGACTCTATCCTTAAAAACCATGTTACACCTTTTTGCCACCCTCTGGCTAAATATTCACCTGGACTAACCAATCAGCAACCTGCTTTCAAACACAGTCACAATTCCCTAAAGGCACCATCAAACAATGGCCGTGATTGGTCTACCTATTGTCCCCCCTTACTTGTGCTTTGTTTTTCCAAACCACTTTTTCCGGCTTTCGCTACAATGGTCGCCGACGCCGAGGGACAAGTTTTCGGCAAGAAGAAATCAACAGCGCTTTACAAAAATGTTTGGGCAGCAATTTTGAGCGTTTTGGAATGTAAAGCCCGCCGTACCCCCAAGTCTATTTTTTCGTCTGATGAAAAAAAAACTTGGTTGACTTGCGAGCACCTGTATACATATCGATTAAGAAGTCCTACACAACACTATTAAAATTCTTTTGTCCACTCTTTGCGCTTTACCTGTGGAGAATGTTTAAAAAGTTGATTCATAAAAAAAGGTAGTGTTGCATTCGCTTTCTTCTTCAAGCATGATTGAGGGCCTTTCTTCAATACTCTCCATGCTCTCTTTTCCCGTTCTGCATGCACATCTTTGCCATCTCTCTTCCATAAAAACATCACAATAATTGCAAAATGTACGCTCTCACAAATTTCTCATGAACAGTTTGGCTTGTACAGTAAACTATAATAGAAAATGGATTATTGTTTTTTTATTTCCTAAGAAAAAACTATGGAGAAAACCAAATTATGAATGTTATATATCGTCATCAATCTCCATTAAAATCACAATATGTAACAATTTTTCACAATATGGGTATTCTTTGATAATCTAACTGCCATGATATCACATTTCCTTCCATTCCTTTCGACTATAATGGCAAACTTTTATCTTATATTAAAACAAAATTGAGCAAAAAAGGTTCAACCCAAAGGCTAAGCTCAGATTAAAGAATGAAAATCAGAGAATAAAGAGGAAAGATTACAGGCTTGACAGGGGTTGGGCATAGCTAATGATTGCAAACATAGCCATGGCACTCGACAACAAAGGAGCATTTATCCTCGCTTTGGGGTAACAGCAGTAAAACAAGTCCAAAGTCGTAACATTTTCCCACCCCCTTTCCCACATTGCAAGTTTTTAATTGAAAATTTTAAAAGAAGAGATTTACTTTGACTGAATTAGCAAGGATTGGTTCCACAAATCTATGCAAATGATCTGAATTTATAGCAAGTCCAATCTCATATCATTAATGTACTCCATTGCGAATTGCCAAATTGGGATTAAAATCTACATTCATCACCCTCAACCCAGGGGAGATAAAGGGGAATCAGTGAAGAGAGTGGTCATTAATAAAATCATTTAACACTTAAATAAACTTTAGTAAAAGTAAGCAATTTTATGATAAATTTCCATTTTAAATGAGAAGGGGGTCGGAGAAAGAGAAAGGGGTTGGGAGAGGACAAGAGCAAAAGAGAGAAAATGGCAACAACAAAAAAAAAAAAAAGAAGAAGAGAGAAATAGATAAATATATGGGATGTACAGGTAGTTAAAAAAAGGGATATATTAATTAGGGGAAGAGCAATATTATAGAAAGAGAAAGAGAGAGAGAGAGAGAGAGAGAGAGAGAGAGAGAGAATGATGAAGAACAATTAAACAGAACAGGGGGAAAAATGAAAGAAATAAAGAGAAACTTTCTCCCCCCCCCCCCCTAAAAAAGAAAGCCAGTATACAGAAAATCTAGTTTGAAGAAAAACTTCCACTTTGTCCATTTCTACCTTTCATTTTCAGCATGCCTCCAGTCTCGAAACCTGTTTGAAAATTTAAAACCTGTTACAAATTTTCAATTGAATACATTAGACGTAATAATAAAAGCTGGGCCATCACATACAGCATGAAAGAGAGATGTTTTTACAAGCTTATATTCAATCAACTTGTCCCTTCTAGGAAACAAATCTAGTTCAAAATACTCTGGAAAGCTACAGAAAAAGTTTGGTTTCATTTCTCTCCTACATTGTTTGGTTCAAGTAAAGGGCCGCTTGAACAAAATAACAGCTCAGTCTTAAACCCTTTTAATCTCGTATATGACACTATTGTGGAGAATTGTACAGAGAACTAGTTCAAAACATATAACCTTATAAAAAGCACTATTGATGTATTAAACTGAGAACTAGTTCAAACCCTATAACCCTTTAAAAAAAATGTGTTGACTTATTGATTTTTTTGTTCCATAAAAATATGAAAAGACACAGTTGAAATTAAGGAAGAATATTGGGAAATAGGGTGAAAATAGGACATAAAATAAACAGAAAGTAAACAAATGAGATAATAAGGAAGAGAGATGAGAGGAGAAGAGATATGAAGGGGTAAAGAAAAAAGATTGAGAAAATCACTGCATACAGAGAGGTAAGTAAACCCATGGTAAATAAAGCAAAGAGATTTAATAAGAAAGATAATTCACTGTTTTCTATTCTCCCTGTAACAAACTAAACTGTGACAGAAATGTCAACCGGAACTTAGTCAAAAACAACTTTCTCACTGTCTCCACACCTATTTACCCATCTACTTCTCGCTTTTTGTTTCAAAAGCAACACTCAGTCCCATATATTGACTTCCTGGTTGTTACAAGTAGTTGATAAGCCTTGTTCACAGATTCGGAAGCAAGTGCTAAAACTTAGATGAAAGAAAAGGAAAGCTCATCTCTGTTTGCTCTCTAGAAAAACAGGATTTTTCCTCTGTCTCTCTTCCTTACAGAGTTACCAGAAAGTAGCTAATAAGGTGTTTCAGTTTTTATTTGCTTTTTGGGAGTTGTTTATTGAGAAATCAAAATATTTCCAGACATTGCTGTGCTCAACACATAATTTATCAATTAGCATGTGGGATAGGAAGAGAGATAATGAGAAATAGATCAATTTTTTGAATGGGGGGGGGGGTAAAGATTGAATTAAATGATTATTTTGGAAGTGATCATTTGACTTCAATGAAATGAAGGAAAGAATTTGTTGAAAGATGACTGATGTACAATTAAAAAAAAGTAAAGCTTTCAAACCTAAAATGGAGGCTTATCAATTACAAGATGTAAAAATGGATAGAGAGAGAAAGAGAGCAAAGAAAAGTTTGTTGTTGTTGTTTTTTTTTCAAACAGGGGAGTGAGGGGCAGAGATTTAAGGAAATATATTGACTATTTGGAATAGATCCTTCGGATTCACAGAAATGACAGAGAGATCAATTGAACGATGGAGAAACATGATGACAAGACATGCAGAAAGATTTCAAACCACAAAAAGAGGTTGCTGTTTACTTAACTAAAAGATGTCTTTAGAATGGTATTGATTCTTGCTAAACATTGTCAGGGGTAATTCTTCTTTTCTTCAGAGCATCTATTGTATTTATCAAGTGTGAGATAAAAGATGCGGGTTGTGATGACGGTTTAATAGAGAGTAATTAGAGATCGAACAAACCAAGAGGATAAGTATAAGGAGCAGCGGCTTAATGATTTCTATTCAATCTACCGGTAAATTAAAGACCGCAGACAAATAACGCTTTCAATCCAGGCCAAATAAGCGTTTTTCTTATTTTGGGCTCTTCCTCATACACCTACCATCCTTCATTTACAAACATGGATATTAATAAACACATTTTTTATAACAACCAAAATATCTTTTATTCCAATACCAGAGCTGAAGAGCTAGCGTCAAAAAGCAGGATTTTATGACACTTCTTCCAGTGACAATTACTGCATGAATACTTATTTAACTACCCTAAACCCCTAAACCTAAGGTTGGTATCTCACTTCGCGGAAACAAAAATGAGACAGATTTGCCAGCATGGCATTGTACTAGATCTGTCTCCTCTGTCGCGGAAACAAAAATGAGATGGATTTGCCAGCATGGCATTGTACTAGATCTGTCTCCTCTGTCGCGGAAACAAAAATGAGATCCGTCTCATTTTTGGCATAACTTTAGAATATGATCAACCTATACTGTCTATTCAATCTTACTGTTATAGGTTGCCTAGATCAGTAATATGAAACGAAAATCTGACTACCAATCTAGACCAGCTCTCCATCAACATCGTTGATATTACAGCGCGTGCAGCACGGACCACACACAGCAATATACACACGGCGCATCATTATTCATTATTCTCTGCGCTAACGGTCAACGGTTCGCACTGTACGGTATATTTTTCGAAGTTCGAAAAAATAGGAATGAATTTTGATAATCACAATATAATGACAAAAACACACATTTGAGCTTAATCATGTTGTGGGAAGATAAAGTCATTGATATACTACTATATCCTCTCAAAAACTAGAAATGCAATATTTTTGCCTGCAAAAGGATGACACTACCTTTAAACAATTTTAAACCCCAATCATATGGGCAACTACTGCACTCATGAATAGTCTTGTGAATTGGACAAAGGTCCAGAGGTGGTGAGGACATCAATTAGCAGAGATGCTACAAACACTGTCATGACTGTCATTGCTCAAGTTTAACATCTCAATAATAAACTTAACAATTCATAAACCCCTCCCTTCAGGGGTAACCTAAGGGGGAAGGGGGCAATTGTGGATAAACTTGTGATTTTGACAAAGATTTCCACTTGTATCCAGGAGTTGGAAGAAGTAGTTTGTGGTATTTTTGTAAGTGGTTTGAGAGACTTGTCAATATTGGAGAAGCTACCTGAAAGGTATTAGCTCTCAAGATGTATGACAACAAGATCAAGAGGAGAGAGAGTGAGTGAGAGAGATGAATTATTTTTAGGAGGGATGAAGATAAAGAATAAAATAGAGGGGGAAGGAAGAAAACCTGTGAAAGAGAGAGAGAGAGAGAGAAAGAAAGAAAGAGAGCATGGAAAATCTAATGGAGAAATGAATATGAAGTATTGAACAAAGAATGAGAAAGTGAGATAGAGAAAGAGAGAAAGACAGAATGAGAGTAAGAGAGCGAGAGAGAGAAAAGAAAGCACTGAGTACACAACACTACTATCTCAAATTAATTCAAAATTGCAGAATTATCTGAGTTTTCACTGTCCAAATAGTACACAAAAATTAAGAAATTAGGAAGAAATGTTCAAGTTAACTTGTGGTTCAATTTACTTTGATAGAGATAGTGCTGTCTGGACCTGACTTGTTGTCAGTGGCTCAAAGTTTTAAAACTGTTGAGGTTTTGTTAAAGTATCAAGCTATGGTACTGCTGTGTGAACACAACTACAAGTGTTCTACACCAAAAGGATTTTCTTTAATAGGCAATCACATAGTCATGTGAATTTTTGTCATAATTTCAAAGTAAAACCAGAGAAGTTATGACAACTGCATTGTGTGTCAAAGATCATACATGTTCACTCAAAGAGACTTGTCCTGCAATTAGAGGACATCCACTGTCCTCCAATAGTGTCCTTCTGAAAGATGAAGATAAAAATCACAAGTCCTCAAATCTTTGTTCACAGTTAAATATGGCTTTGAAAAAAATTCAACAAGAACAACCTTTCCAATGCAATGTACCTTTCCCTCGTTTTTTTTTTTTTTTTTTTTTTTTTTTTTTTTTTTTTTGGGGGGGGGGGGTAGATAGTAGAAAGAAACTTTGAGAAGATCAGAACTTTTGCAGACCTAACTGTAAACAGCATGAAGCAGATTGACTTAAGAAACATGAGAAAGGGGAGGGGAAGTAGTAGGACGCTAATTGTTTGCAGTTACTCCTATTCATATAAATAATAGAATTAATTGGGTGAAAATCGCTGCCATCTCTCAACCTTGCATTCAGCAACTCAAGAGCTCCTTTTGATCCTTCTTCACAATTGATCCCTAAGAACATTGACAAATAAAATGGCGTATTCTCTCCATCTTGTCCTATGAATCTTCATCTCAAAGAAGAACGAAGGTAAATCAACTAATCCACAAGATGTATATTTGCATCACTAGGTGGTGCTGCACTAGTTTGAGCTTTAAAAAAAAGATAGCGTGCAAATTGAAGGAACAGGTAAAAAAAAACCTGAAAGAATTGGTGCCGCACTACCTCAAGCTTTAGCTAAAGTTTCGCATTAACGACCTGACCTGACCTTTAAAAAAACAAGCCCGATATGTATTGCACAACTGGTATCTTACACTTGCTTACACATGCACAGGTGCATGATGGGATCTGGTATATTTTGAACGAGTAGTAGCGCGCTATTTTGTACCAAAACCACAAAACTAGCTCTATTTTTGGTTTTAAAAAACCCAAAATGACTCGGACTGGGATTTTGTCTAATTTAGCGTGCTATTTGAGATAAAAAGCCTGATATTCTCTAACCGAGCTCATTCATAGGATCACAAATAGAAGCTGGTGCAGTACCACCTACTCTAAAAGCATGGTCTAAACTTCAAATACTCGCAATCAACTCTTTGAACTACTCTGAAAGGGAGTTAAGAATAGAAATGGCATTACAAGGAGAGTATTTGTATATATAACAGCCTCAGCTTCTGTATGTAAGCATTGCGTCCGCTCTGCAAAAAGAGATTTGCATGGAGTGATCAATGGTTGAATTATCATTTGGTCTACAACCATTTTGTCTATTTCCTTTTAGTCTACACACTACACATATATAACCAAATGCAATTTAGAAGTATTTGAGCCAATACTAGTCATTTGGTCCAATTCCCATTTGTCCTAATGCCCATTACATTCTAATTTAGAAATTATGAGGACAAAATGGAATTAGACCAATTGGATATCAGACAAACAGAATGTAGACAAAGTGGCAATAAGATTGTTTATTTAGGATAATCAATATATCTCCCACACCCCTAAATTACCTTAAAAGACTGCTACATGACTGTGGTTTAAGATGAAAAATGATTGATTTGGAAGAAGAAAGATTTATTATTATAAAATATAAACCTAAATAAAACTTACCTATAAGATGGGCAGGAATCATTGCATCGATGAAAAGGAGACAGCCAGATATATGAAATGGAGGAAAGAAAAAAATAAAATTGTCATTAGTCAAATGCATGGAGTAATTCTCACAGGTAATGCATTGGAAATCATAAAGAAATTACAACAAAACTTCTAAAATAAAGATGTTTTTATCTAGGGAAGGGTTATAAAACAATAATATTGGAATTGCTACAATTTTGTATCTACAGAAATATCTTATTAACAAAACAGGCTAAGTGAGAGAAAGCCATCAACTTGCATCATCATCATTATAATCATCATCACCACATCATAATAAGAATAATCATCTTTATCATCACCACCACCATCATCATCACCACATCATAATAAGAATAATCATCATCATCTTTATCATAATCATCACCATCACCACCACCACCACCACCACCATGACCATCATCATCATTGAACAACCACCACCCTCATCATTACCACGTACTGCACCACCACCATCTATAATAATTTTTTTCTTCTTTGGGGGGGGGGGGGGGTTACAAATTATGAAAATCTTCATCTTTACTGTAAATGTTGTTGCTTAACATTTAATAAAACATATACATGTATGCCACATGCAGGGCAGGATAGCTGCAGGAATAGTGTATCTAAATATATCCCAATATTTTAACTCAAGCAATAAAATAGTGACATTTTATTTGGGCATCTTTAAAAACAAGTAACGTCGAAGACCAGCCGCATCACAGGCTTCACAATCTTCAATCACCTTCATAAATTGGACTAGCAGCATGGGCAGAGATATAGATCTAGAATACTGAAAGAGGGTTGTCACTTCCCTTGTAAAGAAAATAATTACAATCCTGTTTCTACAAATCTCAGTAAAATACAGCTAAGTTCTCATCTTGTTAACAAGTACAAAAATGGAAGAACACCAAATGCAGTAGGATTCAAACTGAATAATATTTCCATGAGATAAGCTCCTTGAGAAAGAAGAAGCCTGGGGTCAGTAATAACATGTTAACAACTCAAGATATTAGGTTTAGGGGTGGTTTAGGACACTCTTGAAGTGGTCCTGGGTTGTTAGAAACTTTGTAAACTTCCTTCCTGAGGGTAAGAGGATGGATTTAGATTGTCCATTGTCAAGGTGTTCTCAAGGAGTCTCTGAAGAAGCCCATCTCGTCACCATCTTGAAACCTAAAGCCTCATTCACAAATGCCATTAAGAACGCTGTGTGAACGATTTTTTTTAGACCATTTCGTAAAAAACTTGTGAGAACTTTGTAAGAACTTCTGAAGAAGGCTGTAAGAATCTACCATTTGCAGACCGTTCGTAAGTTTAAAGATTGGTTGATGGTCTTGTCCAAGATTGTATTCAACTTGAATCTAAATGAATCTTGAATCTTGAACTTCGTAAAAAAAAAACCTTTCATATGACGATCGGACGGACATTGTAGGAACATCGTAAGAAAGCCGTAAGAGAGTAAATTCCATCTACAAATATTACAAATTTCCAAATTCTAGAGATTCATACAAATGCATAATTCATACGAACATTGGTGACCATAGCTTTAGGAAGATCAATAGAATGAAGCAATGACACTCTATGTACAGACTACAAAGGATGGAACAGAACAGATACATTTGCATAACTTTTGCATAACTTAAAATTAATTCAATAAACCCTTTTCAGGTTGCCAATGTCAGTTATAAAACCATCTGAAGTGGTCCTATTACTGGGGATACAATTCAATACCCCAAGGGGAAGTGCCCATAGAGGAATCCTAATATAATTATAGTTAATTATAGTTGTAGTCAAAGATGACCAAAATGAAATTATACAAATCTGTACATGTTATAGGTTTAAGCTGCTTTGTATCTTAATGATATTGTAGAAGTCTTCTTTCGCTCCGATCCCAAACTACTCAAGCTTCTTCCAAACTTATAGACCTCCTCACATCATCATCATCTTACCCTGAGGGTATGGTATCTTTGAAAGCATAAGAAGATTTGGGAAAAACTCCTAAAATGCTTGCTTATCCTCAGATTCTTCAGTAGTCGCTGCTGCACCAGCTCGAGCTAAAAAATAGCGCGCTAATTGGTGGATCGGGGGAAAAACCCTTAAAAAAAAAAAAACGCTCCTGCACTAGCTCAAGCTTTTTCAAAGTTTCGCATTAACAACCTGACATGACCTTGAACAAACAAGCCCGATATGTATTGCGCAACTGGTAACTACCGCTAGCGTATACACGCACAGGTGCAAGATTTTGCATTTAGCTCGAGCTAGTGCAGCACCGCACAAAATAGCGCGCTATTTCCGCGCTATTTCGTACCAAATCCGCAAACCAGCTCGAGTTTTTTTGAAAAAGCCTAAGATGACTCAGGGCTGAGATTTTAGCCAAATTAGCGCGCTATTTGACCGCAAAGCCAGATCAGCTACGATCGGGCTAGTTCATCAGATCACAAATAGCTCGAGCTAGTGCAGCAGCGCCTAGTGTCGCCCTACAAAAGTCTTTCATTGATCTGACTTGGGGCTGTTGTGGATTTCACAAGATTTGGCGGGATACTTGGAGAAATCCTTCTTTATTTGTTCTTGGTTTAGCCTCCTCCATTTGGAGTAGAATACTGTATAACATTGACCAAAGCGGAATGTCAGTCAAAACAGAAAATTCTCTTTTCAAAAGAAAAAGAGGAAAGACGGACAGACAGGGAATACAATAAACATTATTGTTAATCAGAGAGATGCTAGAATCTACAAAAATTATTCATATTCCAAAGTTGAAACAATTACACTGTATCAATAGAGAAAATATTAGGAATATATGACATTCTTTTCAATGATCTTTGTATTTGTCACAAAAAACAGCACGTTGGTAATTCAGATGATTCTTCTTAAAAATCGATTTGAATTTTCCAAATGTGATAATGATTCTGCTTTATAATATACTATTATATCTTACTATTATTTCTTTCTATTTCTTTCTATTACATCATATCAAAAACATATTCCTTAAGAGGACAACAATTTGTTAAAAAACAGTTACATGGACATAGAGAGAAAAGATGAGAGAAAGATAAAGAGAGAGTGAGGAAGAGAATGAGATTGACAGATTACTTTTAAACTTTTAAATGCAGTAGAGCATTACAAAAGTTTTAAGAAGTGATATAGCGCTATAAATCAGCAAGACGGATATAAGTTGATCTCTCTTTCTTTCACCTGTTTTATAAATGCCTCAAATACAGGAGATAATTGAGAATTTTGCCGGGAGGTGTCAGGGGGAAGAATTCTGAGATGTTTTTGAAAGAAAATCATTTGAGATAACGGGGTAAGGCGCGTTAATGACAGGGTTTTTCTTCTTCCATCGGGTCCATAGGGAAAATATACAGCTCTGGGCAAGGGGGTTTCACCACATGCTTTTTAGTATATGGGACTGGTGGCACTCTGCTGACTGACAGACTCTGTTCAATAGACACTCTCAAAATCAGGTTCCTCTTTTCAAAGCTGAGCAGTGACATGTAGTGCATATAGCAAACTCCAATACAGAAGTTGCCTGAATTTCTATAAAAAGTTCAGATTTTGAGGCCTGTTTCCCAATTAAGTATAGCAAACAAGAAATCGGAAAAGTCAAAAGTTTTATCTGCCTCAGTATGTTTACTTATTTCTTCTAACAACCCTGCTCAAAGTGACCCTAACTCAGAAAATGTTCAAAATGTATCCAATGAAAAAAAAGGCTCTCACAAACAAACATTAGCATCACTCATGTCTTACATGATATAACATTGATATCATTTAACACCTAGCATAGGCCATAAAGAGGTGTTTTTGAAGTCAGTAGGTAGCCATAAAACCCCCATCTTGGTTTAATGTATCTTATCTTAAGTAAATGATATCAATGACACCAGCAAATATATTCTAATCTGAATCTAACAGCATCTTCCATTGACACAGGTGTGAGATAAACACACTTAATTTCAAGGCTTCAAATCTGATCTCAGGAAATCAAGACTCTGAATAAGAAAAAATGAACAGATTAAAAGGAAATGGGAACAAAAGATCAACTTCTTATGTGACTTATGGGACTAGCAAATAATGAATAATTACTGGACACTGCTCGATGTGAACACATTTTAAAAGGAAAAAGCTAGTTGATAATCTTACAATAACATTTAAATAAAATTTAATTTATTTATAAAATATTCATGGCTTATAGCACATGTAGATATAATTTGTGTTTGAAATTAATACTTTGCTTACTTTTTTCAGAGACAGGATTTCAAATAGGATTGTTTAAAAAAAAAAACAACAACAAACAAACAAAAAAACATTTAATAACAGTGTTTTTTCCCCTATTTCAAGCAAGTGCAAATAATTTTTTTTTCATACTGAACATATTGTCTTTATTAAAATATATTTTTCAGATTTCTGATTTCTATTCAAAATGTAGATCTTAGCTTCAGGAGTGGTAAACAAAGAAATTGGCATTCCCAGTTTGATTGAGTGATGTGTTAATTTGATAGTTAGGCAGTGTGTCAAGTCATAAACTACAATTAGCAAAGTGTAAATGAGGCAATCAGTATTAAACTCTGTTAAACCAAGCAGGGTCTAATAAAATGACACATTCTTGATTGAATAATCCTTACTCGCACAACCCTGCAAGTCCAGAAATATGGACAAATGTGTGAGAAAATGTCAAAAATAGGGACATTCCTATATCTCTACAAAATGCTATACAGTAGTCTACAGTTTGAAGATATTAAGGAAAAAAAATTGCCAAAGTAGGCAGAACACAGGATTGCCAGTGAAAAAATTATTTCTTTCACCTAAAACCGGGAATGCCCCTATATGTAATATCATATAAAGTAAGGACGTTTGGCAGGTGCGATAATCTTCCCATTTTTCATATTTCTGTACAGGTCTGCATCTGTAGGTCTTTACAAAAAGTCACAGAGAACCAAGTTGAATCATAATGTTTGGAACAATTGCGTTAATAGAAAATCTATTTTTTATTCAAGGTAATAAATGATACCAGGAAGTTTCAAAACCCAAGCCACATGCAAATTTAGAAAACACAGAAGATTTTTTATTTCTCTAATTTATAAAAACCATGAAATTCCCTTACAACAAAATGAATGGAAGTGCAAGCGTAAAATTGAGGAAATACAGCTAAGTATGTCAACTTTTCCGCATTCTCACGTCAATCCGATCGCAAACTCAACCCTCGTTCCAATCAACGACAGCCACAATTCTTACTTAAAAGTCGTACTTCAATTATAAGAAAAAGAAAGATGGTTATCGCAATATAATGTCAAAATCAGTTAGGCTCCTTCCCAAATAGAATAATTGATGCATTTTTAAAGCATCGCCACAGGTGCGTAACTTTTGAGGTATTCACTCACATGAATGATATCTATTCCATCTCCAACAAAAAGAAACATAGCGACAGTCAGACAATTGTTCAGGAATTGATGAAACAAAATAAGCACGATTCCCGAACAAGGTCTAGCATAAATGAGTAACAAATTGCTTCAGTTTGGAGAATTGTAAGGAGGTAATTGGGTTTCTGTTTGTGGTTTACAAGGGCTTGGTTTTTAACAGTGTGACATTGTTGGCTGGGTGTTTGGAGTCAGTAACCTTTCCACATAGAACAATCATCACGTGCTGTAAGCCTTACAGATTTTGTCCAGATCGTGGAGAAAGAAGTAAATTGGAATTACCTCCTTTTTTTTTTAAGGCATTATATTCTATTTTCCACTTAAATAAAAACCTTCACAAGATGAATAATACTTCTGTGTCTCCCCTCAAAAAAATAAAAATAAAAAAATAAAAAATAGAGACTCCTATTATTTTCCTTTACAAAATGTAAAACATTTTATGTATCTTTTATCATGATCAGCAAATTTGAAATAATGATAGTATGAATCTAAATTTTGTTCAGGTCTGAAACCCTTCAATGTCGCAACAACATTTTATAAAATTGAAACCCCTTCCTTCATCCTAGCTACCATTTTGAGGAATACCCATTTATCTACCTCTAGAACACTGTCCCCTGGACAACTCCCCCAAGAGGTAGTGTTAAGGAGAGGGAGTAGTTTTTATCCTAATTGTCTGGGGTAGTTATCCTATATAATTATAATCCATTTTATCTCAAAAGGGATAAGAGTGAAAATTGTTGATGGATGTCTTGCTAAAGTAAGAACCTTAGTTAAGTGGCTGGGGTTTGAACCTAACACCTTATGGTCCACCAACATATCCACTACACCACGAGACCAGTCTTCATTTAGATGTTCCAATCTGATACTTTTACAAATTACATCATATTTGAGGGCAGACAAGTCAAGACTATCACCATTTGTAGCATCTATAAAGCACAATGAATATGATAGTCTTGCATATTCAGACTCTGCATTTTGTACCCTGGGATGGACAAGAATGCCTAGAGTCTTCCACAAGACCTCTAGTTGATCCATGAATACATCCACCTTTACTTCTTTCATTTTCTTTGTTATCCATATTGCTATTATTACCTTCTATCTGAGAACACTAAATATAGTTCATGAAAAGAGATTTGCCTTTCATCTAAGGATTCAGCTAATGGGTGAGGGGTCATTGTAACCCCTCTCTGGCCCACGCTTACCCCTCTATTCAGAAAGAAAGTCAAACAATTAGGCATATTGTCACCCTAATCAGCTCCCACGTGCTGCGGCTTCCACCAATAACATCCCAGCTCAAAGGATTTCATTAATCAAAAACACTTAACGCTTTTCAAACTTTACTACGGATTTGCAGACTTTATAAATCGAGGAAATATCTAAACACGAAGCATCCATCAGAACCCTAAACCGCAATTTCGGAAACTTATTTCTTTATCTTTAATTTCATTCAAGTTGATACTCTGACTGAAACATCAAAAACGATTGAAACGCTTTGAATTGATGATGTTTTTGTATGGTGTACAGGCAGGATTAACAAAGTTTACTGGTTTGTGGTTTATACACATCAATCTGAAAAAGAAACGCACCAATGGAAATACAAACTTTCATTAGAGATTCCAACGCAGGGGTTCTTTGTCCACAGAGGGGGTTAAACAAGATTCTGACATTGAGAGAGTGGTTCTTCAGTTCTCCATACTTTGAAACTTCTTTGAAAGAAATCCATGATGATTTAACGTTCCGCTAATCTGAGTGTAAAGCGGGTTATTATTCTTTGGTATTGTGAATACAATCTTGCCTGGTTTTTAAATCTAAAATAATCATTCATTCATTTCTTCTCTAACTTTATTCTGAATTTGCACAATTATCTTTTTTACTTAGGGCTACTGGGTGCAATTTTTCCGTTCCACGACCTTGCCTGTATATCACACATCTAACGAAGAGCCATGCATCCTTTAAAAACAAGGGCATTGCATGTCATAAATGAAATTAATTAATTCATAATCAATCTTGCAAACAACAAAGAAAGAAAGATACAAATCCTTTCAATCAACTTACCAAACACTAACAGAAGAAATTCAATGTTGAGGATATTCAACTTTAATAATAAAATGCTTTCAATGCAGTAGCTAACACTTTTATATGAAATTAAAGTCACACAGACTTCCATATGGAAAGAACCCTCATTTCCCTGCAGAAAACTTTAAAAAGATAAATAAAAAATTTTAAAAAATAAAAAAAAAACCACAAAAAACACAAAAACAAAAACAAAAATAAATAAAATAATACAATATAATAATAATAATAATAATAAAAAAATAAAATACGTCTTATTTTACCTTGGCATCTCAATGTAACACATTATCTCTCTTTCTTGGAAGAAATGAATTGCCTATAACCATAATATAGCAAATTCTATTAATTCTTTCGTGTTTCCATGGTGATAATATTAGTTCAATAATAATAATAATAATAATATTACTTAGGTTTATAAGCCCTTTTTCCATGATATAAAAAGTGAATGGGTTTTTTTTTTAATCGGATAGTATGTCATTCAGAGTGGTTTTTACCATGACTCATTAAGAACTTAATGTAGCGTTACTGCTTGAACAAGTTATTTTTCTGGTTTCAGGATAGGGCAATGCCCTCATAATAATAATCTTTATTCATTATTTGTATGAATTTTCTAAAAAGCTTTGGAATTTATGTAGCTGTGAAATATGCTATTAAAAAAGCATGGCAGATGTTCTTTCAAATAAATCGGCGGCCAAATTAAAACTGACTTAACTTAGAAAGGTCATGTCATATTAAAATGTAAATAGAGAACAATAGTAGGCAAATTATTCTTTCAGCCAGCCAGTATCAAATAATTTGTTTCACCTCCATACTTATAAGTAGAATTTAGCATGAGTAGATGATGGGGGGGGGGGGGTTAGTCCCTGCCCCCTAGAAAGATGATGGTGCTGATTTCAAACAAAGATCAAAATTTTGTAAATTAACAGTAAATGTGTGGAAATTAAATTTAATTTGATTGGTGTCTGTGGAAAGCATTCATAATGAATGGACTTAACCCCTCCATTAGAAAGTCTGGGTGCTTGAGACATTACAATTTGTCACTACATATAATGGATTAGATTAAGGATTAAATGCTATAAAATCTAACTGTCTGAAGTTTTATTGTGTGTCAATATCAAAGTTTTCCTCTAACAATGGTCGTGAGATTTGATTGAAGGCAATATAGAGAACCAAGAAAGAAATTGCAACTGTCACTAAAAAGGATTAAAAATTGGTCGGATTAAGGATTAAATTATATTAAATCTAGCTGTCTAAAGTGGTATTGTGTCTCAATATCAAAGTCTTCATCTTCTCACAGTGGTCACATGATTTGATTGAAGGCAATATAGAAGGAGATATTTGTGTGAGGTCCAAGAAAGAAATTACAACTGTCACTAAAAAGGATCAAAAATTGATGAGATTAAAGATTAAATGATATTAAATCTAACTGTCTGAAGTATTATTGTGTGTCAATATCAAAGTCTTCATCTTAAACTGGCTAAGTGATCTGATTAAAGACAATGGAGGAGGTCTGTGTAACTGTCTGAGAGCTGAGATTGACAAGTGTCTCATGCAACTGTCTCTCTCTGTCATAGAATCTCATTCTCCACTACAGTCTGTGTCAAATAAAATGGTACAAGTGGAAAACAATTTTTGAAGGTATGAAAATTAATCACATTCTAAAAGTGTTTGATATTTCTATAATAAGTATAAAGTAGGAAAATCAGGCTTTCTTCTGTAATTTTTTTCATCCCATTTGGTGCTGTAGATCTTGAGATATGACCGGTTTTCTATAATCACGAAAAATTGTAATTTGTGCATGCTTTTTCTACGGTTTTCGCACATAATAGCCACAAATTCAGCGCACCAAAACAAAGGATGTGTGTAATTTCGATAAGCTCATTGCCACACAAAATTTAGCATAACTTTTGTTTTACAAAAGCAAATTATACAAAACAAAGGGCATCAGCAAGAAGAATCTATTGGCTTTATTGTTGGTACCACATACACACATCATTCGAGAAGGTTTCATACCTAAATAATTTTTTCTCCGACTGTACCATTTTTTTGACAAATTTTTTTGACACAGACTGTACATGGATGTGAAAAAGGTCAGAGAAGTGGTCTTGAGCGCAACTGGGAGATCCCTGGTTCAAAACGAAATTGATGCATTGGTGCCTGTCAGTAATGGGTATCCGTTGCATAATACATGTACGAGGTCCCTGGGATAGGACGTTAAGTTTCTGGTCACTTACCTCCGCATATTTAGGATCTAATAGGGTTTAATTGCTCCCTTACAGAATCAGTCAATCAATCATCTTTGCTAACACAGGACCATTGTTGACACCAAACTCATTCCATTTAAAAGACCTTAATTTATTACCTCCTTACCTAAAAATAATGAGACTAATCATCAATCTCAAGTTCTAATTACCCTTTCAAGTCCTATAAATAGGTTATTAATTACCCCCCCCCCCCCCATTAACACCTCTATAAGCCATTTACATGTAGTAGCATCCCTTTAGACCACCATACCAGGAACTATTTCTTTCTATGCACCTGTCTAACTGCATGTGTTGACTCCATGCTGTCTACTTACAATATGTCAATCTAACACCAATAAGAAAACAATAACAACAATAAACAGACAGTTTAATCTGAGTTTAGATGAATAGTGTTGGGTTGACATGAGGCCCTTGACTGCTAACAAAGGATTAATTTGAATTTAGATGAATAGTATTGGGTTGACATGAGGCCCTTGACTGCTAACAAAGGATTAATTTGAATTTAGATGAATAGTATAGGGTTGACATGAGGCCCTTGACTGCTAACAAAAGGTTTAATCTGAGTTTAGATGAATAACATTGGGTTGACATGAGGCCCTTGACTGCTGCTAATTACTTGATGCAGGTGTGGGAGCCATACTGTCTAGTCAGTCCCCCATTGTATTCCAATGACAATGGCTCTGTCTCGGGTGCTCATATATATTCCAGGTAATACAAAGACTATCAGCCTGTTTACATGTAAACAAAATCGCCCCAAATACCATATAAAATAGGTGGTGAATACGAAAGGAACCATCATCAAGCAAACGTGGCTCTACAGGGAGAATTTTTCTGATATAGAAAATGCATCAAGAAACGTATTGAACCAAACTTAGAGAGGCATGGCCATTCTTGTTCAGTGTAGCAAGTGAAGCCCCTCCAATACTCACAAATATTACATCGAGCATACTGAATTTCTACTTGGGATCCAAAAATATGGAATGATAGTCTATACACTTTACAAACATCCAAATGGGGGAAAGCCTAAAACCAAAAAACAAACAAACAAAACAAAAAACAAAACAAAAAACAAAAGAGAAGAAAAGAAAAGAGAAAGACCATCCATTTACTACAGGGGGAAAGCCTTAAAAACACTTAACAAAACAACAAAAAACAAAAACAAAAAACAAAGAGAATAGAAGAAAAGAGAAAGACCATCCCTTTACATAATGTTTTATATAAACTTTTAAACAAATATCATGGTACAAACTAATAATAATAATGTACTTCATACGCATGTTGAGTCTTCTATGTTCTATTTCTATATTGATATAAACATAGGCCACCATTAAGGCCTACTTAATAAAATGAAGTAGAATCAATGTATCCACTCATCTTGGCTTTGAGTAAGATACATCTACAGTAGATTTGAACATGTTCTACAGCTCTCTACGTGTAGTAGCATAATGTGAATTGATATGAAACATGTTCCAATAATTATTATTTCATTAAGACACAAATAAGCCAATAAATATGTTCTATGAATGATTTCTAATGAAATCTATAATGAAATGTACTGCAAAAATCTTTAAGGATAGACAAATCCAGGATACCAGTGTCGGCTACATTTTAGGAAGCTCTCTGCAGAGCAAATCACTGAGGTTGACAGAGGAATTTACAGTAACAACCACCTGACAATTGATGCAACAGAATTAAGAAGCTCGAAAAATTCATAACCTGTTTTTTTCCTTTAATAAATTTCTACCAACATTTGATTGAGTTTTAAGTTTTTCTTATTTTCATGCATGCTTTTTTATTCAATTTCAAACAATATAAATTTTAGGATGGACTTCCGCCTTTCATTCACTGGGTAAGAGAACCTTTCAATCATTCTTCACCTGGATACCAAACTGTTTTCACGACTCAGACTTGTATCACATCTTTCTTGGGGTCTATATTTTACCAACTGTGTCACGCCATGCACACCTTAAGAACCAAAATGGATTAATGGGGGATGAGTGGGGATAATCCATCATCCCAATCAATGTAACTGTCATGGGATTAGGATTAAAGGGTGGGAGTTCACACCTGAAAACAAATAAAAGAAATCTCTCTTGAGAGCATCCCTTTGCTATATGGACAAAGACACAAATCTCCTCCTGACAACACTTAACCCCTTGACAACTGGAACCCAGGAGTTCATGTAAGAAGCCTAAAGAGGGGATTCAGTAGCCGACCTCTTAAAATGACAGAAAGCATCTTTTGATCCATTTTCCCACACCTTCTTTGTATGGTGGGTGTTAATCCTTCACACCTGCATACAATAGGAGCAATTAAAGTCTGATAAAAACTTGATATAAAAGAATAATCACACTGACTAGCCTGTCTAACAAGTATAACTGTAGACAGTTTAGATGTATCAAATCAAAACAGGCATGAGTTAGTCTGGCCAAAATCCAGAAAATTGTGAAGACAAATTGTCCCATTATACCAATTTCTATTTATCTCATCTACATTCACTTCTGTTCATATCATTATTAATCATGGCACATATAGCATGCATTTGTTACACTACACCCAGGTTTACCAAGTCCGTACCTGGGAGGGTTTACTCATGAAGTGCATTGTATGTACCCTTTTGAAGAAATATTACATTATCTAGTGAACTGACTGCTCACAAAATCTTACTCCAAAGTGATATCTACAAATGTAACTTGGTTATACTATAGAAAACTACACATGCCTGGTATCATTGGATATCTTGAAATATCTCACAGCAGAAAATTCAGATAAAAACACATTATAACCTTTAAAAAATAATTTTAACAGCTTATTGTTTAATTTATTTGTTTTATTTTCTTCATTATTTTCTTTTCCTCAGAATGCAATAGTTCACAACCAAATCAAACTTGGTGTTACACATTTCACATAGCGCCTACGTTTGTCCCGGGTCAAAGACCATGATTATTGGCAAGTAATCCAGGGAAGACTCCATTGGCCCTATCAATGTTACATGGCTAACTTTTAAATATTTGATCTCAGTTCAAGGACCTAATAGGTAAACATTGTTTCATCCAAGAGCTGTATTCATCACACAGGTGCTTCCAATGTATGTGTGAGGTATTATCAACTTACGGTGTGAAAACATCAAGAGAGGGACAATAGCCCAAGTTCAACTCTTAAATATTGGAAGCCATAAGTCTCTACCGTTTCATCTTGTTTCATGCCTTCAAGAATTCGGAGATGAGAAGAGAGAAGGAGAGGGTAAATTTGCAGAATGTCTTTTGCTTGATTTCTTGATTCAGGTGTGCCAGCACCCTCCCACTGTCCAACACTTCACCATGGAATTATGATTCTTAAAATTGTGTGAAGTAGGCATTACGCAAAGGGGTTGTGCTCCACTCAAACTATGCAAGTATGGCTTACAAACAGGTCGAGTGAGGACAATGATGGTGTCGGTCAAGTTCAGGACTCAATGTCAAGCGAGAAGCAATGTTTTGGCAGGAGGGGAGTGTTGGCAAACAACTCTTTGCAGATTTACGCATTAGAGGAGAAAGTTTTTATGATGTATACCTGTCAATCATTCTATGTTATTCATAGGATTTTAAAGCAAGGTCAGATTCAACTTTAACAGTAACTTTAACAGTCAAAAGATTGTTTGATACCACAATAATTTCAAGAAAAAAAAATCACATTCCGGTACTTGCTTATATAAAAAAAAAAAAGATGGATCGGAAATGGAATATTAATATATTTTTGAAAAAAACTTTTTTTTTATGTACAGAGGCAGAGTAAAAAATTTAGACAAACACAGAGCAGGAAATAAAATGAAAAGGACTAAACTAGTGACACTGAATGACAGACAGATGCAGAGGAAAGGGAAAGACGGATACACAAGCAAGAGAAGAGAGAGAGAGATAGAGAGAAAAAAAAAAGATATACGCCAAGAGACTAGACTGATAGAGGCAAGACAGACAAAGAGAGAGAGAGAGAGAAAGACGATAGCTTGAAGAAAAAGGAAGGGGAGAGAGAGAGAGATGGTATAGGCTAAGGAAAATTGGAGCCTGTGCTTACAGACTACAAACAGTCCAGCTTACAGGAAAATATACAAAACAGTAGGGCACACACTTGATCTTCATTCTCTTAAACAACACTAATAAAACAGATTAAAAAAAGAATATATAATACAGGTAAGAACATGAAGTAATCTAATCTAAACATCCTTGTACATGCCAATCAATTGCCAGTCAGCGTCACACTTTTGAAGATTTACCAAGAACTAGACATACATGCAGTACATCTCATTTGCATAATTAGTTTGAAAGCAAGTGTTTATATATCCAACAAACTACAAAGAAATGCTATGGCATCAATCAAAGACATATTCCTCAATTTATGGAGAAAAAAAATCTGAAGTAGTCCCAAATCCGTCTCCGAGACGTCTCAAATACTTTATATCCGTCGCGGAGATGAAATATTCTATTCGCGAAGTGAGATACCACCCTAACACAGCATTTCTTCTTTGAGGAAGTCGTTTTGAACATGTTTCTCCCCACCCAGGTGAAAATGGGTACCTTGCAGGATCCGAACATCATTCTGGCTTGATCAGCACTCTGTACGCACTGTATTTAATGGTGCCTGGCTGCAGTGCTCCATACGGTGTGGAAAATGTGTACACATTGCGTGCAGGCAAGCCTGAATCCAAGGACTGGGTTAAAGGGATGCAGTAACATTGAATGATATTCAAATCACATTTTATTCAATTTAGCTCATTTTGTCAACATAATTATAAACATTTAGGTCAGTCTGATATCTCCTCAAAATTGCAAGCTAATTGCTTGCTTTACCTTCGAGATATCAATGATTTCATACTCAAATTTTATAAACCAACCCGCGGATGGTTTATAAAAGTAAAACCATGTGCTTTTCCACATAGCACAACATCCACCCATTTCCTATTGTATAGTCCCTGTCCCTAGCAGCATGCTGAGCTAGCAGCAGAGGATAGGCCTACTGGTGTTTGGCTGTACGCTTGGCATTGTTTGTTACACTGTTTTCAGGTAGTGAATGACTTCCATTTGATCTGAAACTTTCAGTAGTTTGTTTTTACTGTTGGAACAATATAACTTTATTAATCTTGATCTAATTGCTCGTTTTTGAAAATTACTCAATCCCTTTAATGCGCTTAGAAACGTAGTTTAACTAAGACAGTAAATATGTCCAGAATATCATTAATATTCAACTCTAGGAACTGAAAGGGAAATTTTATCATGAAATGAACAAAGATTGTATTGCTCATGGACCTGGAGGTTGCACACATAGATATTCAGGGGCACAATCAAGAGATGTCCTGAAAGATTTTTTTTCCCTTCTATCCACTTTCATAGCTCAAAAGATGCTCATTAAACCAACTATCCCTGAACAAGTGATTAAAAATGAACAAAAGATCCACCAGCAAATCTATTTTGTTGCGCATTACCCTCCTTCTACCACCTATCCCAAGCTAAATTGAGTGTGTCTTATGCTCAAAACCAACAACGAATAAACCCACATTTGTCTGTTTTGGATCAAAATAACGTAATCAATCAATAAGGGAAATCATTTTCTGCTCTTCTCTTTTAAAATATAAAAATAAAACTGTCACAATTATGTGCTCTAAAACCTTCTTAGTGTTGCCACACATTATCTAATGCTATAAAAGGCGACTAATAAATGAATTGATAAATAAAAGACAGATGGTCTGAGGCGAATTCATTATCTTGTCTGTTCAGGTTCAATCATAAAACACATTAAGCTCAGGAAGCGGGTACCTCCATCTCAGAATACAAAGCCCCTTTCCATGCATGACGTTTTTCTATTATGGTTAATGAGGATTTCTTTATCATATCATTTGTCGCAGCTCTCCAATAAACCACTTTTTGTGAGAACATGTTCGTCATAACCGGAAATGATAAAATGGTGAAACAATTTAAATAGTGGTGTTTGTATTTGCTAACACCCTAAACCTAACTCCACCCTCATAGTTTTTGTGCTCCCAATTAATTCCTTTATCCCCCTATTTTTTCCATATTTTCTCAAGGTTTGGACTATTTTTCCCCCCATTTCCTCTTGGAAATAGAAAAAAATGACCTTTTATATTCTATCTCTGAAATAAGAAAAAATATTGAAATTTTTTTTCCTATTTTCACTCTGAAATAGGAAAGAAATAGTTATTAAATACACATTTTCCTATCTTTATATTTTCTCCAATGTGGTATAATTCAGCGTAAACCACCAGAAATACCAAAAATTGGCAAATTGTTTATCTGCTTATAAAACATGTATCTAAACAAATACTTGTGGTCAGAAAATATATGTCAGACTTTAGCCTCAGGGATCTAAACTAAATTGTAGGTATTCATGTACATATTTGTACAGTTAATCCCCAAAATATCCTTGCTTTATACCAATCCAAATACTTTCTGGGGCAGGGATTTGGGTTCTCAATAAACTACAAATTTATGGATTTGTATCTCATTGTTAGATTATTACAGAACCTGACAACATTTGTTACAGAACACAAACTTTAACACAGATAGATAAAGAAAGCATAATTGTGATAACGAATTGGTATTTGCAGTAGGGCTCTGTTATTCTATTATGAAGTGATGAACCATGTTGGTTAGTTGGAGTCTCATCCATGAAGTAAAGAAAACAAGTAAAACAGATAAATAAAAGAACTAATCTGTGCTTATTGGAGGGTGTCATCTTTCCTAAGTAGATCGAAATCCAAATCAATCGCAAACTAATCCCATAAACCTGAAATATAAATGATGTGGCTTATGAATTATTGTATGGAAGCTGAAGAAGTCATTGTCACAAGGCGCGTGGGTAATAACACTCAAGCGATGGTCACAACCTGTTGACAACAGCCGTGCTTTCGTTGTGCACCTCTTGCATCTGATCTACATCGGAGTTCACCAAAATTCTTTCCCTGATGGAATCCCATTTTCTTTGCTTGTTTTTCTAATATATATTTCTAGTTAGTTTCTCTCTTTGTTGAAATTTATATTTGAAAAAGCTATGCATCACTTCACTGTGATCCCCCAAATATATTCCCGAGTTGATTTTTATCCTTTTTTATGGTTTTAACAGCTTCTGACCACTCGAGCATTGAAAAGTCAACAGATTTCAGGGACGAATATCAGCAATGGGTTTGCCATAGCTAAGCTGGTAGAGCGCCTGTCTAGTAATCAAGAGGTCTTGGGTTCGAATCCAGATAGAACCCCATCTTCTTTTCTCATGTTATAAAAAAAAAAAACTATAGTTAGATGCTGGAAGGTCCATGTTTGTTTCAAGCATGCAAGAGCAAGGTGGCCATACTCTCGCCACAAAGATGTCAAAATATGAGAAATTGTAAGGGTTTGCAGCCCCCCAGTAGAGGCTGCGCTGCAGGACACACACTGGCAGTAAGGCGCATGGCCTGTTGTGACCAGAATACCATTCCCATAAATTGTTTCTTGATTTTCAGCTGCAATATTGCTCATTGTGTGGTTGGAATTCAAACTCCCACAGCCATCACAAATCCTGTTTGATCGCATAAATTGTTTCTTTACATTTGAAAATTGCCCTCATTTGTCAAAATTAAAAAAGATGGCACATCTGAAGGGTTAGTGAACTTTCATCTGCCAACAAATCAAGCGTTATAATTAACTAGGTCGTCTTTTGTGCATAAAAAAGACGTCATCGTGATTGTACCAATAATTTCTGACTATATTTTCAAAGATATGGGTAAGTTGAATCAACTTCTGATAAAATTTTATCAGTGCATCTGCATTAAACACAAAGCCTGCAAACAAGGGGAATTATACCTTCAATGACTGACTTACTTAAAAATATTATTTCTAACATCTACATGTATTGTCTGTAGTTTGAATAAGTTTTGAATCAAATCTATAAGTTTTACCAAACATTAAAATGATGGTGAAAACTACTCAAAGTTTGAATCATCACTCTATACATTTTAAGTAAACTGTATATAAATTCATTATACATTGGAGTCCCTTCCATCTGAAAGTTTCATGAAACATTTGTCATCAAATTTTAATCACATAAATACAACTCACTAACTGTAGCCTTGAATTGACCTTTTATGCTACAGCATACTATTTATTCAGAGGTATAGTTAAAGTTAAATTCTAGTATTACTCGATGAAATATGATAAGAATGTGCCAACCTGTTTTTCTTTTTCATGAACCCAATCAATCAGGTGATTTTTATGAAAAAGCTTTAAAAAAAAATCTAGTTACAAATAATATATGAAATTCACAAAATATTTCAAAAGGAGAAATTTTAATAGTGAAAATAATATGATATTTGACACCTGAACAAATTTCTCTAGAGACGTTTGGAATCTTAACACCTATTTCTCCAATTATCGATACAATTGAACAGGTTTTACTGCCTAGTATTTTGATGAGATTTCTGACACGTTAGCAAAGCAAGCATACAAAAGGGTTCATTACTTCGGTGATTGAGGTTGTGTTTGAAGTTGGAATGTGTTGCAATTTAGACATAGTTTGAATAATCAGAGAATGCAAATAGCGAATGGTGTGAGACTGGATAACGATAGAAACAGCCTGTCAGGGCAATCAACGAATATTGCCAATTTTCGCTTTTTATGTAAAGTCATGGCATGGTAAACCATTGAAAAATAAAATTCTATGTCTGATGACCATAGATTACCACTCCCCTCTTCCACCATTTTCACCCCCCCCCCCACCACCACCAGAATCTAAAATATAAATTCAACATATTGACAAAAATGTCATGGATTTGGGTGCAAAATGTACATTAACACTGTAAAGGTGGAAATATTCATGGTGTGGTAGTTTTCTTAAAATTTTACACTCAATCGAAGGAGCACGATACGGAAAACATGCAAACATTTTATGCGACCAATGCTATTCGCAGACAGCCTGAATACTTGAATTAGAAATAAAAAACAAAACAAAATATGTTTAATAATCTCTCAGCTATAAACTTTACACTTTCACAGTAGTTCCTGTAATCTGAAGGACCCAATTTTAGCAATTTCAGATTCCTTTTGATGTGTAAGTGTTGAGCTTACATTTTCTGATTCTTGTGCCTAACAAAATAAAATTGCCATATTTTATTTCCAGGCGTATCAATTGACATCATATCAATCACTTCGAGGATCTATTTTAACGGTAGCTTAAACTAACGAGGATATAAAACACATCAACCCTTTGAGAGGCAAACTTTCATCTTCTCAATGGATATTAGGTTTGACAATCAAATGAAATGAACAAATGATTGGACAATCAAATACAATAATCAAATGATTGAACAATCATTTCTATTCTAATACATTGTAAGTTCTCCTCCCCATTTCCAACATCAAAATGGTAAAGTATGTCTAGTAATAATTTAAAGAGTTTGATTTGGGATGGACTTTTGAATATGGGCCACACTCCATGTATTCTGCAAATTGAAATGACACACATTATCTGCACAATGAAACAGATGGAATAAGATCATGACAAAGTAGTGATCATTTGGAATATTGAGGTGCTTTATTTTTGTAAATGGGAAGTTTTTATGCGGAATGTGAGCGGAACTTAAGAAAAGACTTTAAGAGTAAATTGATTAGCATAGTCATGGAAGATGGGTAATCAATGGACTGAGGCAATAAAAACCTTTGCTCAAAAGCTCATTTTTAAGAGTTTCAATTGAAGGTTATAAATGGTAAGAACTCTTTTTTATTGGCAAGAATAATTTGCTTTGAGATTCTTTCCTTATTCCATATGTTTTTTATTCACTAAAACTGTTCACAATACAAGTAAATTGATTTCTTTTGTGTAATGCGTCACCGAAAAGATCATGATAATTATCTAAACTTGATATTCAACCAGCACAATATTCATTGAAGACTTTAAATTAAGATCCTTGTTTATCACAAACAAAGCTAAATATTAAAAAACATTTTACAAGAACAACAGTGAACACTGGTGCTACATAAATAATGCAGAAATGAGCTACCAGTATCCACCATATTTTTAATTAAATCTTTTGATGTACGTATTAACCTTTTATGGGAAATAAAAACAAATGAGAAATCATCAATTCTCCATAATGCACGTCGAAAATAACTAATTATCGTACAATCATGCTCAACAAGCTGTACTAATATTATTCTCGATAAAATTGGAGACCAAGAAAACAATTTTCACACCGAGATCACGGATGATCAAGTAGATGCACTTGGAGTTGAGAGGGAAATGAGAATCCTTAATTCAATTTGGAGGGGTCCTTTTCTTCGCCCCTCAAGGGGTGAAAGGAGAAAATTGTTATGAGAGTAGGATGGCAGAGGAGGTCCCTTGTGGAGCTGTGTTATGACTGTCATGGGGATGATTTAAGTAGAGCTTACTAATTATGGCAATTATTTGAATTAGCAAAATTAATTTGTAGGATACATGCTCACTTGGTCCCTTGATCTTGTCGTTATTTTTTGTTTGTTTGTTCCCTGAGTAATTGATTATTGAATATAAGGTAACTGCAAATTAAAATACCATTATTTTAATGTTTTATATAATGAGAATTGACAAGTAACAAAATCCAAATAAGGACTTATTTTGCACCAATTAATAATGCAAGACTTGGTACACAGCCACAAATGCTCTTGGCTCTCTTTTGTCTAAGATGGAGGTTTAGGGTTAGGGTTGCAAAATAGTTTTATGTTGGGTTTAAGGTTAACATTAGGGTTACTTACGAATAGTGTTCAGTCCAGGATTTATCTTGGCCATTTGATTAGTAATAGGAATTGGCCATAGAGCAATTATCGCTGAAACAAAGTTTAAAGACCCAAATTAATTATTGTCATGATTGTGTTCAGATTTCGCTTCTTTAGAATAGATAATTATGCGTATGGATTTAAAATGCGATAGCCAGACACATTCCCTACATATGAAGTGAGATTAAACCATGAAGAATTGTAGCAAGAGCAAATGTCTGTGCACCATTTTATTCAATTTCAGTTATTTGTGACAAAAACTGGAGAATAACTTTAATTCCATCTCAAGCTGTGGTACAGTATGAACACACCCCAGATCCTTTTGCTGCTCCTATTCTCCGTACAGGTGCTTAAAGTTTAGTGTGTCTTCCCCAATAGATTTGACAGGTCTATATTGGTGAAGAGAATGAGCTTTCATTCTATTCCTCCAGGGGGAAACGATATGATTAGTTTGGGATTCCATGTCAACTTCAATCCTCGCTCAATGTTTGGCTCTCAACATATCATCGAGCCGTACTAATGTTTGGTTATATTGACTAAAATTTCGGGTGCATACATGGTTGAATACAAAATTTGGGCAGGAATATGAATCATGATACAAAACGCAGACATACATGGAGAAACAAAGGATGCATTCGCCGGCTCATTACCGGAATATAGAGGAACATCTAAAGCTGAAATGTTTGAAAAGATGATCAGTTTTGATTTTAAGACCATCATTGCAAATGCAGTAAGCTGAGCTGAGATTGGTGAATTTTAAGACAATCAACATATAATCATCGTTACATTTTCAACAATAATGGTGCACTGCTGACCTTGTTTGTGTTCTGTGTTTTATAATTGCATTTTGCATTATGATACATGTCCCTCTTTCCATTTCCTTTTCGACCATGAATGCACCTCAAGTCAAGCTTTTCCAAGTTTAGGTATTATTTGTGGAACTGGAAAGGTTTACACCCTTTTTACCATCTTCACCAGAGACAAAGTTTGCAAGGGTTTAAAGGGGACCAATATCCAAGGAAATAATCATTTTTATAAGAAAGAGCACAATAAGAGGAGCAATTAAAAAAAAGTTTCATCAAAATCGGTTGTAAAATAAGAAAGTTATGGAAGTTTGAAAAGTTTCGTTTTACCTTCTATGGGGATCTTCAAACTGGCAACATCGGCTTCAAAATGGCCAATTTTATGGACAACTCTCCATTTGTTTTGTACACAAATTTTCAGATTTTCCCCATTTTCTTTCAAAATATGTCTTATTTACTTCTGAGCTCAAAATATGTCATGGAAAAATATATTTCACACAAGAGCTCAGAATGAGATAAGTCATATTTTGAAAGAAAATTGGGAAAATCTGAAAATTTATGTACAAAACCAATGGAGAGTTGTCCATAAAATCGGCCATTTTGAAGCCAATGTTGCCAATTAGAGGATCCCCATAGAAGGTAAAACAAGACTTTTCAAACTTCCATAACTCTCTTATTATATAAACGATTTTGATGAAACTTTTTTTAAATTGCTCCTCTCATAATGCTCTTTCCTATGAAAATGATTATTAAATCCTTGGGTATTGGTTTCCTTTAAGTCAAGTTGTTATTGTTCTGAGTATTTTTCTGGCATCCACCTAAAAGAATTTATCTCATCCAAAAAAGAGAATAATATATAATGATACTATGAAAAATTCTTGAACAAAGCCTTACATCTTGCGAAAAATATCTACAAAATCTCCCTTCCACTTTTTATTATCTTCAATTTTTGTTTTGATGTTATAAGAAATTTTGCTTCATATTATTTGTGTGTGTTTATTAATATTGATAAATCCCTTTTATATTTCCTTCTTCTTTCAATTCTCACATTCCTTTTCTTTCTTTTGCCTTGCCCATCCATCAACTTCGATTTTATACCTGCAAACAAAGTAGGCCGACATCAGATCAATTTAGTTGGTGGCAAACTGCATTTTTCACTGTAATACTCATAATATACACAGGTTTCAACACAAGGTATGTCAAATACATGCTTTGAGATACATTTCACATACCTGCTTCTCAAATGATTGAACGTACTTCTCAAAGAAGTTCACAGGTACCCCCATAGAGGGGTCGGAATGTCCATAATACAGGTGTGTAGAATACCAAAGTATTGACGTCATAATTGTCAGTTATCACAGTTACTGGTTTTCTAAAGAAAAAAGCATGTGCATGAGGTTAGCCTGAATGCAATCCAGCAACAGGCTGGACTCTGCCATATACACAGAATTAAGATGGGAAGTTTTTAAGGAAAAAATTGCTTCTCCATTTCACCATACTTTTCTTAAAATATGTACTTTCTGTTCAATTCTGGCTTTTGCTGCTGCTGCTGTTGTTATTGTTGTTGCTGTTTTTTCTTTTTTTTTTTTGGGGGGGGGGGGGGACAGTGTCTGGTCTTGTTCTATAGCTCATGAACTTTTAAAATCTAAACTTCAACTTGCTCAAAAGAATGACCTTAAAATCAGAGTAGTAAACGGTTATGAATTGAATGTATTCCACAAGTCCTTAAATTCAGATACAAAGAAGATTAAAACTTAATGAAATGATAAAACTGAATATGCCATAATTCCATTTTCTTAAAACATGGAGCAAGACATTCTATGAACCACTGCAACATATGGCTTTCATAAAATTCCAATTCATTTGATGTTGCATCTAATGGTCAACAGGTAAATAAAAATATTCTTCTCTTTTCAAAAATGTCAGGTAAAAACACAAACAATTTTTCAATTTCTCGGCGCCAAGGAGGGCAAATTTTTCTCCAGATATTTGATCCTTGTTTGCTTGGGATCATCAACGTTGTAGTTTCGGAGCAGTATTAAATTAGAGAGGATATTATTTTGGAAATTCATTGCAAGGCCTTGGGCAATCATAAAATACTTGATAAAAAATACATCTTCTTTGAAGTTGGGGAAGTAGTCTTTATCAAGACTCCTACGTTAGTTTCCAGTTGAAAAAAAAATTTAAAAAGCTCCAAGCTCCAAATGTTATTGTCCAAAACAGATCGTGGGCATGGCAGCCACTGAGCAGCAACAGAATGACATTGATCTATCCCTTTCTTGTACCCCATTCTTATATCAAAACTGTATATACATTTTGTAGATGGCATGTGTTTGGCGCTGTTGTCGAATTTGGCAAGAAACTATAGCTACAAATTTATCATAATGGTGTGCTTCAAAATATTCAATGTACATGCCTCAAAGTTATACTTTTTGTATTTTACTTGCAAGAAAAGGGTTAAGTTTGTAGAAAGAAAATCACAAATGAGAAGTGAGCTAGAATCAGAGGAATTGAGAAAGATACACAGATATTTACTATAAGAAAGCAGAGCACGTATGTTTATGATATGTACAACCAATGGGGGAACTGAAGGCGGGGCCATGTTGACAGATGTATAGGCATGGGCGCAAGAGGCCGCTGATTATTTTCTCTTTTTGTCTTTCTCCAAGGTTAAAAAATTTCTTAAACTTCAGTAAAATATATTGAGATTTAAATGTGCTACTTACGTATTTGGTAATGTTATCTCCTAAAATTTCCATCTGATAAACAATTTTGGTAATCAGGCTCCAAAGGCAATTAACAACTCATTTAATGATTACGTAATTGAAGCAAGGCTACTTCATAAATTTGTTTTAACTTTCATCAATTTGTGTCTTCTCTGAATTTTATTGATCTACTTTCATCCTTGGATCTAATGTAGTATATAAATGCTATGTTGCTGTGATATTTGGTAGAGATGTATTTAGTGTGCTTTTTGGTAATTCGTCGTTTAAGTACATACACAAAATACATCGGTTTGTAACCCATTGGTCTACAACCTATTGGTCTACTCCCAGTTGGTCTACTTCCATTTGGTCTACAGCCATTTGGTCCATTAACCAATAGGTCCACTAACCATTTGGTCCATTGACCAATAGGTGTCCCATAACTAGGCGATTGGAATCCAAGTCGATCAAAGTCTACTAGCATATAAGTGGTCCATCAATACAATCCAATTGGTTTGACTGGTAGAAGTATGGTGAGCAAACTTAGGCGATTGGCTCTATAGCCATCAGGCCTATTATGGTACTTTCTTTACTTATATAGTATCGCGTAGTAGGCCGATTGGTCCACTTCAAAATTATTATGACTAAGCGTTTCACACAATCAATTCGGAAATACACAGCAGAAAATTCTCTATGGTGGGTGTGTCAATTGGGATGTGTGCGAAATGGCGTGGATTCAAGTGTGCCTGTCTACCCCTCGGCGACGCCTAGGCGCCGATTGGTCCCACCATCCCCATTGGTCTACACCACCCTAGTCGTTGGTCCACATTCCAATTGTGTTATCTCTGAGGCCGATTGGGTCTCCACATCCATTGTCTATCTTAGGCGTGGTCGTTGGGGTTCCACATTAGCCAAGAAATTGTGTCGCATATACAAGACACCTAGGACTTAAGAATTAATCGCGTACCACATCCAATTGGTGTCTCTAGATCGCCTAGGCAATTGGTCCAGGCATCCAATATGGGTCTACTAGGCGATTGGTCCAGATCCAATTGGTCACTAGGCGTTTGGGTCCACATCCAATTGGTCTACTAGGCGATGTGGTCCACATCCAATTAGCGCTTACTACTAGGCGATTGGTCCACAATCCATTGGTCTACTATAGGACTGCGATTGGTCCCAAACATTGGTTCTAATCTAGGCATTTGGTCCAAACCAATTGGTCTACTAGCGTTTGGTCCACATCCAATTGGATGCATGTACTACGCATCCTTGTCTTCTAATTCATGAAAAATTAAACTTCACCATATCCACATTTCCTTCGCAGTTTTGGCTAAAAGTTGATCGTTATATTTTGTTCTCTTATTAATCATCTGTCTAGAGGTGGTCAGTTAATCATGCGTCAAAGTAATCCTGAGGTACTCTAATTTAATGTTTTAACATGATAAGCACGGTTTACTTTTTTTTAATTTATTTATTTATTTATTTTTTTTTATTTTTTTTTTTTGTGTTGTGGGGTACTTGATCTTCACTTATAGTTGTGTTTTCCACTGATGAAAGAAAGAAGCCAGATTATAGCATTAGAATAGGACTACCTGACAGAATAATTATTTATCATTAGTACTAAAACTGAATCACAACTTCAGTAATATGTTACTGTGAAATAAACACTGTCACATGACTTTTTCTTCTGAATAATTATATTTTGAAATTCAATCTTTTGCTATTAAACATTTCATTGCAGAAAACGGGTTGCATTTCGTGGCAGAATTCTAATTCACATAAATTAATGCCCAGTGAAACTGGTAAGGAAAAACCGGTTCATTTCGCCCAAGATCATATAGCTCATGTGTTAAAAAAAAAAAGAAAGAAGGTTATCTTGTATTGTAGTTATTGTAAACATGAAATAGAAATGCATCTTGTGTTCTGTATTGTCAAGAGGTGTAGATAGACAACTTGGGAAGGCATTATCGAGATTACATACATGTATAGGTTCAAATGGAGAACATTGTAGTTCTCACAGATTTTGTCTTTAATGGGTGAACATTGTCAAATGACACATCCATAAGCCATTCATTGTGTGAAGAAAATACCTTGATACCAAAACATACCAAAATAGAAAAATTTATTGTACATATTAAAGAGTTGATTTAAAAACTAGTTTCACCGGTTTAAAACAATGACTTCTTTGTCGCATTACTGTTATCATGGGTGCATATATTATATCCTGTGTCAGTCGACTGAATGTGAAGTAAGTGAGACATATTAAAGAATAGACACAGAAGAAGAAATGCAGATCAATGGATACGCATGTATGAGGCGCCGTTTGTAACATCATTATATAGGCAAATTATTTGTTATATAATCATTATATATTAAATAATAACAATTATTTATTTATAATAATTTACATTCGATTCATATTTAAATAATGAACTTACACTTTCATTGTATAAATAAATGAAAAACGGTATGGAAGATTATTTATTATATAAATTTGGTTATTATATACTAAATAAGACAAGTCAAATCTCGTTTATTTTAATATAATGAATTACGCTACTTCATTAATATAAGCAATACGTTATATATATTCATACCTATTTATCGTATTTAATTCAATTTTTAATCTAGGTATTATAGTGTTTATTCATATTATTATAGATTATTTGAATGTTTTCAAGTGTACATTATATATATATCAATTATTATTTTTATCAATATCGCAGTCATTTCAATTATTATTTTAATATAATTATGTAATGACCACTGTACTCTTTCCTTCATATTATTCTTTTATAATAAATGTGAATAATATGTAGTACCCTCTACTCCTTATTTTATATATCATTTTGTTAATTCATGTGCTCCATTATATTGTTATTATAATCTCGTTTGCTTTTTTTCTAATATATATAATAAATATTTTGTTTCTGTTCGACTCCTGCTCATTTACATTATTAATTTTAAATTAAATATAGTGTCGGAGTAACTTTGCAATTTCGTGGCAACTGATATAAATATTTTCGACCGTTTCTTATTTTTTTATAATTAATTTTGGTTTAATGCACACGAATTCTACTCGGGGTATCTGCATACGTGGAGATTCACTGTATATTGCACTATAAGTCTGTGTGTATTGTTTGCATACCGGTGTTTTTTTTTGGTCTGTTGTTGTTATTTATTTCCTTCTATGTTTAGGTGTCTTTTGTGCTTCTAGTGTGCATATCGGGTCTGTATTATTTCTTCTCTCCATCGCTCTCGACCTGAGCAATTCCCTAATTACTTGGTTCTTGGAGAAGTCTTCCTCTAGCATACGAACAGCAATTCGAGGCGCGTCAGGTGTATTTATTACGCGGTACGATTTTTCTTCTCAGAGTGCACGCTTATGATGTGTGGGGCGACGGTGTGTGAACGCACGAGCTTCCGTAAATTTTTGTATATGCGTAGTTGCAGTTTATGTTGGTTTACAATGGACCCGTAATACATTATTCTGTTAGCGGTGTTAGACTCGACTATTAACTTCTTGTTTGTGACTGTGCCATTGTGTGCTTGTCTTGTGGTACCTAGCGTCAGTACGTGGCCACGGCCGTTGGACGATGTGTGGTGTCCGATGCGGTCTCATTCTTCTTGCTCCCTGTGGAACCCTTAGTGTACGGGTCCCCAGAGAGCGTTGACTGGGGTGGTCAGCGGGCCGCGGACGAGTTTCGAGCGGACACTGGCCCGTGTCTGTAGGGTCTAGGAAGCCTGAGCGCCTGGAAGAGGCGCACCACACCATGCAGACAAGACATTTGGACGCACGCGCGTGATCAATCGCATGCCAGGGTGTCTCAGATCTCATTATTATATCACTTGTGATCATGTTTAATAGTAGATTCTTGATGTCTCGAATCATATTGCTTATTTTTAAAACAACTTCAATATATCACTTATTTCTAAAATATTTTCTTGAGCTCCCTACCCTATTAGTCAATTGTCTAAATAATAAGCCCTAAATCATGCTCTTTTCTCTTAACTTTTTTATCTCTTGTCTGAGGCATACCAATTCGCGGGTAATTAAGCCCAATTCATGATGTTTCTATCATTCCTCTTAAGTGTTGACCGTCTCTTTTACTTCGCGATGTTTACAGTGGACTCATCTCTTGAGTTATCTTACTTTGGAGCTACTATCTTGGATTTGTGGGCAGCTTTAATATTATTGATCATACTATCTTTTATCCTTAGCTAGTTCTTCTCCTCTTCAGTCGACACTATCAATGATCTCTCTATGCTCATATTAGTGTAGTGAATATAATAATCATTGAAGTGACAATAAACGAACAGTGAATATATATTGTTGAATAATAAACGCTGAGAATATAACTGCAGTGAAATTCATAGAGATTGACTATACTACAGCTTATGATTTGCGAGTAGATTGATTCGTATAACTCGCTAATTTTTGAATTGCGCTCTGGATAGTGAGATCTTCTGATCATTCGGGGGATGGTTGATATATCGTAATGGTCTACAGACGCCATTGGCTGGGGTTGATCATTATTACCAGTGTGTGTGGGGGTCTACTTTTCATGTTGGTCCTACTTATTGGTGTATTAGTCCTCAATGAACCCTTCTGATCTTTTGAACTTTGGTCAATTGATCATGGGAGGTCCTCTACTAGGTCATTTTTGGTCCTCACCAATTTTTGTGATCTCAGATTTGTTGCACTATCTAAGGAATATGTTCGGATACCCAATGGTTAGGGTAGAGATATTGTCCACACATGGTCTGGGTTGGTGCTCATCTAACTTGGGTCTACTAGGTGCTTGGGTGCCACCAATTGGTGCTTGTATAGGCTCCTTGGTCTCTAGCAATTGGTCTTCTAGTAAGTGGTCAACAATGTACCAACTATTGGTCTTTTAAATGGTCTTGGATCATAAAGAATTTGCTCGAGCTTCGCGCTTATTTTTTATAGATTAGTATCCTCTTCAGAAGCAAGCACAGAAAGCGCTTTAAATGCACTTTTCAGGTTTATCGATAAAAAAACAAAATAAACATTAGCCCGCCTCTTGCAATGCGATTTTTTGAACAATAGCAGTTTGCCATGTACTGTACATTTTGAAACATGCAAAATTCTTATGAGAGTAAAAGCTGTAACAAACAAAGTTGCTCGTTTTGTGGGGGGGGGGCCTCGGGGCCCAGGCCCCCGGGTAGGCGCCAAAGTGAGCAAAAGTAAAAAAGCAAAGGAAGAAAAGACAATTTTTATATCGCGATTGCCCCCCCCCCTTCCCGTTTATCCTCGGCCCCGTGATTGAAATTTGGGTGTAGGCCTACCTTTTGCCTTTTTTTGGAAAAAAAATGGGACGCCAACATCACGTAGCCCCCACCCCCCGGGTGCAAATCCTGGATACGCGCTGTCGATTTCCCCCGGTTATTGAGCCTTTTTAGGAGTAAAGTATCTACCTTCAATTTTTGCGTTTTTATTTATTTGATTTATTTATACAGGATAAAGATCAGCAAAATGTGTTTTACTCAAGTATTACAAAATTGATAATAAAATACAATTACAAAGCAGAATGTACATAAAAAATAATCGAAGAACAAGATATAGTATACAGATCTGATTTTAGGTACGGAACGTGCAAAATTGAAAATAACGTAGGCTAGGATGAAATAAGTTAACTTATACTTTCAAATATCAACAGCGTGTTTAATAAATGTGAGAATACAATTAATTTTTACATTCTTACAATTGCACACAGAGGCCTATGACTATAAGTTTCGTGAAATAAGGTTAAAAATAAAACAATTTAAAATTTAACTGTTAGCCCCCCCCCCCCCACCCCCCGATTTCGCTGATCGAGGGAAACTTGGATAAAATATTTTGTCCGCCCCTCTCTTGAAGATTTGATAGACCACATGGTTAGTAGACCATTGGTTGTAGACCAATTGCTGTGGATCAATTGGTTGAGACCAAAGGTTAGTGCCAATTGAGTGACCAATGGTAGTGGCGTTAGGGTTTAGACTGAATGGGGTAGACGTTTTGGCTAGTGGACCAATAGGTTAATTGTAGACCAATAGGTGTTTTACCGTTCGGGTTTGTGCGATGAAGAAACATGTGTCTGAAATAGAATAGCATAGCGGATACAACTTATGAATATTCATGTTCGGCGGTCCGAAATTTGCATATTACTTCATTATTTATAAATATGGAAGTGGAATTAATTATTTATAAATAAGGAAGTACCTAATTCCATTATTTATAATAAATAGGGTCATTTTTCATATATAATAAAATTGAATTTTATATATATATAATAATTAAGTACAAGTTCATTATTTATAAATAATGAAACGTATACAATTATTGTAAATGATGTTCTTATTATTAAATAATGACAACTCAATCCTATTATTTATAATATAAAATGTGAATTGCGATTATTTATAAATAATGAAGTACGTAATGTAAATATAAGATTTGAGTTGTCATTATTAATAAATAAGAACAATTATTATAATAATTTTTATACCGTTCTATTATTATATAACAATGAAATGTGTAATTCCATATTTAAATAATGAAATCGAATTGTTTTATTATTATATAATGATTATATAACAAATAATTTGCCTATATATGATGTTACAAACGGCCCTCATACGCATGAGGGGTCATGCGTAGAGGAGAAGAGAGAGAGGGAGAGAGAGAGAGAAAGAAGAGAGAGAGAGAAAGTGAGAGTTAGAGAAAAGGAGAGGGGTGAAAGAGATGAGAAGAGAGAGAGGGGAGAGAGAGAGGGGGGGGGGAGAGAGGTTAAAACGAATTATGAAAATGGAAACATGAATAAGAAGATTGCAAACAATGAAGAAATAGAGTTGAAATGGGTCAAGAGGAAATTTTAATAATGTTTATAACGATTGATATATTATCATTAATACGTTTGATGGTATAATAATGATACTTCGAAATTCGAACGAATTTGGATGAGTGATGTGACTTGAGGGACTAACAAGGATCACGTGTTAAATAGTCACGAAGGACTGTTTTCACGTGGATATATTTGACAATTTTTGGCTTGCGCTAAGCACTGATATTTCTGGTTATGAAATTTGTTTCTTTTAATGAGGATGAAGAAAAAAACAACAAAAACACTATAAATGTTTCGTTTTCGACTTAAATCATAAAAAATTGCTCGTGCTTCGCGCTTATTTTTCTTAAAGCCAGTATGAACTTGGAGGAAGACTCCTCCAAGGTTTGAACTAGCAGCTTGTATACCACTACCTGAAGTCGTCAACTACTTGATTCTGCCTGATTCCTAACCCTAACGCAACTCTGATATGTAGTCTTTTAATTCAGGCCCTTTGAATGAAACACACCTTTTCACTACTCAATGAATTCAAACCATGATATAATTATGTTGCCAAGTATCAAACACCTACTTTTCCCTCAAACATTGTAGATTCTCAATACAAATAAAATTGTAGGTTAATTTTTACACCGTTTGTTAAGAGATTTTCTCAAAAGGTATACTTTAAGACTAGCTATTTATAACACACAGTCAATGAGAGTGTTCGCTCTCAGCTCGCTTTAAAATGCACCGTTTTCAGATTAATCGTTTAAAAAAACGCCCACACTTTTACTGTACTTGACACTTTGAAGCATGCAAAATATATTATTAGAGGTAAAAACTGTAAATAAAACAGAACACACGTATTCTTGCGGGGGGGGGGGCTTGGTGCCCGCCGAATTAACTTAACTTAGGGGCGCCCAAATTGGTTGCCAAGGGAGCAAAACCTAAAAGGAATAAAAGATTTTTTTATACCGCGATTGACCCGGCTGATGTATGCAGCCGAAGTTCCAAAAAAAATTGCACCAACACCTCACGAGCCCCTGTCTGCCACTCCCCATTGATACAACACTTGGTTAGCGAATCAGTACATTGGTTGTAGACCAACTGGTGAGTGAGACCAATTGTGATGTAGACCAATTGGTGGTGGACCAATTGGATGTAGACCAAATGTGATGGACCAATTGGATGTAGACCAATTGGTGAGTGGACCAATTGGATGTAGACCAATTGGTGAGTGGACCAATTGGATGTAGACCAACTGGTGAGTGGGACCAATTGGATGTAGACCAACTGGTGAGTGGACCAATTGGATGTAGACCAACTGGTGGTGGACCAATTGGATGTAGACCAACTGGTGAGTGGACCAATTGGATGTAGACCAACTGGTGAGGGCCAATGGATGTAGACCAGCTGGTGAGTGGACCAATTGATGTAGACAACTGGTGAGTGGACCAATTGGATGTAGACCAACTGGTGAGTGGACCAATGGATGTGACCAATTGGTGAGTGTTAGACCAATTGGATGTAGACCAACTGGTGAGTGGACCAATTGGTTGTAGACCAATGGTTAGTGGACCAATCGGGTGTAGACCAAATGGTTGGTGGACCATTAGGGTGTAGACCGAATGGAGGTAGACCTATTGGCTAGTGGACCAATAGGTTGTAGACCAATAGGTGTTTTACCAATACATCATGTGGGACAATGTATCATTATGCTAACAAGGTCATGCGAGGTTGTCTCACTCCAAGGCTGATTAAACAAAATAAATAATCAGTAAAATATCTAATGAGATTTAAAATGTTCTTCTTACAAATTTGGTGACGTTTTCCCTTTAATCTTCCATCGATATAAACAATTTAGGTAATCAGGCTCCAAAGGCAATTACAAACTAATTTGATGATTTATGAAATTGAAGCAAGCCTACTATCATAATTTGATTTTTTTTTGGAACATCTAACTTTCAACCCAGTTCGTCGTCTTCTCTGAATTTCTGTGGCTATCTTGTATCTTGTATCTTATTTAAAATTATATCTACGATGTTTCTGTGATATTTGGCAAACATGTATTTTGTGTGCTTTCTTGTAAATCGTCGTTTAAGGACATACACAAAATACATAGCGTGGGACTATGCTTCATGAATATTCATTAGGGTTAGGCATGCGCTTGCGGCATTGTTCATGTAATGGCATTGTTCAGTTGTTCATGGCATTGTTCAGGTGCATTGATTCTTTACAAGATGGCGACCCGCTCAGTCTTGCCGCTATGATCGATCATGAACATACGTGAGAGAGGTATATTATAGCTCATACCAAAGAGAGACAGTCCCATTGCATGTTTGAAGCCAAGCGTAATGCCCTTTGGTAAGGCTTGAATTGCCAGCATGAAGTCCCCCATGCAGTTCCACTCATAATTTTACTTACTTTTTGTCATGATCATTGAAATCAATTTTTTCCTAAAAACATGAAAAATGTATGTATAGTCCCATATGCTCATCTATGTGCATGTCGCTCTTGGCAGAGTCAATAAGTCAATTTTTCATCAATTTGGTGTTTCAAAACTTTATAATAGGTCTATACGAATCAATCTTTCTCAATCACTTTAAAAACGCATTTTCCAAATTTTAAGCAGGAATTTATAACTAAACTTTATCTTTCAAGAATAGTCCTAAACTTTGAGGTTATTCCACTTTTCTCTCATGAAATTCTAGATTAAAGTTGTCTGCCGAGAAGAGACACTCCTCTCACAATCTAGCAAGGAAGAAAGAACCGCACGTTCTTCCTTAGGGCTATTTCAATTCCATTTCTCAATTGAGAAAGTGCATAAAAATTGTCATGGATGTGAGTGGTGTGTGGAGGAGGAAGAAGAAACAAAAGGTGCTATTACATTAGAACGAAATTGTGAAACAGCCTGCTTAAAGGTGGACCAGGGGAAAGCCCGAAGTCAGCTCAAGCGTGAACTTGCTGCATGGAGATAGAGTTTTTACAACCTACTTCGAGCAGAAGAGCCTGATCAGTTAAGAGTAAGCATCTCTGACAACTGTCCGTGACATTGAACATTTAAAGAATTCCATTTTTAGCATGTGTCCATGGCAAAAAATTTTGCCATTGTTTGGCATCATCCATTGGCAACTTTCCCTATAAAGCACAAAAAAGTTCAATATTTCACAGGCCATAGAACTTTGAAAAAAAATTAGGAAAGTGTATGTCTGTGACAAACTCTAAAGAAGGTACAGTGCATATGCATGAAGGGATTGTGATGAAACTCCATTCATTAAATTCACGAAAGCTATTTTGCAATAAATTGAAGATGATATTGTCAAACTTAAATGAGAGGAAAACCCTGATCGTACCTGATCTGGCTACTTTATGAACGACTGGTGATCAGTTCTTGTGCTAAATCATTACGCATGTGAATAGTACAACCACTCACAACATGTTCTAGTCACTGGTGTAATACCCCCCCCCCTTGGAATAGTTGGTTAATTCAAAACTTCAGTCTGATGGTGCAGCACCCCTAAAGAGGAAAGTTTGGATGAAGTCACCTATAGATTGAACTTTCTTGAAATTACCAAGGGAATCCGTTCATTTAGATGATATGAGTTTTTCTCTTGGTGTCGGCTCCAAAGGTCTGAGCAAAATAGCCTTTGGATATGGGAAGTTGAAGGGAAGATATGTATCAAGACTAAATCAGTGTCTGCCACTTGATCTCTTACAGTCAAAGTCTGAAAAAAATATTCCTGAATGGTTGTCTTTTCTTCTCCATTTGAAATTTGGATCATTTTTATAAACCATCTCATTCATTCATTATAAACCATCTCATTCATTGTCTTCATTTCTGTCACAACTTTCCAGTTCTTCTTTCTTTTGTTTTCTAAACAACAACAAAAATCCTATTTAGCACAAAACTTCCTTGAAGAAACTATTGTAAGAACTAAAGAAATTGAAATAAACATCTTCCAAAAACCTGTTCCTGAATGTTCATTCTTCTCCACATCAATTTGTATCATTTTCATAAACCATAGATCTCAATTATTTTCTTCATTCTGTCTTGAACATCCTATAAAAGATAGATAGTTTCAGTTCTCCTTCAAATGTCCTTTTTTTCCTTTTTTTATCATTTATTTATTTTACGGGGGGGGGGGGTAAAAACCTCCTTGAATAAACTCAGAAGAACTACAAGATCCAGGTCGATTTTAGGGGGCAACATAGATTGACAAAACAATATTCAAGAACATTGCTGTATCTTTAGTTTAAAGAAAATTGTCTGCTGCCTACTATTTCAAAATCCTGGATATGCCTTCAAAGAGTATGCTGTTAGATGTGCTAGGTTTTTAGATTGAATTTAGAAGTGATTAAAAAAAAAACAACAACAATATTCAATAATATTGAAGTGAATGTCAAAATAGGTTTGTTTACAAAATTCCCTACAATACCCTGTCCTCCACTGAAATGTCAAAATGGATATTATAGCGATGCATCTCTCAACTCAAGCCTGCCCAAATTTTCCTAGACACTAGGTGGATTCACACCTGCCCGATCGGGAAAAATACCCGTAACTTACGGGAACTTTTCCAACCACCAAATTACGCGTAATTTGTTTTGCATGTTCACACCTGCCCGAACCGTCTTTTTCGGGAAAAATACCCGAAGT
>CALNVZ010003431.1:13874917-13939917 GCA_940671915.1 Paracentrotus lividus | reverse complement strand
CTGCTGATACTGTCTTTTTTTTCAAGAAGTAGAAAATAACTCCAATATCATTTGAAAGTTTTACAATTCATCCATGCACAGAACAATCGGGAAAAAAAAAATAAAACAAAGTGGCCCCTTTTTATAAGCTCTGGCTGCTTTCTACGGGTTCACCAAACCATCATTGTATCTTTTTTTTGTAAAAATGTCAATTTAACTGTAATTTGTATTTTGATGATGGTTGAATAAATAAATGAAATGAAAGTATTCTGGAAGTAAATGCAGTAGGCAATACAATAGGTGGGGAGGGGAGGGGATTAGGGGGGTTCTTAACAGACTCTCCCATTGGCATCCCCTTGGCAAAATATGCTCATTCCGCCCCTGCTTGCTCTGTAATATACTTCTGGAAATATCCACATACTTTTTTAAATGTTCCCAATACACTTCGTAATATCTTCAGGAATGCAAATAATATGTAATAAGTTTGATGACTATGATCATAATATCAAAGTTTAGGCACATAATAGCCTTCATGAAACAGACCACCTCCTGGATCCACTGTACGAGGCTATACAGAGAAGTTATTTGATACGATTTAGTATCGAATGATGTAAGTTAATCCCCCTCACCCACCCTGAATCAAGCTTAAGTACATCACGAAAACGACACCTTTCCACGGCAACATCAAAAGCACCGCGATCGTTAGAATGATGAGATTCGTACTGATCGACTATTTAGTACTTCACCCTCTCGACCCCAATTTGGCTAAAGAGAAACGCCCTCTGTAGTGTCTCTTCTTCGACAGATTTACAGTCAATTAAACGGTTTTACAAGCAGGGAGTTTCACCTTTGATCTGGTATCGTAAACTGATCCGTGCAGAGGGTCGCCAGTTTAACCCAACATATATATTTTTTGTCATATAGTTATCTTTTTCAAGTAAACTGATTCAATATGGTGCAGTATTTCAGATCATTTGAGAAGTAAAGATCATTTTGAATTTGAGACACAAAACATATGAAAGAGAAACTGAAATTGCAATCTTTTAATATTGTAATAAAGCCATTAACATATAAAGGGCAAAATGAGCCTTTGTACATTCTTTTCAATTATTGGATTATTACTTTACACAATAAACAGTTATTGTTAGAACTCGGATCTTTTACAAATTTATGTCTTAATTGAGAAAACCTTATTATTTTCTAGCAAAATTTCATTATTGCATTAAAAAACATACACCCCTTCTATTTTAAATACCCTCCCCCCTTCTCTCTCTTTGTTTAACCAGGCCTTCATTTTTAAGGAGAGTGATTGCTCTCCCTCTGCTAAAGCACTCCTTAACGGATCTTAGGAGAGCAAATAATTAGCTCTCCTTAAATTGCTAATTTTAATCAGATACCCTATGGAGTGACCTAAAAATTACTCTCCTCACAACTCTCCTCGAGCCTTTCAGGAGAATAATTTATGGCTCTCCTGTAATTTTCAAAAATGAAACCCTGTTTAAACTAAATCAAACTCTTTAATATGTGTAAGAGCATAGATAACAAGTACATGGCGTTATTCTGTGGCACATATTGTAAACCATAGTGTCTATGGCAATAACATATGAAGATAGGTGACAATAAACATGCCAATAATTTGAGAGTCAATTGGAACGATTGCTGGCAAAAAGTTTGTGCAGTCACAGAAATATGAAACTAGAACAACAAGTGAGAATATGATATTCCAGGTATGTGGATATGATATTGGCAATATCCTGTGTAACTAGCCCAAAGGTATAATACAGACCCAACTCTCACGGTCGAATCAGAGCTCTTTATTTTGACAGTTGAGTTTGGCAAGCAAGTTTATCCAGCCGCCACCAAGCGTGGATGCATACTAATCTCAAAGGATTGTGCGATATATACATGATTTTCATTTAAAAGTCCCAGATATTAATAGGCAGATATGAAAAAAATATGTATGAAATGACATTTTTAAAACTGATTCTGGAAAATGATGAGCTGAAAAAACTATAAACTTGACAGGAACTTGGCAGATAACCAGACCTGCTATGTAACATAGGGAGTTATGATCAATTGTGCATTGATAGAAATCAATCATATCTTTGTTGCATAGACTTCTTGCATAAAAGTCTCAATTCGGTTGAGGAAGAGTAGGGTGTTAACCCATGTTTGCGTTTGCGAGGGGGGGGGGGTTTTGAAACGCGTTTTTAGTACCTTTTCGGGAACTCACGAGAAGTAAAAGTTTGGTTGATGAATGAATAATACATCTTTTACAACATATCTAAAAAAACAAAAATTAGAAATAATGGCCAATTCCAATTTTAGAACGAGAAAATTACTTAACGCCCTTTTCACTTTGAGGAAATAAAAAATGGCAAAAAATTATGTAACGACCTTCTCTTTCTCAACCAACGAAGTGCTCTGAACTCATCACAATACAAATAACAGAATGAATGTCATGGATGTGATTTTTTTTTCTCCATCACATGGATAATGCAACAGGGATGTGTCCGATGCAATGTTATGTGATGAAATGCCTAAAAACGTAGGTGTAAAATAGACCTACCAAATGATCAATTCATAGATTTAGCTGATGTATGTCAAAGAGCTATATACAAAGATATTATCCTTAAAATTTCCTCCCCATCCATGCCTGTAACTCAGTTATTTTGTTTAAAAAAAGGAAGGCATAGCCAATTTCCCGGCCCCTCGCTGTTTTTAATGACAATATTATACACATTTACAATATATTTAGATCTCATTTCCAAGTTATAGGCCTATGATGTGTTTTATCATAATATCTTTCATTCTATCTCAAAGTGAACTGAAAATTTGAAAGTTTATATTTTGTGATTTACCAAAGCTATGCACCAGCTTAAAAGATAATTAAGACCCAAATCGTAAAGGATGTCAGGTTATGTAGATAACTTTCCTGACCTAGCAACGATGCTAGAAGGCCGATGCGATCAAACAAGATTTAAACTGCTAATGAAATTGGGAACTGAAATGAGCCATATGTTATTGGCAGCCTAACAGCAATAATTCCTCCCCGTATTCAATTTCTATAATCCCATGCGGTATCCATCAATCATTGGTCACTCCCACTGGTCAAGCGTCCACTCCCAGACCATTTTGTTTCTTGTTAATCACTGATGCTAGAGGTCAATGTGATGGTCAAAGATGTCCCAAGATACCCACAATTAGTCTGGACACCCAAGACCTTCCTTTTCGGACGGTCAACTTCAAATCGGTCATCTCATGTGTTGTATGGATGTCTGTATACTTTCAGTTAACTTTTCATTTCAACGCCAATCTTATTGTATTTTTTCTTAATTTTTCATTGGATAAACAGGCAAAGTTTCACCAGGTCATTCAAAAGTACAAACAACTTTATAAATGACTTGAAAAATGGAGAGCTACATGGGATTTACAAATCTTCTTTAATCACATTTGATAAAGTTGAAAAATGCAGATATTTTTTTTTTCTTTTTAGTATTATTAACAAACCATATGAATATCAAGGATATTCTTAGCAAAAATGTATATAAGTGAACTTATGGGAAATAAAGTAAAACATTTCTTCATATTTCGTTTCGTTTTTCTATCATGATGACAAACAAGTTATTAGGCTTGGTCTACATCTCATTATATCTGGAGTGGACTGTAATTGCTTACAGAAATGGAATAATCTCTAATCTCCTCCACCAACGAATCTTGGTAGTAGTTGAAGTAGCCTAGGTAAGAATATCTAGCTTATATGAATTAATACTCCAATTTCTGATCAGCGCTGGCTGAGGAGATGGGTCAAAGGAATAGAATTTCAAACTTGACCAATAACAACACCACTCCCTGGACTCTGAAGCCTACCGTTAATGAGGCGCAGAGAAAATAGCGATCCCGTAAATCCATCTGAGCTGTTACACAAAGACCTCCAAAACAAATTGAAATAGCAAATGGAATTGATAAATTCATCAACACAATCTGTGTATGCTTCTCAAGGGAAGAGTAAAGAAACTGTTATATTTGATGGTGGAGAGTAATTTTGAGGGTTCTTACCAAATGCTTGAAATTCTCAAAATTTCCAAAGCAGAAAACTGCACATTCCATGACTATTTTAAATGTTATAAAATACCTGAATAGTATTTTAATTTTGCCATCTCTCCAGATTTTCAATCCAAATATAAGCTTTGGGGAATAATTTACAAAAGGAAAATATTGACAAATATCTATAGAGTAAAGGTTTCCACTTGAAACTGATGAATTCCCTGACCTGCCCTGACTTTTTGATACTTTTAAATTCCCCGCTTTCCAGAGATTTCCTGACCTGTAAACATCCTGAATGTTTCTTTCAAATCATGGGCTGACTTCTCCATGAATAATTTCAAGCTTTTTGCTCTTTCCCCACTAAACATCTGCTAAATTCTGAGTCTTTTTTTTATGCACCCTTCACTTTGGTCAAAACAAAATAGGCCTGGGGATAATCGCTCTCTATTTCAAAATAATACATGTACATTAAGCCATTCCTAGAAATAAACCCAACAGGAAGTCCACAAATTAGAGAAACAGATCAGAAAAGGAATGATTTTTTTTAAAACATATACATATTAATCTTTTTTTTTTTTTTAATATATCTTTTCTCGGTTGTTGATATGTCACATAAGATGTTCAAAATGGTAGGCCCAAATAATTTCACCTTTTTCTTGAGTGCAGCAACAATGAAATATATGGGGAATATTAAATATGAAAAGAAGCAAAAAACATTAAGAGTTGCCATGTTTTCTTTGACAACAATAAACTCTGTTGTGCATTCTTAAACTGCTTCTGTCCATGTAATTGCATAATTTATCAAAGTCAACTTGACGTCATAAGGCACTTCCCTTCTAATCTTTGATTTTGAAATGATGATTTGGCTTTCAAATCTTATTTTCAGTGCGGAATACTGAAAACTGACACATGGGAAAATTGATTTGTCATGATGGACTTAAGGTTCGAGAATATACAAGAAACTGATTGAACGAAAAGACTTCATGTGTGTAACTCATTGATTTCTGAACCACGGACATGGTGTGGAATAATTGGTTTAGCATTCAAATGGTGATTGGCACACACTGAGATAAATCTGCAAATTGAATTTGTTAATAAACACAGGAAAGAAAGAATTTTTGATCAGTTGTCTCCTTGCAGAAAAGTGCTTTACCAAAGGGTTCCCCATTCCCACAACAGTCACGTTTGAAATTCTAGCCATTTTAGGTCTTCAAGTTTCTTGAAGACCTAAAATGAAAAATAAATAAATGTTCTATTTCAATAAAAATCACTAATGCGGTGGTCAAAACTGGTTGTAAACGCATGCATCGTGCACCTCTATGGTGAATTTTGCAGCAGGCAACAAACCATCTGATCTGTTTACACTGTGACTTGTCTCAGTGTTCGACACAGCAATATTTCTGTGTGTAAACAGAAAGCGAACTCGATGACAGTGGTGGAATTCGACTAACATCACAACACAAAATACTAACGTTCTGTTACTTCCCTTCTTGATCTGGGAGCAGTATTGAATTCGCCTTTTTGTTGTGTACAAACACGATCACAGGGTCAATGTTCGCATTGTTGGACCCTCCTTAGGATTCGGCGTGCCGAGTCACGGTGTAAACAGGGTATAAATATCCAGCTCTGTCTTATCCATCAAGATGTGTTGGTGAGGAGGAAGTATTTGATCAACATCTATCATTTTAAGATGCTATCCAACCAGACTCCTGTTGGATGGATAGTCCAGTTAGCAGAGAAGAATGGACTATTGTATCAATCACTTTAACTTCAAGAAAGGATTAGTCATTTCATCCTGATTGCAATAACTGTTCTCTTTTCACCTTCTCGAGTCTTGAGAAAAACTCGCTTGATACAGTTATCTACTACGAATTGAAGAAAAGAAAAGCATGCAATTAATTGTGATTATGGAGTGCTAGCTCAGTTACCAAGCACTGGTCTCAAAATGGAAGAGATCCCTCATTCAAAACTAGGATACTTTTTTTCATCCCAATACCAAATCCCCATCTAGCACCTACATGTAAGCCCTATTGGTTGGGACATTTGGCATTAAGAGATAGTGAAAAGAGAACAAGTGGAAAAAAAACTTCAGAAATGTGACATATCTCATTCTAAGTTTCAAAGACCCAATTCAATAAATTTCAATCCATCAGCAGCCGTTTGCTCTGTTGCAAAGATAGATAAGATGCCACCCAATGCGGTATCTCTTTACACCATCGTGTTTAGACTCCATCTTACAACCCATCGTAACCATGACAACCTTCTAATGCCATTGCCCTAGGTGCTTAGAGGATGACACCTATTAGTGCTCCTGTCACTATCTTCACCTCACACAAATATTCCTCAAGCTATGTTCACACAGTACCATCTAAGTTTCAAACTTGAAATCTCAAAGTTTGAAACCACAGGCTTAAACCTCAGACTACTTTTTAAACCTTTCCCTATCTTTGCCTCACCCAACCTTTATTCACATGCAAAGTCATAACTATATTCATACAGTACCGTCAAAGTTTCAAACTGTAAGTTTATGAAACTAAAGGCGCGGTCCCACTGGCTTTTTAGGATGATTTGCGTATGAATTGCGGATTGTTTGTTTTGTTTTTGTTTTTTGTTGCGGATGAACGAAATTTGTATACGCAACTCGTGTGCAATTAATCCTCCCGCCAGTGGGACTGGGCCTTAAAGCTCAAAGTTTGAAACCATGAGCTGGAAACTTGTGCTTGTGGCTATAACTGGAAGTATCAAGCGTAGGGTTTACTCTCACCTCCAATAATTGGATTGGAAGTGAAGTACCATGTACATGTGATTGGATAAAAGTTTAATCATGTCTCCACTGCACCAAACCACAAATGGGTACCACTCACAGCTCAAAGTTTGATCAAAGTCTGTGCTGAAACCTTAAAATGTGTGGTAGTTTCAAACTTCCATGAAACTCTATAATACCCTTTTCTCACGGGCCTTATCTCAACCCCGTACTATCATTAATCCCATACTTTACTTTACCCCGTACTATTTATTTTCCTTTTCTGACGAGCCAAAATATCTGCCTAACCCCGGCTAAGAAAATGCACACTGTTCTCACACAGAAATTGGTAACCCCGTACTATCGTTAGCCTCCGTTGCGGCTTGGCGCTCGGCTAGTACGGCATGTGCACAGCTGTTGGCTTAGCCGGGTTTCTGTTCCGACGAGAGTTTGTAATCCCGGCTTTTCACTCTAAACACCGCAGTTGCCCGGCTAACCCTGCTATTTGTGGAATAAGCTTTACCCCGTACTATAGGTGGGGCTAAATGGCAAGTTAGTACTGCCTATAGTACGGGGCTAAGGAAATTTTGGTACGTGAGAAAAGGGTATAAGTGTAACTACTAACAGCTCAAAGTTTTATTGAAATCACGCTGGAACTTTTAAAATCTGTTTTGGTTTCCAACATTCAAAATTTATGAGTGTTCCTAATGTGCCAAAAGTTTATATTGTAGTCAGGGTAAAAATATTCAAGTTACCTGAAATTTTTGGCTTATGGTGTAATCACACCATTTTAAAAGACATTCCAACAAAGATTAAAGATAATCTGATGTTCTGGTTTACATCAAAAATGAATTCTAAAACAATCTGACAATAGTATCACAGGGTGTTTAGATGTATGCATTGATCCATAGATAAATGGTATCTGCCACATAATTCTGAAAGAAGGGGAGTAACTAATGACATTGTTTCACAAATATGTAACTCATATAGTTTCTACTTTCCATATGAACAACCAAAGTTGCATACTATTTCTGAGCTTTTCAAACTTTGATTGAATACAATAACAGTGTCCAATCCTTATCAGCAAAAAAGGCACTACAGTCGCACAAATTAACATATTCCAATGCAGGAATATATCAGTTGCTTTTTCCTTTATCAGTTGATAAACTAGGAAGATACTACATGTAATACTGCAGTTGACAGATTCCCAAATGTAAATTTGGTCTATAACCAGCTTGTTAGCAGAATTGATTAAGTGGTGTTGGACCAATAAGTAGACAAAAGTTACATTAGACGAAATGAAAATTAGACAAAATGGTAAATAGGCGAAATGGCAATTAGACCAAAAGGTAAGTAGACCAGCATGTTGCAGACGAAATGGAATTAAACCATTTTGGACGAGACCAAATGGGCATTGATCAAAGTGGGTTTTGACCAATCAGCAATTTACGGACAGATGGACTTGATGGACTTGAAATTGATTCTTGGGGTACTATATATACAGGTCCAAATAGGTCATGATATTGCAATGTCCTTCTGATTGAACCGATGCTGAAGACACACCCCTGGGAATAGACCAATCATGTATAGCCTGTCATCACATCACAGTTGCATCCATGAAAACTTGACAATCTCAATAAATTGCTGAATATCTAGAAACAATCTTCATTCTTAAATCAGGGCTCCAAAATATTTTTTTTTCAGAGGGGGCAGATCATAACTTTTAGGCTTTGTAAGCACTTGGACACTGCAAGAAAAGAGAGAAAATTTGAGGTCCAGAATGAAATAGGGGTTGAAGGAATGTCGGCAATTAAGACATCAGAAATATGATCGTTGGAAAGTTTGTTATACTTTTTCATTCATTAAAGTCTCACTTCATATCCTCACCATCCTTTATCTATCTTTCATAAAAGTCCTTTGTAGCAGCCATATCCAAATACATGGTATCAATTCAACTTTCTCCATAAGTCAAATCCTTTAAGGCTCCAATTTGATAAAATTGCTACATGTACATACTTTGTTTATGCCTGGGTCAGGTCAATTGAACCTTTCAAACATATCACTGGCTCCTTGTCATCAGTCTCAGGTAAATAGGGGAGAGTGGGGTTAGTTGGAACACGGGGTTAGTTGAAACATTGCAATTTTCTTTAACGCCTATAAATATATTTATGCAAATCTACCCTCAAGTTGTTGCTATTAGCAACTGCCATCCACCACATTTTAGACAGCACACATGCTTCAAGCCTCTTGAAGTTAGAAAGCAATGTTTGTTTTTTCACCCTCTGAGTAAATTTTGTCATTTTTACAAATGTTTTATTAACTCAGAGAAGATCATAAATTACGTTGGCCAGTTTTTGAGTATAACAAACAGTTATATCAAGCTACAAAACAAAGTTAAATATATGGCATGTTGTTGTCCCTTTTTTGTGCTGTAAGCTTACAAATGTCAAATGGGCCTCTGGGGTTAGTTGGAACATTTTGAACAGGGTTAGTTGGAACATGTACTAAGTAAATAGGTTTCAGCTAAATAAAAAAATAAAAATCGTATAATTCAATTAAGTGTTCCGAAATATTCCTATACATATATATTAGTGCACCTTGGACAATTTTATTTTGGTTTAAACAAAATGTATTGCAGAATGCTACTTCACAGGACTTCAGAATATCTGTATGTGACTGGATGTTATCAAGTGTAATAAAACATGAAGTAAAAAAAAGAATTTGAACACCAACCTTTAATATTTTAATTGGAATCATTAAAGCAAGTTAGCTAAACCCATGAAATAATGTTGTACGTAGTTTTAAATATAATTCTAAAGATACCATGCACAATGTTTCAACTTACCCCATACCTTGTTCCAACTAACCCTGTGTGTGGGGTTAGTTGGAACACTTGACATTGTCTTGTTGAAGATGGATTTTTTCCGGAACCATCACTAAATTTAAGAATTTTATGGGGTACATTTGTAGCATAGAGATATACACTCGAGCTGATTGTTTATTGTTTCTTGAAATAAATCCGCTTTTGTTTTACGGCCATTTTTGTGAAAAATGTTCCATATTACCCCGCTCTCCCCTACTTTCAAATTTTGCATTTGGAGCTTGTTCTTTAACCCTTTTGCCCTAAACCAACGTTCCACTTTTTCCTCAAATTGCCCACAACTGCCCTTACATTTTTTCTCACCATAGCCCTTCAAACAGCCCAAACCAGCCCTTTTAACTTTCTCCTTAAACTGCCCATAACTGCCCATCAACTTGTAAATGTTTTACACCAACACATCTTTAAAGGGTTGGGGCGGTTGGAGCCAAATTCCGGTAAGAAAGATTTTTAAATGTGAATGCGGCCATATGTGTTTATTATAAGGTTTTCATCCTTCATTGAACGTGAGGTAAACAATAAAAAAAGGTCACACTTTCTTCTTGGCTTGGAAGTAACTTGTTGAAAGCTGGCAGTATACACATACTCAGATAGTCCTGAAATTGGCAGTGTGACAAAGGTAACATAAAATATGTACTCTATAAAAATGAAAACAACAGAATAGAGGTTGAATAAATGATATTAAAAGAAAAAATTATTTAAATAAAATTCTGATTTTTTAAATAATTATCAATCCAAGGAGGTTAACCACTTGACTGCTACATGGTGCTAATTGCACAGTACGGGTATGACCAGCGTGGCGCTGGTGATACCCGACAGACAAAGCTCAGACAATAGCATGAGCATGTAATATTACGTGGTCCACGCACAGATACAAACGCCAAGTAGTAATATTATGTAGTCCGCAGCCAAGTGGTTAATTCAAATTTTGTAAGTAGGGAATGTAAAAATTTGCTTTTAATCTCTTTATTTCTTTTCTACTCCCTTCAAATTTATAAGGATATCATTGCATTTATTAATTGATTGATTGACATATATACTGACAAGACGATTTTCAACGTCAATGATGAACTGCTTGTCCAAAATATTTATAACTCTCGCCCTCTAGTGTTCTAACAATTTGGACAGCACGCTAATATGAAAGGAAAACTTCGTAAAAGCTCCAAGTCCAATGCAGGTGCTCATGACTGAGAAAAATGCGAACCAAAGGTAAAGTTACGGATAAACCCTCTCTAAGCTTTGTCCGATATGGCTACACCCTTTTCAGCTTCTTAACTTCTTATTAATCTGCAATCTTACCCCCTTTATAATCTGATTTGTAAATTATATCCCGATTAAATTCTTATTTTTTCAATTTTCTTTAATAATATGAGGAAGTTGAGAACTATTTAATCCGAAGGGGAGAAAGAAATATTTTTGACCATCCGCAAACTGAAAGTGGTCAAGATTAGTGAAAGTCATGCCGGAGGGATGCTCAGATGTGTTGGCTCAAGAGAAAGTTTTTGTAAAAGCTGCTTTAAAGAATAACAAATTTCAAGTTACAATGTCACGAATATCCCCTTGCTTCCAATAATATTCCTTTTATAGTTGGGTTATAGTTTTTGCAAGATTGGATAATGTATCAATTATACTGACCTCATTTAAAGCGCTCCAACTATAAAACAATGGAAATGACAATTGCACCAATTCTTACTTTTTAGTAAAATTTATACTGCTGGCAGACTTGTACAAGTTTTCATATTGCATGCCATTTGCATGTTATATCGAAACTCTAAATACAAAAACAAAAGCTGACATTTATTTGCCATATGAATGAAAGATGACCATTATTCTGACAATTACTGTTAATATTATTAATCTGCATATTTTACAAATAACAGAAGCAAACACAGATTTTCCCTCTTGGTCTTTTTAGCCAAGAATTAGTAGGATACGATCCTCAATATTTGGGGAATTTTTTTTTCTTTTCTGACTGAAATATGACAAAAACCTGGTGCGAGATGATCGAAGGTCAGACGTAATGCAATTCAAACAAAAAACAATTCATCATCATGATCAACACAAAATGTTTACTAAATTACTACTAAAGCTTCCTACAAGATTGCAAGACTGAATTTGCAAAAAATAGATTATATTTGATATTTATGACAAGAATACAGATACATTTGTCTTTGGTTTAGTGAAGGTTAGAGCTTTCATATGTAGGGTGTCACTGATTTCTGAATTTCTGCTGGATGCACAAATCATAACCAGTCACTGAAACAAAGTCAGTCACATCTTGAGGTCTTTAAACACATTTTTCATCCTTTGATATTTTCCCAATTTATGTTATCCTTGAGGACTACATGTATAAAGGATGGTTGAATATGTCTATTGTATGAATGGGTATGTATTAAGGAATGAATATTATCTAATTTACACAGAAATGAGAGATTAATTCATATTTCAATTTGTTTGAATTCATTTACTATGCATTTCCAAAGTAAAATGAGAGAGATGGAGAGAGAGAGAGAGAGAGAGAGAGAGAGAGAGAGAGAGGGGGGGGGGGGAGTGCGGGAGACTACGAGGAGGAGAATAATTGAGTTATGAATAATGAAAAGTATGTCCCTTTTCCCTCCTGTCCCTTGAATAATCGGACAACCATTAAGGGGTCAAAGGTTATAGTCCAGTCTGTTGGTGGGGACTTAGCTTTTTGCCAACAAAATAAAAAGATACAAAAAGACCTCCCAAAATATATCCAATTCTTTAGGGATTCGTCCCCCATATTCCCAAATCATATTTTTGGCCCAAAACATAAAGTGCAAGACCTAGATCAAACAAATCCAATTTGAAGCGACTTCTTTCCACCATATGACTCTAATATTTTGTGCAAATTGTGTCCGATTCAATTGAAGCAAGTAATTTATCAGAATTTTGGGGCGCAAGTTGACATAAAATTTCGGATAGATTTGTTAAGAAAGAGAGAAGGCAAATATGCATACCCCCCCCCCCCCTCCCTAAAAAAAATGAGAGCAAGAGGGAGAGAAAATAAATCAAGTTTAAAAATCAAAGGTATGAATAAAAGTAGTGATGAATACTTTAATAATAATTGAAAAATACCATTATAAAACTATGTCTTATATTCTAAAATTCCTATTCCAGTGACAATAGGCCTATGTTCCGAAAGTATATGGAAGGAAGAAGCATTTTACCCCCCAAAAAAGAAGACTATTTCAAAGAACATGAGTCCTATTTCCTATAATTCAACATGCACAATTTGGAATCATAAAATACTGAGCACATGCGTATCATGCATGTCCCATAACTCACGTTGCCCATAAATGCTGCAAGGCAATTTCTGCAGTTCTCACTATTTTTTCATATTGCATCAAAATTAGAATCAAATATACACGAGCGGTTTATAAAACAAAGACCCAATGACCTACAAAACAAAGACCCCCTGAAGCAAAATATGGACTTTAATTACATATTTTTCCTTGGTTGACAAGGGTTTGGCCTTAGATTATTCTTTTCAAATGGTTGATTTACAGATCAGGAGAACAAATGGAGGGATAGAACACCCAAAATACGCAATAACCCTGAACTCATATGGATCAGGATTTGTGCAGATTTACAGATTTGCTAAACTGGAATTTGAAAATAATCTTCAGCCTTATATTAAATGCAATGACCTTTTGCAATAAACTACTGAAATTTTGATCACATAATTTTTCACGGGACATGGTTGAAGTCCTGGTCTCTTCATTCGTGTTTTTTGGCAAGTCATTGATGTAAACCCCAAAAAGGTTACAGATTTTGATTTTGTGACACCACTGCCTCTGATGGCTTTTTGATAGTTTTATAGTTTATCAATTTGGTGTATAAACACAAGTATCGTTTTCAAAAAGATTTGCAGGAAGTTTCTTGGTATAATAACAAATCCGCCTAAGACGAAACTGCATGAGTAGCCATTTCAATTTTATGATTCCTCAAGTACATGTATAAAGGGATAAATGAGGTGAGCTTCTGCACAAAAATATATGATTAAAATTTGGGGTGTAATTTAATTTGATCTTTAGGCCTACATGTCCCTTGAAGCTAGAAACGTGAAGCAAAGAAAGGGGAGAGGGAGAGAGGGGGTTGACTTGATGAAGTTTTAATCTGGCTCAATCATTGATTTCTTGAATACTTTCCCAGTTCATAAAGGTAGTTCCCAGGGCTTTTCCATGTCCATTATATTAGTAATCAACCCCTTGGACTTCACAGAGCAGAGAGGGTGGAAAAGTAATCGCCCCTAAAGTCACGCCACCATTGTTCTCCTATTCTTTCTTCCAATATTTCTTTGCCCAGCCAAAAGAAAAGAGGGTAATTAAAGAACCCTAATATCGCCCACCGACTGACCAAAAGGTCGTCCCTGTTCTAGCACGCCAACGATTAAACAACTAACAATGGGTCGAAGAGCGCTTGGTGCCACCCAATAAAACCTACACCATTTACACCCAGTTAATTGAAAATCGCCACACGTTTCTAGGTAATTGTTTGGAACGATGCGTGTCAGCCCTAAGACTCTGTGACACGCGACCTGGGGTCATTCGACACCAAAGTGTAGCAACTGCGGTCAACAATTTCATATTCTGTTTCTAGAGAATAGTGATAGACTTGGGCTCCATTGAGAAAGGTCTGGGAAGAAATGAGAAGTTGTTTACCAACTCCGATAATGGCAATTTTGTTGATAGTCAAAAAGCATTTCTAGCAACAATTTCTCTCTACAATCAACATCAAGAAATATGATTTTTTTTTTTCTTCTACCCAAACTGTCTGCAGGTTATATATATATATATATATATTTATATAAATATATTTGGAGAAAGACACAAAAAAGTTTGTTTAATGTAATAAAAAGCAGCCATTTTTGCTTCACAAATGCTAAAATAACTTATTTGACAGGGTATTTTTTTTACTTCTGTTGATTCTTTTTTACATATTATTTTAATTTGTTTGGTTCAAATATTGGTTACTTGATTTGTGCATTCTGAAACGAAAAAAAAAAACAACACACACAAAGAAAAAAAAAGTTAATATTCTTTATAATTGTGGGTCAACTTTTTTTTTTGGGGGGGGGGGTTAAAAAGACCTCTGACTACCTGCTTAATGGTTAATATCAGTCAATCAAGACTTCAAAATGGCTACGACTGTGACACTGCATTCATGTGAAACCATTTTGAATTATTTTTAACATATTTAATTTCAAATGTATTCTCGACATTCCAAACAGAGCAAGACACTGTTATTAAAGGAAAAGTCTGCTCTCATGTTGTACGGAACACACCATCAATTTACTTTATTCCAGATTTGGCATAAGTTTTCTGGGTGAATTTATAACACACACAAAAACAACAAAAAATGGCATGAGATCTCAGTCTGTAAAACAGTAGTCCCATCTAATAAAGAAGCGAAAATTGCTATGTTACTCTTAATTTGAGCAATAAAAGTAACAGCGGAAACAACACGTCTACAACTACAGCCAATGTGGCCCAGAATGTACATATCCTTGCCGAAGTACGCCCAAATTTTGGGCTAAAAAATATCCTGTGTAACATCTTCTTCATCTTCAATCCTTTATAAATTAATATACTTATATATATATATATAAAATTGCATATATATATATATATATATGCAAGCTTAGCCCATAAAATTAATATGCAATCTATTATGATATAGCCCATATTTTTGCATACATGTATTTTCATGATTTTGGACGAGTTTAGAAAGTCCGTTATTGGGTAATTTCCCAATTTTGGTAAAGTTTTCGTTACTATTAAAGGCATTATGTTGAAGTGAAAATTTTTGCGAAGATGTGACTCGCAAAATTCACGAAAATAACCATATTTCTTCATTTGAAGTTAAGTCAGCCAATGACCTGAGACAGATTTCCACTTTAACTACGCACCTCCCCCGTTTTGAAGACCGATTGGTTAGACTGAGTGACAAACGTAAGCTGATCGTCGAGCGTCTACACCCTGTATACATGGCACTAATGTGATTGAAACATGCACCACAATAGAAGGAAATGTAGGTAATTAATGATGGTGCTCACTTACATTTCTACAATCAAAGCACACTGCATTTGAGCTCATGTACGTTAATCACGGGGTATGTTCATGGTCAATTTTTAAATTTAAACAGGAACATGAAGCACGATACAAAGCCCAATATAAAGAGAAACGAAGGTTGCCTTTATTTTTCCACTTTCGGGTTGTAAATATGAATGTCTTCCAGATATCCGTCCGAGGAAGATTTAAACGGCGAAAAAGGTGCGTTTTGAAAGACGATCAGCTTTGATTTATTTTGACCATGACATTGAGCATTGCAAATGCAGTGAACTGCACTGAGAGCCGGGAATTTATAGACAATCCATGTACAATCATCGTTAAATTTTCAACCAGGAAAGGTGCATCGCTGATTGTGATTGTGTTCAGTGTTTTTTTTTATTGCGATTTGTATCATGATTCATATTTCTGTTTATATTTTATTTTTTCGACCATGAAAGCACCCTTGCTTGCAAAGAATAGTGCCAGGGATTTGGCCTCTCTAACGGATGATGATAGCCGACCGGCCTGACAGTCCTATACACTTTGATCAAGTGTAAGCTTGCTAAGAATTTCAATCAAATTAAAGAAGTGAATGTAAACCATCCCGTCACAGAGAATTAGCTTTCTAAAGCTGTCTCCAAGATTTCATTTATCTTCAACTTTAAATGGTTTGAGTCAAAGCAGAAGTGATTGATCTATAGAAATTTCGTATTTTTAGGGCTTGAATGTCCTTGAAACTCTCTCAAATTATAGAAGTATATTTTTCCCCCAGTAAAGTTTTACTTTATATAAAGTAGTTTGAAAACAATTGAATAGTGCTGACATGTAAATACTATTTCTGGAGATTAAAGTGACAAGAATTGACAATTCTTTTCATTTATGCTGAATGTTTTGTTAGACCTCTTCATTATAAGAATTAATCCATCATGCCTTTATTAATATTTCTCTCTTATTTCATTCTCTGTGAAGTTTCTTTACTATTTGAAATACCAACATTTGTCCCATGCATGCACAGCTCCATGTGCATACATCCACAAGAGGAAGATGTCTGATTCGTAACATACCAATAATATACTAATACATGTTTCTTTTATTTGTTTGTTACAGGAATTTAAAAAATGTTAACTGCAAAGAGCTACATGTACATTTAATATACAGTCAAAGAAGGAAAAACAAATAAATGGAAATTTGATGAATGTGTAGAGGAAGGGACTATGATTCAAGTAGATTACCTTATCTGTAACGTCTTGAGAAAAACAAAACAAAATAAGATATTGAGGATTCATTTTTGACTAATGAAATTAACAGAACAATCGGAACTATAAGAAAATGAGCTTTACAATATGAACATTTAACTGTAAAAGATAAAACAAATAAAATACAAATACTGATCTCTTCAAAAAAAAAATATAAGCATATAGGTGGAGAAGTGTAGAGAGATAGAAAGTTCAAGAAATTATTGGGATTGAGGTGTTGGTTAGAGATAGAAAAAGAGGTAGGGGGCACAAAATAATACCAATCTTTTGAAGTGGTCAAAATGGTCATTTACAATCCATCGTTAAGAGAGAATTCTACAGCTCTATTGTCCGAAGATTGAAAACTTGATGCAAGTTTGTTTAGCAGTCAAAATACATTTCACGGATGAACGTCCCGACAAAAAGCTTGAAAAATTGAATCAATATATTTCATCAAACCATAATCCTTGGTTATTGTATGGTTTACAGTTTAACTGTGACATGCATTATCTGAAGTTGCAGAATTTTTTTTTCTTTTTCTAAAACACGCTTACAAAAGAAAACTCTTGACAGCTTAATAAACGATTTCTCTAAATATTTTTGAAGTAGAAATAATTGTGATGCATGTGGTAAGTAACTTTTCTGAACTCTCAGGGAGATTGCTAATTATTTGGTATAAAGAGTACAAAATACTAGCAGAAATCGATAAATCTTGTAATTTGCTTGTAACGATATTGCACATTCTCAATTTCTTGAAAGAAGTTTGCATTTGTATGCAATTTTCCTCATTGCTATGTTTTATATAGAATCTGTCTAGGATTCTTTTGGAGGTGGATTTTATTTCATAATATCCAGTAAGGGCAGTGAAACCCCCCCCCCCCAAAAAAAAAATGGAGTATATATATTTTTTACACAATATGTTCACATAATGAATAACACAAACTAAAACTTCTTTTGCACAAATATTCCATTTAACAAGTTTATGACATTCAAGTTTTAACCAACTCCTTCAACTTGGACTCATTTCTCATTTCTTTTATAAACATACAAATTTCCAGGGAAACTTGTCGGCATTTCGGGGACAAAACTCGACATGCTCCTCATATTTTTTGTCACTACCCACATTCCATCTTCAAAGCATTATTTGGTGTTCTCTATCTCCTTGTGATTTTTGACATAATCCTACAATCCTTTGATACAAAGAGACCATATTGTCATATTTGGCAGATATGTGAGTAATGCAATGCAGGAACACTTGTTCATAAAGTCTAAAAATCCAGAAGTACATTTCAAAACAAAGAAAACTTTTAGCGAAAGCCTCGGTTAATACCTGCCACCTTTCTTATATTTGTCGTTATCCCCTCCGCATGTGTCGCCAAAGCGTTGTTTTTCGATTGGAATCCTTGCTCAAATCATAGCTAAGCCCAGATATATGAAGTATTTATTATTATATCTACAGTCAAAAAGCCAGAGAAAGTCTGAGGACTGCAATAATATGTGGTTTTTCATGCAGAAAGAGCCTTTTCAGGGGTGAACTATTTGGGCAGAAAGTTAAGAAAACAGCCAAAGTCCTGGAGACTTTTGATCTTTCTTTGCCCGTTCTTTGGTGTAGGTATTGCTGTGTTTTCTTAACTTACAAACTTGTAGTTAGACCCTTCAGCATATAGTGGCCAGGCTACTGACTTAGCAGTTAGTGAACCTAAAAACTGTCCTACATTTTAGGATGGAACCCCCCCCCCCCCCTTTAAAAAAACAACATAACAAAACAAAACAAAAAATAAACAAAAAATAAACAAAATTAAACAAAAACAAAACAGAAAAAAAACGAAATAGAAAATACAGAATAAAATTGTAATTAGTCAAAAATAAATACATAACTTAAATTTCTTTTTTATTTTATGTAAGAATAAATGACAATACAAAAAAAAAAAGAATTAAAGAACACAAATTTAGGGAAATAATTCTTTTTCTGGTCCAATGAACACATTGAATACAATAAAAGAAAAGAATATTTCTGCTAGAAATATATAGAGATAACAGATAGAAATTAATTCTCCTTTTGGTTTATTGAATGAAATTAAAAAATGCAAAACAATTTTTCAACATGTAGCCCTACAGGCAATTCCTGCACTTTTCATAATGGGGTCCATGTAAATACAAACTGAAAAGTAGTTCCAAAAACAGTTACAATGTTGCTGCCACCGACAATAAAGAAGCTTAAAGATATTTCATCTAACACATACATGTACTTTTGAAACAAGGGGCAACCTGTACTTTCTCACCTCAATGCACCAACATATAGATTTTACAAAATCATTTCATTTTTCTTTCTACCATTACACTCAAAATATGCCAGGAATGTGTCAGAAAGCAATGTGTGTCATTTACATTTCAGAAATGGGAGGGAAAGACCTAGAGGGAAAGAGTCTGAAGACCGCAGACCTATAAATAGACCTCCATAGACCCGTGTGTTAAAAATGAGTTTTGAGAAAATCATTAAAAATAAGTGTTTATAATGACATTCTTCAGACTTTGGCTTTACTTGGTCAATATATTTTTCTGAATTTTGTGAAAGTATGAAGGGAGGTTTTTCTGCTCTTTTTTCCACTAATGGGGCTGCAGTAAAACAATACACTAAATAGACCTAATTTGGCAACACTTTGGGAGTACCTTGAGCAACTAATAAAGTTCTGCCAAAATCCCACTGGGACCAAATTCTCATCTCTAAATGGACTCATCTGGACCATTGATGATCCCTTTCAATGTACAATTGAAAAAATCTGTTCAAATACATACCATTGATTTTATATGATATTTTAACAACAATGACGTCATCTTTGGTACGGGTCGGTGGTGCAATTTTTTGTAGACTAGATTTATTTATAGGTCTGCGACCTGTATTGGCGGCTAATCACTTTTGAACTTGAATTTTTTTACATTACTAGGAGCCTGACATGCTATATAAACACCCCCTACACTAAAAGTCCATTCCTATTATTTATCTTCTTAACAGGGTCATTATGTAATCATATGTCACAGCATATTTTGCCTATTTAATTAGATTCATACAATACCCAATACAGACTTTTGAAATTGAGTCATTGTATTCAATAAGCAGTTTCTTCTTCTGACTGCTTTGTTTATCTGAAGTAAATCAATATGTGATGAGATCAATGGCAATAATTCATGAATTTAATGTTTATGTAGCTATAAAGATTCAAGATAAACAATAAAGAACAAAAGACTTTATAAACATACCCAATATACCAGAAATGTGTAAGGTGAAAGGGGGGGGGTACTCTCCATTGATTGGTGATATTAAAATGAAAAGAGAAGGTCAAAGAAAGAAAAGGGATGCTGTGGGGGAGGGGGGGGTGGGTGAGATTTACCTATAGAGGGAGGGAGGGAGGGATGGAGGGAGGGGAGAGAGAGAGAGAGCATGCCAGTCAAAAAGATGTTACTCAAAGTTTTGAAGTTGCAAAAGTTGACTGGCTTAAAAGACTCAGAGAAACCCACATTACTCCCCCCCCCCCCCCCGCTCTTTAGATTGTAGACATCCACCCCCCCCCTATTAAGGTATTTGACCATCCCACTGAACCCCCCCCCCCCCTCTGCCTTACCTCCAACCTACCTCAAGCAAGCAAGATGTGCTTGTTAATCTCTTTGGTCCATGTTTTTTTTTGTATGCCCTCAATACATTATACACTGACCATTTATCCCCATCTCCCCCTCCCTCTCTCTCTCTCTCTCTCTCTCTTTCTCTCTCTTTCTCTCTCCAATACTTTACTAGGACCAGCTTTTTACCCCTCAACCTTCATAAGCAAACCGAGTTCTAAAGTTTAAACCCAGGACTAGCCCTAACCTAGTCCACTAAGTTAGCCCACGATTGATTACATTCCTATTTTTAGTATTTAATTGTTGGCCTATTATTAGGCCCCAATTAACACTTGAATCCCATTATACTATCATACTTGCCTAATGTACTAAGTAGTAGACATATTATCAGCAGGAGACCCTTCAAGACTACACTAGACCCTCCAGTAGTCCAATTTTTTAACAGCACAATGCCGAAATCTTCAAAATACACTATCGACGTTGAATTCTGGGTTCATTGGGCCTTATTAATGTATTGTAATGGTAGCTAAGAAGTGTCAAAACAAATAAGAACTTTGTTTTTGCCCATTTATGTTCATATTTAGGTCTAGTCGTTTTCATTAGTATTACACACATTTTCAGATATCCCTCCGCACTGTGTACAGTGAACATTACGTGAGAGCTCACTTTAGACCGCAGACCTATAAATAGACCTCCATAGACCCGTGTGTTAAAAAGAGTTTTGAGAAAATCATTAAAAATAAGTGTTTTATATGACATTCTTCAGACTTTGGGCTTTACTTGGTCATATATTTTCTGAATCTTGTGAAAGTATGAAGGGAGGTTTTTCTGCTCTTTTTCAACTAATGGGGCTGCAGTAAAACAATACACTAAATAGACCTAAATTGCAACACTTTGGAGTACCTTGAGCAACTAATAAAGTTTGCCAAAATCCCACTGGACCAAATTCTCATCTCTAAATGGACTCATCTGGACCATTGATGATCCCTTTCAATGTACAATTGAAAAAATCTGTTCAAATACATACCATTGATTATATGATTATTCTTAACAACAAATGACGTCATCTTTGGTACGGGTCGGTGGTGCAATTTTTTGTAGACTAGATTTATTTATAGGTCTGCGACCTGAAAACAAGAAATTTTGACGTAAGTCAATGACACACTGCCAGACTCCAACTTAAACCATTTTTTGACCAACATGTATAAAATCTGCAGAAAAGACAACAATGACACGAGGATGCAGCGTAGAAAGATAGAGGAAGATGCAGTGTGGAGAGATTGGGGGGGGGGGAGAGATTATTAAAAAATGCAACTTTTCCTTTCCATTCCATTCAAGTTACATATGTACCTTTCATACATGCCTAGATGCAAAATTTGGTTTTAAAAAATTCTCAAAAGTTACAAGGGTGGATGTAAGGGCTTATGCAACCAAATTTTCACTCTAACCCAAGTATTCTTTGTCAAATGGGGTTCTAGGACATCTACGCCTGGGACAATTACCCGCGGACACCTACCCAATAACTCTACACCTAACGCTAACCCTACTTTTTGGGGAGGGTTAGTTGTCCAGGGGGTAGCTGTCCTGATATGGTCAAATGGCACATGAGAAAGGATGAAACAAAACAAAATTATAATTTTTCAATTCTTCCTACATCTCCTTCAGTCAGTGAAGTGGACTGTCATATCTACTAAGTTATTTTCTTATCGCAAATCTTCGAATAGATCTACTGAAATTGAAATGATAGCAAACTTGTGATTGCCAACAGATGATGCTACATAGTTTCCTTGATTTCCCTAAAGTAGCACTTCTCTTTCTCTTTTTCCCCCTCAAAGCTACCATGACAATACGGGCGAGGGCGGACGGACAACGCAATCCCACCACAATTCCAGCTTAATAAATCCGGAGCGTGGGAACCGGGCTGATGATGCGCGAGCGGGTCCTGATCCCAAACACATGGTTCCGTTTGGTCTAGGTCTCTCTGGGGACCAGTCCAGATGAAGTCTTAGCTAGCCCACCAGTATTGACTCGATGTCAGCTTCTTCAATAATGACAACAAAAGTCATCTCAGTTCAACTTTGCTCGTCAAATTCTCCATCAAATTAGAAACATAAATTTGAAGTAGTTCTCATGAATATGAAGAATAAAAGTTTTATTCCAGAAGAGAGTTTATTCACTTTTGATGAAAATTATCATTTCATTCAAGGTATAAAAAAAATGGGGAAAAATTGTAAAACAGATTTACAAAATCATTTAATCTTTGGATATGCTTAATAGTTATGAGGGTCTAATAAAGGTTTTTGAATTCATAATTTATGCAAATTATTCAAAATTGTAAAAAGGGCCTTTTTCCCTATATTTCTCGACCAATTTGATTGTTTTTGTTTCATCTGGCGGAATTGCATGAGGTAGGTTCAAACAATTCCTACTCAGTACTTTGAAATCTTGGCCTAAACATTAATCATGATAATTTATTCAAAAATCCCCCTTCAATATTGACCCATTAAAATTTTGTTTAATGAGACACAGATCTTCTACACAAAATGCTTAGGACCTACATTTTGTCTCAAACATTATCATTATTTTTGCTAATTTATGCAAATTCATTTCCCCCAAATCACAAGAACATTAGCACCCATAATCAACACTTCCAGCAGTTACATCTATTATGCATCAAGTAATATCATTAACTTTTTCATCATAATCAGAATATCATATTAGGATATGTTTAGCAGGTTTTATTTCAATCTAATCTTTTCGAAATGATGGAAAATATGTTGAAATGGTCAATGACTTCTTGTCTTAGATGTCAACATCCGCATAGCCAGGGGATGTACATGTAACAAATCAAGCATTGTTAGATTTGCCCCTCAATACCTGACCCCAATCGGACTGAATATCAATCATATTCCGGTTTATCCATTGTGTTCTTAATGAATATCAGAAGACCTGTTGAGCCTTTACTGTAGTAACCGGAGCCCCACTAGCTCAAGCTTTATTAGTAAATAACGCGCTATTTTTGATCCAATGCATTAGCCCGACTAGTGAAGATCAGGCTGTTTCTCTCAAATAGCGCACTAAATTGGGTGAAATTTCAGTCAAAATCATCGCAGACTTTTAAATTTCCAAACTTTTTGGTGTTCCATGATCCACAATGAATCGCACTGTGTCAGGACAAGCAACCCCGGGACAATTACCCCCCTCCCAGACAAGTACCCCCGGAAATAGGGTTAGGTGTAGACTTAGGGGGGTAGATTATAGGGGTAGTTGTCAGGGGGAGGTCATTGTCCAGGGGTAATGGTCCTAGAACCACATTGCGCTATTTACCAGGCTCGAGTTAGTGAAGCCACACCTATTCATCCGCTTTACAGCGAAAATATCCTGACTTCTAGACATGATACAAGAAACGGTTTTCTCCTCAAACTTTTCAAGAAGTGCGGAGTTTGTTTTGCTATTGCTGAAGCAAAGTGGGTAGCATTGTTCGTATAAATGGCAAAGTGCACCAATGTTATTGGACCCAAGACCTAAACTTTCTTCACCATTAGTGGCAGGGAATCAATTATCATGTAGGGAAGAAGACTAGGAGGGGTGGGGTTGCAAGTTCTGTTGAAGAATTCTCGTTATTCTTTTTATGTAGGCCCTATACATTGGGTTTACTACTCTACCTTCTCAAAATTTCTTTATTTCAGAGAAGGGACTTGGTTAATTTGGCATGAAAATGAAGTTTTGAATAAATGAAATGTAAGACTGAACATTGCAACCAACAGAAATGACTTTCTTTTTACTTCATTTCATTATGAACCTATAGACCTAGCTGGTCATTGTATGCGACATCCCGAACTCTCTGCCAACCTGCTCATTCTTTGGGAACCAAAGCAATTAAGGCAACAGAAAAAGAGGATGTTGCCGAGATACTTTTGTGAAAGTACTTAAAAAAAGATACTGGACTTTCTAGCAAACCAAGGAATACAGTCACACAAGATAGATTTGTTTGGAGGAATTATGTTCATGGAGCCCGAGATAGCATATAGGCTAAATGCTATTCTGCCATCGATCTAGTAGTAGACCCATTAGTGGACACTGGGTCTTTCTATTTCTTGACCTCCCTAAACCTTTTTTTCCTGACTGAAGTTAACTACTCCCTTAAAGCTGGTGTATAGTGGTGGGAGAAGGAAAAATTTTATTTGGATTCACAGTTAGATAATATGAAAGACTGAATCCTATAACTGTAACAAAGAAAGTTATATTACATGGAATCTCGTTTTAATGTCTTTATTTCACGATATTATAGTATAAAAAAGATAAGACGGGGACCCGACTCAGCTTTGTGTGCACTAGGCATTCACATGGAAAACCAATGGGGATTCTCTTGTGTGGGTGATACACACAGATCGCTACGGTCCATTCATGCGGGAAGTTCGGGGGACAGGACAACCCAGCAAAGGTCTCAAAACCGTTACAAATTGTGTTTGGATTCAAACATGTCACTGAAATTCACCGGAAATCGTGAAAGGAATATCACAAAATCTCTCACACATGTCTTTCAGCGCAATGTGAACAACATGAGACTATATTTAATCGGTTTTATGCCGATTTTTTTTTTGTTACCAAAACTATACACCAGGTTTAAAGTGTCAAATTGGAGCACATGCTTGCAGACTAACTCTCACTGCCATTGGTTATCCCAAACTGAACTATTCTGGACAGGTTCAATTCCATTCTTTACCAGGAAGCTTAAGTACTATCAAACAGATCTGTATCGTTCCAATCCTCTTGCCCTCCTCCTTACAATACATCCTACATATCCTTTACTCACTTGTTACATCCCTGATCCAACAACCGATCACAAACCAACAAAATGACCCTGTTACACCTATTTAAACACTACCTCGAACCCGATCCATAAGGTCTATACTGGGCAGGTTCTATGACATTCTTCACTAGGAAGCTTACTATCAAACAGATCTGTATCGATCCAATCCTTTTGCCCTCCTCCTCACAATACATCCTCCATCCTTAGGTCTACTCACTTGTTACATCCCTAATCCAACAACGAAGCACACACCAACCAAATCTAAGACCCCTGTTACATATTCTTTCGAACCTTCATGTACCTACCTCAAACCCGACTCTGTCATTTTAGAGTCATGGAATGAATAAGACTTGGACCACTATTACATTTATACTTTCAAACCTACCTTGAATCTGTCTTAGTAATTTCTATTAAGGGGGAAGTTCACCCTGGATTTCAATTGGCTTTTAAAAATGGAGTAAAATAAAAGAAAAATATGAGTGAAGGTTTGGAGGAAATCAACCAAAAAAAAAATGAAGTTATGAATATTCAAAGTTTTGATTATGTGACGTCACGTGCGAGCAGTTCTCCTATGTGTTATGTAGTGTAAATTCCATAAAGTGTCATTTTTTTCAGAAGAAAATTTATTATGTCACCTGTGCGGTCGATATATCATCAAACATATGTTCATATACATGCCTCTATCAAATTGACCCATTCCTTTATCAAGAACCAAGAAAAAAGAAAAAATTATGGAATTTACATACACAACACATGGGAGAGCTGCTCGCACGTGACGTCACAGAATCAATACTTTAAATATTCATAACTTTGCTATTTTTTGGTCGATTTTCTTCAAACTTTCACTCATATTTTTCTATTATTTTTCTGCATTTTTTAAAACCAACAAAGTTCCAGGGTGAACTTCCCCTTTAATAATAGAGGTAAACACATTTTCCTACCCTATTTGACCCAAGAACCATTCCATGAGGGCCACCTTGCAATGTAGTCGTCAGTCTCTCTCGGTTGCTTCGTAGGTAGGTTTTGTTTTGATGTAAATGGTAACCTACTGTACCTGTTTGAAGCACCTTTCCATTAAATGCATCTAGATCTAAACATGGGTTTGATTGGACTGGGGTCTTGGGTAGGAAAAGTTTCACTGCTATATCTCTGAAGCGACAGAGTCCGGTTCGAGATAGGTTTAACAATCTATGAAACAGGGGTCTAATACCAAACTGGGAGCAATTGCCATTATCTGGGTTCGGGTTTCAACATATTCTAAGAACGAAAGAAGATTTGAAGGTTGGGTATAGCGTTCAAGATCAAGCTTAGGAAAGTGAAACATTTACTCTCGTGAATTATACCCCACCCGAGGCTGGCTTTCGTCTTACATGGGTAAGAAGATTGTATTGCCATAGGCATCTCATCTCTAGCGTGTCTTGCTCCTTCAATCCACTCTTATAGGCTAGGCATGTTCTCATTTTCAAATTAAAAATTGCTTCCTGCGGTAACAATGTTTAATGAAGCATTGAGTAGTTTGGAGTCATTAAAAAAAATCCTGTTTTTTTGAAAGCAGGGAAATACATTAATATAGGAACAGGAAATTTGAATTTAATTCTAAAATTGTAAAAACTGCCAACATATTTAATTTTTAAGAGAAATGTTTCATTCAAATTAATCCGTTTTAATCACTATTTTAAATATAGCTATAGAGATGTAGAATACAAAACAGAACAAAAATTATTAACGGATCATAAAGGCTTTTAGTATAGAATGTTTATATTATCAGGAGTTTAGTAGGCCTAACTAAGTCCAGGGAAGTGTGAGTAGTAGTCAAAACTTGGGGATATTCTTCATTTTTTTACATGGAAACGCACCCTTACGAAACACATTTCTGCTCTATTTCAACCGAAGATTTACCCCAATTTGTAGGTGTAATTTGTCAATAGAAGAGAGATCTTTAAAGGAATTCTTATCAGCCATGTTATCTGTAATCTTTTGGAGTAGTTTTCTGTAAGTTGTTTACGTTGGCGATTGTAAATCAACCTTGCATTTGGATTTGAAATGTAGACTCTTGAAGCTTTCTGCAAGACCTCTTCTACTTGATCTAGGTTCTTGAGATTGATACAAATTTATAGCTCGTTTACACTGTGACTCGGGTCGCGGGTTCGACACGGCAATTTTATGCCATGTAAACGGGATCAGTGTGATCCGAGACCCGGGTTCGACACGCCTATTTTGCTCCACCAAAATCGTAGGTTTCGATCCGGGAGGCGGGTCGGACACAGCAATTTTTATGTGTGTAAACAGAAAGCCGTGTCGAAGTCGATGACCTTGAGGTCAGATTTGGAATTTGGCTATACATCACAACACACATTATTGACGTCCCTTACTTCCGGTCATGATCTGGTAGCCGTGTTGAACTCGCCTTTTTTGTTGTGTATAAACCCGATCACAGGTTCACTCTTCGCAGTGTCGAACCCTTCCCGTGGATTCAACACGAGAGCCGAGTCACAATGTAAACGCGGTATTACTTGATCTCGGTTCTTGAGATTGATACAAATTTAGTGTCCCATTTGTGAACTTTTCAAGGGTCAGCTGGAAATCCAAAATGGCAGTCATTGGAGAAAACACAGAAGATAAGAAGATTAGAATTGAGACCAAGGGTAATTATAAGTGACAAAGAAGTGTTGTAGTCGTGTGGTCTTGTAGGCCTAGTACCATGCCATTTGTCCATTTACACCCTGCAAACTTTGATCAACATTTTATTCTTGAGTTTTCTGTTTTCAGATAATTCAAATTCGTTACACGTTACACTTGATAAAATTGATAAGGTATTTCAAACAAATATTCTAGTATACTTTGTTCTGGTATGTTCCAGAATAATTATAATTATTCAAACTAAATAAATTATTCAAATTTTCAGTAAAGAATTCTTGATCAGTGCCATCTTGAAATGTGAAATAAACCACTGGTCTATATAACTTTAGTCCCACTGCTTGCAAATGGTGTATGGTCTCAACTAACAATCACTTTCCCAACCTTGAAAGTACAGCACTGATCTTCACCAAATTCCACCACAGATCTGCGACAGATCTACTGGATATAAACGCATCAAATTCTCAACAAGGAATCACTATTTCAAACTTTCATATTTCAGAGGATTTGTCTTTCCCCAAAAATGAAATAAGTTAAGTGAAACAAATGAACCTGAAGAATTTATTTTATCTTTTTAAAATTTGACCCATCTTGTCAGCATAGCAGAATTACACTTTCAAAATGAGAGATTTCAGGGATTCTCTTTGAGGCATAGATGATCATTTAGATTGCCAGTGAGCTGGAATATATTTAATGGACAAAAAAGCACCAATTTCTCTCAAGTATGCACTGGCAGGCTTTCAAAATTCAAGGTTTGTGGAATATTCTATATAATTCTTTTAAACCTTTGCTTTGGAACCCACGATATTGGATCACCTTTTCATTTGCATATCTTTCCCACAATTGTAAATTCACAAACTAAAAAATGCCATTCAGCAGAGACAAATCTCTTCATATGTGGTTATGATTCTTGTATATCATCATAATCCTACTAGAAAAAGAAAATATGCCAAATAGAGTTACACCCCTACAAAATCTGAATTCCTAACCCCATACATACACCAAAACTTTTGTGAAACGTTGCAAAGAACTGGGCATAGCTAAGCTCTTTTTCTATAGCAAGCTTTCAATTCTAAGCTCTGCTAGCAAACTGAAACACAAACATTCTTTCCATTAAAGTATTTGTGAAAGTACAATTGCTTGTCAACTCATCGATGGAGCTCGTAATATTGTTTCATTATTTTGTTTGCTTGTTGGACAAGGTACACAATGTATGGGCAGCAGATCAAGATACAAAATGTAGCTATAATATTAAGATGCAATGAAATGAAACAAAATTAAATGAAAAGGGATAACATCTACACAAATACTGACTCAAAATAAATCCAGATTTAAATTTTCAACCCGAGTTAAGACATTTATATTCTCTTTGGCCACACCATCTACATGTATATCCCCGCCCCCTCCCCTTAACTCCACCCCTTAAGGACTGGAGGCGGAGTCTCTTTCTTGGTCACACTCCCATACAATCAAACCCATCCCCTTTCTTTACTTCCACACTAGACAGAGTGTGGCAGAAGAGAAAAAAAACATTCATGAGCATATTGTGGATACACAGCATGTACTGTAGGCCTACAACTAGATTATGATGGCATTTTCATTTCGTGTGTACATACAGATACATGTACGAAATTCAGAAAACTACAGGCGCCAACCTTTTCAAACTGCAAGCAACCAAATTCTTCCACAACCAAAATACAAGCAATAAGAAATAATGAAACAACATTGCAGACTCCCCCATTCTCCTAGTTTGGTTCCCGATGGGATGTTGAGGATTAAAAAGTAGATTTAAAAAAAAAGAAAAGATGTATGTATTACACCTGGAAAATAATATTAGGCCCGTATTCACAAAGGTGGCCTAAAGTTAAGCCTAGCTTAAATCTGTGGTTTAAGTATGGCTAGCAAAATGGGACACAATCTCGAAAAGTACATGTTCGATTTATCCTAATTTTTGGTAGTGAAACCATTAAATCTGCCTGGGAATGATGCATACAAAAGTTTTCCTTACAATTAAAACACAAAATAATTTGGGAATCTCTTACGGAACATGCAACACAGACAAATTGTGTGCAGTGTCCCATTTTGCTAGCCACACTTAAACCATATATTTAAGCTAGGCTTAACTTTAGGCCACCTTTGTGAATACAGGCCTTAGGTTTTGTTAGATTGGGGTATTCGGAGTGGTCCTTATGACCTTGTTATAATGGGAGCGGACTGTATTAGTACCAGAATTGTGCCAAAGTTGTTTGAACTATGTTTTGTTTGATATTTTAAAAAAAAAGATAAATTAGCCTCAATAGCAAAAGGTTATGCATACCAAGATAAATGAGTGATGAGGTTCATAACCCATCAATATATCACACACAAACATCACCTTGTTTCTATTGGGTTCGCAAAAAAGAAATGAAAAGAAAAAAATAGTACTAAATTACTCCCAAAAGAGATCCCATTATTCAGCAGGAAACTGTCAAATGTTCCATTTAAAAAAACATATATCCATATTCAAATCACAACCTTATGCCTGTAAAGCTAAGGTAGATTTGGAATGCAATGGTCAGTTGTCTTGTGCGTGTACCTCTCTCTTTCTGGTCCATGTTGAATATCGCAGAATACCTGTATCCTTGTGTCAAACGCAGGGAAGATCGGCAGGCATAAAAAGAAACACCCAAATACACATGAGCATGCTTTCTTTTGAAAGATTTGAATGATCAGGCCTATCTGTTAACATACATGTATTTAAGAGACCGTATAATAATCATTTTAAGGCCACTCAGCACAAAAATGTAACCAAGCAAAAAAAAATTTAAAAAAGTGCCTTTACAGATTTGTCTTGCAATGCCTGCAAGAAGACTGCATGTTGGTCCTACATGTAGGCCTACATGTATCCAGAATTTATTTTATTTACAAAATTTACAAAAGAAGAGCCACAGATGCGTTCATCCTGAAAGGGACAATTCTTGTTTTCTGCTTACATTTAAAAAATGAAAACACCCCTCAAGACAAAATTACTGGAAAGAGAAAGAAAGAAAAAAAAAAGAGGCCAGAAATTGATTTGAGAAAGTTTGACAAGCGTGCCCTTGTACAAACATACCAAGCATAGTTTATTGACACTTACCAAGAAGGCAAAATCAATCTTTTTTCACCAGACTAAAAAAAAAAAAAATGTCTCAACAAATTAGTCTCTGTGGACGGTTAACCCCATTTTATCTTGACCTGTCTCAGTATCTGTGTTTCCATTTTAAAATTAACCTCATTCTGAACTAAAGTTTTCTGGAGTTTGCTGCATCTTATCCTTGTCTGACTTGTCTGAATTTTGTAAAATGTAGATCATTGAGATATATTTTCATTGTTATAAACTTGTTCATGCAGTCATATTTAGGGCATACAGATGTATGTTACTATAGCATCAATTCCAATGGAAGCAAAATTGTCTTTGACTTTGTTTTCTTGAAGGATTCTTTCTCATATTATTTTTTAACTATATTTTCGGGATGCGGTGTACTAAAAATAATGACCAATTTTCCCAAATTAGGAGTTACAAACATCTCTGAAACAAGGTCAGTGTTTGAGGGAATTGGGGGCAATGGGGGCAATGGTTACCCCGAATTCAAAGATTTAGGACATAAACAATGCCCCTTTGTTTGCTACTAAATGACACTCAAACATCCACATTTCAAGAAGGCTCTAATCAAGAATTCTCCAAAGGCTGTGGATTATAATGGAAAACTTTGACAAATATGACCTCAAAGCTGACTTGAAGAGTTAGACCACAGACATTTTTATTGACTAGGCAGGTCTACATTCTTGCTAGCAATCATGAATTTTTAAAATCCCCGACCATAAACCTACATATAGACTGACAAGAGTACATGCATGTACATGTATCTAACATTATGTATATTAGATTGATTGATAGTTGTGGAATGTCAACCGACTAACTCTGTATCCCTGCTCACTTATTCATATACACTAATATTTGCCTAACTTTTAGATAGGAAAGATGTACCATTGCACTTTTTAAAAAATATGCCTAACTTTATGAGCACACCATCTGCACAAGTAGCCTAATGATTGCCTAACTGTACAAGAGCCTCAGTTCTACAAAATGTGTCTTCCACAATTAACAGTCATAGTCAAAGCATTGCACTCAAAATAATGAGTGACATAATTCTTTTTTTTTTAATGCACTGTTTAAATGGGAAAAGAATCTGTTACTTTTGCTGCTTTTTTATGTACTTGTATTTGACTATTTATTGATTGATATTATGAAACATTTTCAATAACTTTCAGTCCAAACAGTCTATTCAATAAGTTTTATTTTATGAAATGTGCATGAAGGCTATACATTGCACAAGAAGGAACTAACATGCTTTTAAATTGAAATCAATTGAATTGAACTCTCAAAATTTGTAATATTTGGTCTTCTTAATCTACTTCAAATGGTTTCAGATAAACACACTTTGATGCCTCAGCACAACTCAATCCGTATATTTTAGTTTTATTTTAAACAACTGACATGAAATGCTTACCTCCCTTCATTAGCTTCCCATTCATCTAAATCCATAAAACCTTCTATCGGGCCACTCCATGATGGGCTTAAGTAATTGCTCAATCACAGAAAATTATTTTACCCTTCAAATTAAATACGAAACTCGATAAATGTGTGAAAATTGACCCAAACAGACATTTAAAGCTGGAATAGTCCACTTATATCTTTTATGGGGTGAAAAAGGAAAACAAGTGTTTTTTGTTGTGTAAATGGTTGTCCTTGCCATAGGGAAAGGAATTTAATGCATAAAAGATTAAAGGATGTTCCCCTTTTTTACTATGTTTAGATAGAATAATGGTTTAATTTGGATAAAATTAGGTTTGTGCTCTTTATGCAGTTTTATGACTACTTGTACATCGAGTGAGTCATAACAGTCTCAAAATCTTCTCCCTTTGTGAAACTTTTTTCTCCCTCTCCCTCTCTTCAGTGTTACACATCTCTTGATGTGTCTTGAGAGTAAAAGAGGCCCATCTCAAAATAATATGCTGCCAATGAAGTCTATAAAAGTCATCATGATGTCAAATCATGTTTTCACTGTTTATTTAAATGTGTAATCAGTAAAGTGGTCATCTTAACCCTATTCAGACTGGGGGGGGTCAATTTGACCCCCCCCTGTACAAAATCCGTGACTGCCGCGCAACCGCTGCGAATCGCAACCCGGCGCTTTATGACTTTTTTCTTTCAAGTGTCTCGCAAATTGACACCAAGTTCGAAAAAATCGGATACTCCGTTGTCGCGTTACGCAACATTACGTAATCGCATGTCAGGCCTAAATTGAACGAAAATCGTCATTTTGCATGCGTTTGTGTACAAAATACTGCTTTTTTCTAAATTTCTTTATAACACTGATAATTGTGCCTTCTGAGCCTTTTGATTGATTAAATTTGTCTTTATATTGATCAAAATACATTTCTCAAGCATAAAAAATTACAAAAACAAAGAAATACATAAGAAATAAAAACAATAGAATACATAAGAAATTCATAAAACAATAGAATACAAAAGAATTAATTTGAAATTTCTGAATTTGTCTATTCAATACTGTTGTCTTTGCTACTCAGCAACTTTTAGAAAAAATTTGGGCTTCATAACTATATTTATTAATGAAATATTAACGATTTCCATAAAAAAGCATCTAATTTGCATACATGAGTATGCATAAATTAGCATAAATTAAATACGTGAATTTTTTTTCCAAAAAAAACATACCAGCGACACCCTTTACATGTGCAGCGACGTTCGCGCAAAATTTCGTCGCGAGCGGACTATCCGCGGCCGAGATCTAAGGGGGGGGTCAAATTGACCCCCCCCCCCCAGTCAAAATCTCCTCTTGAAGATGCCAGTCTGAATAGGGTTAAAAGAGAACAAGGCTACTCAAGTCATCACAATCTCAAACATAGCTCTTTTCTTGTACGTCAATCTCTTTCTCTCTTTCTTCAGCAATAGTCATTGTTTACAACATGTAATTTTGATTTGTCTTCCAGAGTTTCCAGAGTAACGTAACCCATCTCAAAATAATCCCTAATCAAGATGCTGCCAATAGAGTCTTTATCTTAGGTGTTGTGGCTAATATCATTATCTACAGTTGTATTAGGTCAAATCTTATCAATTTTTTTCTAATTTCTGCTGGCGAGGCACTAAGTCTATAAATTTGCTCTGTTTAACCAACCTGAGGTAAATGGGTAAATGGTAGGGCGTATTCTACAAACTTCACTGTATGCTGGTATATGATATACATGTAGGCCTACATGTATCGGCTGTCGGAGTTAAAAGCATGGTAATAATATCAAAGCTATTAAGAAGTATTTGGAAGAAGCTCGGTACAATGGCCTAAATTATCAAATATTTATTGCTATCTTATATTCTTACACTTTTAGTAAACAAATAATGAATAGTGTAAGTTCATCTATCCTCTTGCATTAAAACAGTGTGTATCTATCAGACAAAGTTGTAAAGCGAGTGTGATTCTAAGATTTTCCACTGACCTGACTGTAATACAATTGTCAAAGAAAGCCCCCCCCCCCCCCAAAAAAAAAAAGCGAGAGAGAGAGAGAGAGAGAGTGAGAGAAACAAGAGAAACAATAGGCGAGTGGTCAATGTGGTCACATGATGAAGCATGTATGGTCACCCCAAAAAAAGCTTCTATTCTACACTTCTACGGCTTTACATGTGCAGGGATGTGAGAAATTCTATTTCTAGATTCTAACAGTGTATAATAAATGCTATTAACCTGCTATGGCTTCATTAAAGACATAAACTGATGAAGGTCACACCACTTTGCAGATTAGCGAGAAGTAATGTGAGGCTTTGGTGTGATTCTCTCAGCTAGTCAATAGGCGGTGCTTCACCAGTCGGAAGTTGTGAAACAGCCAGATTCAAGGGGAAAGGCCTGATGAAGTCAACATGAATTTGCTGCTTCTCTGGCTTGAGCTAAGTCTGATAAAGTTTTATGCAACCTTTAAGATGTTTGATGTGCAGTGCCTCTATACGACATGCATCTCAAAGCAGCTTCAGGCTTAATGGGCGATCCCGTGCCGTGTAGTATGGGACAGTTAGACAACATTTCACAACTTTTTGACATGACAAAAGAGAGAGAATATTTCTGTGACTGGTAGTCTTCCTCAAGTACTAGCAGAAGGGCTACACGAACCAAGACTTTTTTGACTGGATTACATATCCTGTATAAGATACACAACCAATAGTGTACCAGGACACCTACCCCCTGAAGAATCACCCCCAGGAAAACTACCCCCAGTAATAGGGTTAGGATTAGGTGTAGAAGTAGGGGTTGGATTTTTGGCAGGGGATTGTAATTGTCCTAGAACCAAAAAATAGTACTGTGTCTGCAATGCAGAAAAAAAAACAGGAAACCAAAATCAAAAGTAACAAAAACATGGAATCGCCTTTATTCATACATGTACTGTAGGATCAGACATTGTGGGCTATAATTTCTCACTACAGGCTGATTGAGCACGACTTATTTGAGGTTTTGGTGTCATTCTGTCGGACAGTCAATATGGCGTGGGAAAATTCCCTTGTGTCCTGTGGTGAAGGGAAGCCCTTTTGTACAGAACTGGTCTTGCAAAGTGACCGATTAATGAAGATACTTATGAGCCAAAACCACTTACTGTGTTGTTTAAAACTCATTATCACACATGAAACTAGCGAAGGTTGGAAAGATTTAAGGGTCAAGCTACAAGTATTCTTCAGGGATTGAAGGAATTAATATAAAAGAAGGAGAAGACATACACATGTAGGAAATAATGACGAACCAAAGTGCAACTGGAGACGATCAATAAGAGAAATACAAAATCTTTTCAAACAAAGAAAAAAGCAATTTTCAAAAGTGAACATTTAATTATGCTCGACACTGAAAAATATTCAGTAAATAGAACCAATCATGAATATTTGTGCTTTGTAGTAGTAGGATGTAACACAATTATTGCATGCATAGTAACAGCATATCAAAGATGGTCATATTATATTACAATGCCATATGTACAGTGTGCACTGATAAAAAATATATCATACAATTGAAATGATTAATGATTAGAATAAAAAATAGTTCTTAGTGGGGAAATAAAGCAATAATTCTTCTGGGGGAAAAATTAAATGCTAGTACATTTCGTAGACTTTCTGATGCACTAAATCTGTGGTGCTGATTTGTACTTGCCTCTCTCACTGTTTTGATGACTTTGGCTTCGAATAAATACTAATACTTTAATGAATCCTAATTGGGAGTCATAATTCACTCCCTGCCTTCCTTCATTGATACAAATAAAATATTGACACAAATAGACCAAGATGAACACTTTTGCGTTAATTACTGTTGCTTCAATGCTTACATGTAACAATAATCATAGAGTCTAATTGGCCGGAAATAAAAGATGAGACAACTGATTCACTGCACTCAAAGTGCTAGTCATCTTCACAGATTTAAAGATGTACCTAGTAGGTCTTGGGCGAAATTCATAATTAATTTTCTTCAACCGGTTTTGTTACAGTCTCAAGACCACACAATTCTCTTTCCAAAAACATTTCAAATTTTTAAAAATAAGAATATGAATTGTTGATCTTTTCAATTTACATAATATTGACAATTATCAAGAAACTATTCATCAATATCTTATGTAAAGTGCATAGAAATTTTTAATGTTGTGTACTTACAGGATGTATTGAGTACACCGTGATGAAATATATAGTTCTATGCATTTAGTTCCATAGTCTAACTATGTATCTAGTGCTAAGTTATCAAGCCTATAGAATCACTACATTGATCCAGAAAATTGTTTACAATGAACCGTGTAATGTGTTTCGAGTTCTACAGCAAGATTAAATAGTTAGTCTAACATGAATTGTGTACTAATGGGTTTCAAACTCGCTCAGTTCTTAATTCTTAATTCCCAGTTTATTTATTTCATTCGAGTTCTCAGTTCTCACTTTAATAATCTGGTATGAATTGTGTAATACATATAGGTTTCAAACTTGCTTAGATCTCCAGCAAGATCAAATAATTATGTCAATATGAATTCTCGCATTTCATGATACATGCGCCACCAACGTTCATTATCATTAAATGGATGATTTTCCTTGTGAGTCAACAACTGACATTTCCCTATAGCAAGTACCGTGAGTGAGAATTGAAAAATTAAAGAAATATTAAATTGATTGATTCCCAAGCGCAAGTGTGATCCTAAGAAAACTGTAGTGTTTGTAATCACTTTGAAAGAGAAACACAGTACTTCATGCATGGTTTTGAGTACACTCTTTTCGATCAATCTCTCAGGATTAGCGGGTAGGAGTGTTGTCACAATAAGGGCGCAACATGTGCGCATGTATTATTAAAAACATGAATTGTATAATGGGTTTCAAACTCACTCAGTTCTTCAGCAAGGTCCACTCTTCTGCCCGTAAGTACCTTGACCTTCGTTGACCTGTCGTCTCCAAAGTCTTCCAAGACTTCCTTCACTTCCTTGCTCAATCTCCTTGCTACATTACGGTGAAGGTAAAGAGAAAATAAAGAACAAAAGAATAAGATATGAAATGAAGGGGTTTATTATCTCTATTTATGTGATAATGTAACCATTAAAGTTCTGTAAAATGAAAAATCTTGTTTGACTTTCCACATGTTCCTCAAATTGGCAAAATTGCTTCAAGGTGGTTAATTTTTGGTGTCAAATGTCCATTTTTTTGGACACAGATATCCATATTTTCACCATTATTTCCAGTATTTCTAACCTTGACATAAATGGTGTGAAATCCAATTTTCCAATGACATATGTATGATAATGTGGAAAATCTTGAAATTTGTGTACAAAATAAATGGAGATTAACCTAGAAAATGAGCCATTTTGAAGCAATTTTGTCAAGTTGAAGATCCCCATAGAAGGTCCAACAATACTTTTCAAACTTCAATACTCTCTTTTCATAATAACTGACTTTTATAAAAACATTTGTTTAATTGCTCCTCTCATTATAATCGTTCCTACATACATGTAGTATTCCTACATTGTTCACATGCATTCAAGCTGGACAATGGCAAAAACAACTTAGTGCAAAATGCGCTTTGAACTTTAACTTACCTTCTGTGTTCATAATCTGCTGTCGTAAGACATTACTTGTCAGCTCCAACATCCGCTGTATCCTCCAGAAGAGAACAATATCATGGCATTCAATCTGAAAAAACATATAACAATGATTTTAATATCATTCAAGAGTTTTATCTGATTGGAAGACAAGATTATGACACAATTCTTTTTGACACAATCATGAAAATTACCTGGAGTGGGTTAGCTTTTGGTAGTTCTATTCAACAAGTCAGACATAAGTGAACACTTAGTAGTCTCTACAAATCACTACATAAACTGGAAAGACGGCTCCATCTTTTCCCCAAGACACCATCTAGTGGTCTAGTGGTCTCACCACTGGACTGTCAATGCAAAGACCGTGGGTTCGATTCCGACACTTATGTCCCTTGAGCAAGGCATTTTATCTACATGCTTGACCCCACCCGAGGTGATAAAAATGGGTACCCGGTAGGATTGCGAATGCTATGTGGTTTGCTTTAGCATGTGTGCGCCTAACAGACGACCGACTGGAATGCTCCCCAGGGAGTGGAGATTGTGCACTGTAAAGTGCGGGATCGAAAAATAAATCCAATGACCGGGGTAATAATATACTGTAAGCGCTTTGGTCTTAACAGGTAAAGCACTTTATAAGAAACCGGTATCATTATTATTATTATTATCAAATTCACTAGATGAATCACATATACCCCCGAAAGGACAGAACTATCAACCTATACCAAGGCCTGTCTTCAAAACACGATCTCATTTTCACATATCTGTCACACATCGATGCACTTCTACAGCTACATGCTGAAAAGTGTGAAATGTCAGTTTCAAAATTTGAATTTGTAATCATAGATTTCTTGATGGGAAAGCAAGCAATTTGCTCATAAATGTCAAATGATTCCAGACTTATATGTTTACAATCATGATGGCAGAAGAGCTAAATCAATAAATTACAACTGGAATCTCATTCATTGTTCTCCAGATCCCTTTAAAGGCAGTGAGTAGCGAGCTTCCATGGGTAATTTGACACCATGGATGCTTACCCAGTAACAGGCGTTTTCCATCACCTGATCTTTATCACCACTACAAGACCTTACGTAATGCCTTGTATATTCCACTCATCGCTTCATCTGGTCAAGTCATTAAATCTCACTTTCCCTAGCCCGATGATGCCCGAAGCTGTCCATCATGGAACAGCTTGTTTTGCTGTGGTCCAGAAATTAAGCTTCAAGACAGGTATTTCCAGTGCTTCCCACAAAATCTGGGGTCAGCAAATTATGATCCACTCCCCATGAAAGCTCACTACCCCAGTGCATTAGTTATAAACTTACCCCAGAATCACTGAGTCCTTGTTGATAATGATAGAATCCCTTCCGACAGTCATTGGCAAGATGAAGGGATCTGTTCATGAAGTGTTTCCTGAATAGTGGGTACCACGTTTCTTGAATCTGATTTTCAAACAAATGAGGAGAAATTGTCAGGTATATCAAAGGGAAATAGTATCTCTATCTCAAGGAGGTATCTCACGATAGGAGACACCACCCCGACTCCCGCAACAGATTAGTTGCGGTAATCACAGTGACTATCAAGACGTCGCTGTGACTGGAAAAACTCACAAAAATAAACATGTTCGATTTTCCCACGACTCTTGAGACATTGCAGACACTCGGAAGACGTCACATCAACATCTCCACAACTCCAGATCTCAGAGTCACAAACTAATTGCAGACCCGTCTCATGGACGATGAGACACCAACTTTAGAAAGCTATAAATTGCCATAATCTCTAAAGAATATAAATTATTTCACCTGCATATTCAATACATGTATATTACAAAGCAAAAGTTTCATTTAAAACACATGAAAGGGCAGCTTGCAAGTGAAAACTGATGAAAGTGCAAGTAGAAATTGATGAAAAATAAATATTAATAACTTTGAAATCCTATGATGGATTTTGTCAAAATTTCAGTGGCATGTTTCTCTCCATTTCCTGCTTTTATTCAAAATCAACTTGAACTCAGGAAGGATTTACTATTTAATGGCAAAACTTTATTCCAACTTCCTTGATTATAAAAAAGACACACTTACTAGTTGGTTGTCTACGTCTACTCCTTTGGTCTGTAGATTCTTCTTGACTGTAGTCTGTTCATCGTCCGTCAATTCTGGTAGATGATTCTGTCGGTTCAACATGTATAAGTTAAAGTAATGAGTAATTGATGTTTGTTAATCATACCAAAATTCTGAATTAGATTGCTATTCCACTCGAAAAGTCAAAGGCCTGTATTCTGGATCAAAGACTGAATTTGTATGATTTGAAGTTTGTACGAAGCTTTTGTGCGATCCTTTGTCTGATGTTGACTGATGCAATAGACAAAAGGATCGCACAATAGCTTTGCACGAACTTCAACTCATACAAACTCAGTCTTTGGTTCAGAATATGTCTTGGATTTACTTTCACAACCTGCAAGACACAAAGTAGCCGGCTATTGCTGCAAGTTTTCATCAGCCCCATCCCTTTGTGCACACAACAAAGATTGTTTGTTAACCCTTTAGCACCTAGAGACTGTGTGAAAAGTGTCAGTTTACTCGCTAGCGGAAAGCGTTATGCTGTGTTTCAATCAGGTTTTTTCAATAAGAGTTGCTCTTAAAACATACTTTTTGGTGCAGAATCAGACGGCACACATCCAAGGGGTAATCCACAACAAATATGGGCATGTTTAATCACATATTTTTGATACTATCTTGACTATAGCGTGCTTAAGATAGGGGCGGTTTGGGGCGGTTTAGGGAGTAAGCTGAGGGGCGGTCTCGGGCGGTTTAGGTGCTAAAGGGTTAACAGAGCATATGCATCAACATTGAACTATTTCATCTTGAGCTGGTATGTACCCAATAGCACACTTCAGCTGACTTCATCTACCTTGTAATGGGCTTTTCCAGAATTTCAGTCTAATAAAGATGCATCATGTAAAACTACATTGTACAAAATCATTCTTATAATTTAATACATGCACTCACCACTTCAGCTTGTAGTAACTTCTCTAATTCCTCCTTTGCTAGCCTCCGGTTTATCTGTTAAAGAAAATCAATAAAATTGGATTAAGTTAAAGTTTGACATTCATCAATTCATGTATTCTTGAATCTTTTCCTTTGCTAGCCTTCAGTTTGTCTGTTAGGGAGAATGAATAAAATCAGATTAAGTTACATTTTTACATTCATCCATTCACCTTTTCTTCAATCTACCCATTGATCTTCCATTTAATGATTCCTTCTTCCGTACTTATTATAATTATTATTACCCACGCCGATGAAATCGGCAGGGTATTGTAAAGGGTTCCGTATGTTTGTTTGCTTGTTTTTTTGTTTGTTTTTTGTTTGTTTGTTTGTTTGTTTGTTTGTGTACAAGATAACTAGAGAACGGGTGAACGGATTTGCACCAAATTTTCAGGGATTGTTTGGATAGTGAAAGGAAAGAATTGATTAGATTTAGGTGATGATTGGTTGATCCCTGCAGATTCTGTGTGACCTTTTTGTTTTTACTCTGGACCGTCTAGTTTTTCCTATCCGCGATGAGGGCCTCAGTGGCGATAGCGCAAACAAACCCACCAAAAGTCCAAGTGCGCAGTAGCTCTTAAATTGGTCTTTTCCAAAGGTAAAGCGCAGTATACTAGATAACATTTTAGGAGTTCGCTTTAATACTGCGGCAGCCATATCCCCAGCCCATATCCCATGCGCACACAAACGTAACACTAACATTATTGAATTTCGAAACAAGGTGTATAAAGCACATCTTCTCGCCAGGTCATAAGGTAGGAGGTTTTGCAGACTATTTTTATGATCAGTACATTAATATTCATCTTCCTTAACTGCTGGGACACGCTACCACAGTGGTGTAGTGCGGCAAGGATCCCAAGCGATTTTTTAGGAAGCTCCAATGCCGGTGACCTGGCCTTGAGCAGGGTTAACGAACGTGCGGTCACACATAGGCCGGGGACAGGTCAGCGTGGAGACGATTGGGTCGTTCGCTAACATTCGCTGACATAGGGGTCATGTTTTTTCAGTACATAAATTTCGAGTTGTGTAAAGCCATGTGTTAAGACAAAATCATCCGGGGTTAGTACACATAATGTAGATTTCAGTTTTGACCCCATAGTATTACAACTACTCTGTAGCGCCACCAAGGCGTGGGTATGCCGCCTTTGACGGCCCCTCTAGTTATTATTATTATTCATTTGGCAAAGAAAGAACAATACATTTCAGTATAAAAACAAAATAAGAAATATCAACCATTGGAACGCCAGGGACACAAAAAAAAAAACTTAATTACTGTGGGACAAAGCCTCCGATCCCAATTCCAACGGTTGATTTACAGAACATTATTAACTAAACAATAATAATGTACTTGTAGTGTAAAGGAATGCAACATGTGATATGAATATTCGTATGGTCATGCAACAACAATGGGCATAATGTACGCAGAAATTTTTTCTCTTTCTACCGATATACCTGGTGTATTTTTTAGAGCTCTAAAACAAAAGTTATTGACCCAAACCACAAAATGTGGGACAATGGCGCGAATGGGTTAAAGGGAATCTAGTGTAGTGGGAAAGGCAAACCATGGGTCAACAAAATAATTGTGAGCTTTCAGGTTATTTTCAAGCTATTTAGGAAGAATTCTACAGTAGAAAGCTCCACTGTAAAGGATTGGTCTTCAAATGCCCCCATAGTGATAATATAACAAATAAAGCTGATTATTCGAGTTCAAGTCCCGAACATGTGAGCACATGTTCATGTAGTCCCATACATGCATTTTTGAGTGCAGTGCTTGTTACTCTCAGAAGAATGTGGTAAATTTCTTATAATTTTCTGGATTCCAAAACCTCACATCAATGAACAATTCTTAGGTGCATTGTTATCAACATTTCCCATCACTTTGAGACAGTTTCTTCCACAGTTTAATCTCATGATTACAACACTAGATTAGCTTTAAAATTATCATTCCATTTGTTCATCCACAAATCCTTGACCTATCCTTCCATCTATCAATCAATCTATCCTTTCTTCCAACTCACCTCTTCAGTTCTAGAACAACCTCCTGACAACTACCCCCTTTTCTCCCCCGCAAAACTACCCGGTACTACCACAAGGTTCCCAGTATTTCAAGAAAACAAAATTCCCTGATTTTTCCGTGATGAAATCTAAAAATTTCCTGATAATTATTTAAACCAATTTCCAGTTTCGCATGCTTTCTTTGTTGTTGCCGTGAACTATTTGCAGTATAAAACTGACTACCGAACTTTCAATTTTTGGGCCAATCAAAATTCCCTGACTTTCCCTGATTTTGAAGCATTATTATCAAATTCCCTGACTTTCCCCGACTGGAAAAAAGTAAAATAATTTTCCCTGATTTCCTGATTGGCTGGGAACCCTGTACCACTGCTGATCAAGCATTCGCTGTGACAAAGGATTTACACAGGCCCTATTGCTTGGGATAATAGCAACGGACAATAGGGCCCCACGAAAATTCTTTGTCAGAGCCAATCGTGATCCTATACTGCCCCCTGAGAAAACTAACCCTCCCCCCCCCCCCATCCCCTAGCCAAACAGCTTAGAACCATCCAACCCTACACCAAACCTTAACCCTATTTCTAGGGGATGGTCATCCTTGATACGTACCTCTTCTTGGCTAATTCTCTTCCAGTATATCCACCTCTCCATTGACCATGGTCTACTTTTTCCGTACACATACAAATGTATCTATCTATCCTTCTATCTCTTCTTTCATCATTCCATCATTCCATCCTTCCATCCCTATCTATCTATCACTCTATCCTATTATTTTACCTCTTCTTGACTAATTCTCTTCCAGTACATCCATCTCTCAGTTGAGCCTGGTCCAATGAGTTTCTGTATGGCTTGATCAGCTAAAATGAGAATTACAATATTGCTTCAAACATAAGATGAGTTTGGTTCAGTTTATCTTCCAATATTTCATATTTCAAACAATTATTTGTTATATCATTATCATTATATTTGGAAATTAAAGGACTATGGGCATTCTCAAAGAGAAATACATTCATGCAAGAAAACAAAATTCATTCTATTCAAGAAGGTAGTACGATCTGGGCCTGTCAATCAAAGTATCCAGTGTGTCTGAAATGATTTAAGTGAGGCTTAATGGAAAACTAAAGCTATGACTGAGAGTCTTTGCATTTTTTAAGGCTAAGTTTGACTTCTCCAGTCGATAATTTACAAAAAAAAATTAAAGCCTGTAGCCAATAAGCTAAGTTTTCGATAAATATGCATGTATGATATGTTTAAAGGTTTGATATCTTACTTTCTTTGAGTCTCTGTCTGATCATTGTCTCCATAAATGAGATAGCCTGATCCCATTGCCTCCTATCTGGAACAGACCTATCCTCTAGAGCGTTGAACTGAATCACTTTCTGATTTCAGAAAGAGATAAATATAATAACGAATGACATGCTTTAGTATTTTATTCAATCTCGCCATCATAAATACCATTACTATTATCTGAAATAATCATGTGCGCTATCATCCTCATCAAAACGTAATTACCACCTACCTCATCATCACGACCATAATAAACTTGTCATTCTCACATTCAAAGCTGTTCATGGCCTTGCACCTGCTTACATCTCTGAATTGGTAGCCCCATACTTACCAACCAGATCACTCAGATCTGCCTCACATAATTTGTTAGTGGTAAATAGGAGCAGAACCAAGTCCTATGGTGACAGGTCATTTGAATGTGCAGCTCCGGCCCTGTGGAACTCTCTTCCTGGTGCTCTCCGCGCCCAGACAAATTTCGATGTCTTTCAAAAGGAACTTAAGGCGTATTTGTTTGATGTATTTGATATCCTATATGTAGGTCTATGTTAGTTATGTCTTGTAACAGACTGTTATGTTACAGTTAGACATACATGTTCGGCACCAGGAAGAGGTTTTCCCTTGGCTTTTCTTTTGAACGCTACTGTTCGAAATTAATTTATATTATAATTCTGTTTTGCCATATATGTAAACCTATGTAATGTATATCACCTGTACTACTTTATCTTTTTTATTACTTTAAATTGAAATTCTAAAATATATCTATTGTTTAATCTTATCTCTTGTTTATATGACTGTAATACTTTATGTAAAGCGCATTGATATTACCTTTGGTAATGAAATGCGCTATATAAGAAGGAAGTATTATTATTATTATATTATCCCCAAAATCATCATTACCATAATCGTCCCCAACATTATCATCACCGCTATCATCATTACCATCATCATCATCATCATCATCATCATCATCATAATATTAATCATCATCCACATCATCACCACCATCCCCATCATCACCATAATCACCAACATCGTAACTATTATCACCATCATCACTATAATCATCATCATCACCACCACCATAATCATCACTTTCATCATCACCACCACAATAATCATTTTCACCATAGTCATCATTTTCATCAACATTTTCATCAACATTTTCATCATTATCATCATCATCATCATCATCATCATCATCATCATCATCATCATCATCATCATCATCATCAGTATCATTACCATCATCATCATTATCATTATCATCATCAACATCATCATCATCCCCACCGATGTTCTAATCATTACCATTAACTTCATCATCATCATTATCTTTATCACCATCATCATTACCATAATATTCATCATCATCATCCCCAACAACATTATTACTACCATATTCATCATTATCTCCACTAATATACTTCATCATCATTCTCATAAGTGGTCTCACCAAGTTCTCCACCGCTCTCTCCATCCATTGATGTCTATTGATACTCTCTTGTTTGACAGCAGTCTTGAGATCATCAAAGATGGTATCATGATCTTTCTTGGTTTTACTCTTCTCTACCAGCTTGGAGTATTCCTCGATAAGTGTGTTCCTTCCAACCTGTGGGTTGATGAGACAAATCAGTGGTCATGGTTGTTAATAAGATAATCATTGTGATAACCTTGGTTATCTATATTCTTCACCTTACCAAGGTATTAAAGGGATTTAGTAACTTTCAAAAACAAGAGCAATTAGATCAAGATTAATAAAATTATATTGTTCCTACAGTAAAAACAAACTACGGAAAGTCTCAGATCAAATGGAAGTCATTTACTACCTTAAAACTGTGTAACAAACAATGCCAAGCATACAGCCGAACACCAGTACCCTCTGCTGCCAGGTCACTAGGCCGCTAGGGACGGGCACTATACAACAGGAAATGGGTGTATGTTGTGCCATGTGGAAAAGCACATGGTTTTATAAACCATCCGGTGTTGGTTTATAAAATTTGAGTATGAAATCATTGATATCTCGAAGGTAAAGCAAGCAATTAGCTTGCAATGTTGAAGAGATACCAGACTGACCTAAGTGTTTATAATTATGTTGGCAAAATAAGCTTAATCGAATAAAATGTGATTTGAATATCATTCAATGTTACTGCATCCCTTTAAAGCGGGTACAAGGTTGGATTCTTTCACTCCGAGCTCCTGTAAAATGGTCACCCATCAATTAATCCAATGACCAGGGTAATAATAGTTACAGCCCTCTGATCCGTTATCAACCAGAAAAGGGCTTTCTTAATTAAAATTATTATGAAATGCTGGGCAATTACAATAACCCTTTTAAAAGCAGCACTGGATGGTAAATAAAGTACTACAGCGGTTGTTTAGATACAAGTTATTCATCATACCCCAGAGCAAATCTAACGTTGGAGGGAGAGAGGATAAGATGGGAAAAGAAGGGAAGAGAAGAAGAGAGAGGAGAGAAGAAGAAAGAGTAAGAATGTACATACCTCAATACTCGTCTTTGAAAGCACTTTCTCGGCCCACTCCTTCAGCTTTATATCAATGGTGGTGTTGAAAGCTCTGAAAAATATAAATACTATCAAAAGTTAAATTGAGAAAGTACCAAATTGTCTAGTATCCGGACGTACATGTATCCTTTTATTTTAGAATACATTTTCAATTCAAAATACCTTTTTAAACAAAAGGATTAGTCAGAATATTGGACAATATCTTTAAACTACAGTAATGGCCCTTTAACCATTGAAATCAAACTTGAAAAGTCAACACTTAAAAATTATATTTGGCCAGTTTTTAATGAAATGATATTCAGACTATTCCAATAAGAATAATTTATTATATAAAATTTTCAGGTGGTCTTAAACTTTTGCAAATAATAGTATAAGCAACAATTTCCCATGCTCAGCTCAATTTGGCAAAAAATGGACTTGGACCGTTTTAAAACAGTAAAACAAGAAACATTCGCGTCATGGAACTTTCGCGAATTGGCGACCATCAACATATTTGTACGGTGTACAGTATTTCACCGGCATTCAATGCACTGAGTAAACATTCACTTTCATGTGCAATTTAATGGGATTTCCCAGACAAATTCAGAACTTTGTCATTCTAAATGATAATCGGGTCATTCAAATTGGCAAAGCATTTCTGCAGGGTTAAAATGAGGGGAATCTTAACTCTGGAAATTCTATTGAGAGCTAAACAGTCCTAACTTGAATGACCTGATTATCCCTATCGCGAAATACCTGAAAGTATCATGCACGCAAAAAATTTCTGGTTGGACAGTGTTAGTGCAGACTTACCCTACATCTGACGTCTGAGAGGCTGGAAGATAGATACCTTCAAAGACATGTGTTGATACACCTTCCCATAGAAGCTTAGATAATGTCTCCTCCCTGGAGGTCAAAGGTCATAAACAGAGTCAGAATATTGTATGATAGTTGTATTAAACACTGGGTGCATTCATGATCGAGTTTTAAATTTGAACAAGAACATGAATCATGATACAAAAAGCAATCACAAAACACAGATATAAAGAGTAACAAAGGTTGCTTTCAGATCGCCATTGTGGGAGTACTGTATTCGCTGTTATTTTCGCGCGATTAATTTTTCGCGCTTAGAGGCCGCAAAACATATTTGCGGGTTCTTAAATTCGCGCTGAATTTATGTACGAACGCAATTAACCCCATTCAAAGCATGCATAAGAAATCATGCTCATATATTCGCATGTTTTTAAATTTGCGCCGTACAATCTTTGCGCGAAATCCGCGAAAATAAATGTACCGCGAATATTTCCATGTTTACAGTAATTAAATTTTTTTAAAAAAGTGCATTTTTAAAGACAATCAGCTTTGATTTTATGACAACCATGACCTTGAGTATTGCAAATGCATAAAGCCATTATTATAAATGTACACACTTTGGTGTTTGTACTTACCATTGCTTGGGTTTGATTTCGTTGAGGCTCATCACTTCATCTAGCATTTCACTCTTTGCTCGCTCAAATAGCTCATCCTATAATGAGAGAAGAAAGGAATTCTTAAAACATAACATAAGATTAAACCATTATTATGCATTTGTCTCCAGAGCAAATTTGGGATTCCAAGCTTAGTGCTTCAATCACCCTTTGGTGGTATTTGGAATTGTACCAAGACAATGACCCAAGGATTAGAATTAGTTTTAACTCTAAATAGACAGGGCTATTTTGACTCCTAAGAATAATTCAGCCCCCCCCCCCCTAGTCTTTTAGGTTTATGATAAAGAACTAGATGAATCTTCGACCGCGCCGACGGTCGGAAGGCATGCCTCCGTATTGCCACATCGGAAAAAAGGCATGCCCATGTTGAGTATTTTACATCCATTTATACCATGACATCTTTGAGATATTGACCCCCAAATCTATTAAAGTTGTATCATCAGAATTATTTCCAACTCAGGAAGGACGGCTACTGATGTAATAAAAAGGATAAACATGTTTAAGTTGATCTGTCAAAGGTCCTTCAGAAATTGCACAAACGAGTCTTTCATATAAATAACCAGTGACCTTTGATGTCCTGACCTCAAAAATCTAATCAGTTCATCTTTCCTCCCACATGACCCAAGTTTGAAGTTGATCCATAAAACGGTTCAGAAGTTACAGCAAGACGTGCCATTTTCATGTATACAATGACGTCTGTGACCCTTGACCTTTGACTTTATGACCTCAAAATATAATAAATTCATTGTCCCTACCATATGCACACATGACCCACGTTTGATGTTCATTCCATCAAACTGTTCTTAAGTTATCGCAAGAACAAGCCATTTTCACGTACACAATGTCCTCTGTCCTCATGACTCTAAATTCTAATCAGTTTACTGTCCGTCCCATATGCACATATGACCCAAGTTTGAAATTGATCCGTCAAACGGTTTTTAAGTTTATTGCGAGACAAGCCATTTTCATGTACACAATGACCTCTGTGACCTTTGACCTCATGACCCCAAAATCTGATAAGTTCATTGTCCTCCCATATGTAATATGATTCAAGTTTGAAGTTGATCCTTCAAACGGTTCTTAAGTTATCGCAAGAACGAGAGCCATTTTCACGTACACAATGACCTGTGACCTTTGACCTCATGACCCCAAAATCTAATAAGTTTATTGACCCTCATATATGCACATATGACCCAAGTTTCAAGTTTATCCCTCAAACGGTTCTTAAGTCATCACGAGAACAAACTATTTTTATGTAAACAATGACCTCTGTGACCTTTGACCTTTGACCCCAAAATCTAATCAGTTCATTGCCCCTCCCATATGCACACATTACTCAAGTTTGAAGTTGACCCGTCACACAGTTCTTAAGTTATTGCGAGAACGAACCATTTTCATGTATACAATGACATCTGTGACCTTTTGACCTTTGACCTCATGACCCTAAAATCTAATCAGTTCATTGCCCCTCCCATAGGCACACATTACACAAGGTTTGAAGTTGACCCGTCAAACGGTTTTTAAGTTATGGCGAGAACGAGCCATTTTCATGCATACAATGGCCTCTGTGACCTTTTGACCTTTGACCTCATGACCCTAAAATCTAATCAGATCATTGTCCCTACCATATGCATACATGATCCAAGTTTGAAAGTGATCCGTCAAACGGTTCTTAAGTTATCGCGAGAACGAAAACGGGACGGACGTACGGGACGACGGACGGACGGACGGACGTACGGACGGACGGACAACCCGAAAACATAATGCCTCCGGCACCACCTTCGGTGGCGGAGGCATAAAAAGCTGTCCTGATGGTAGCTTTTTCAATAGGGATGTTGGCATGGGGTGGGGGTAATTGTCCAAGTGGTAGTTTTTGCTGAGAGCAGTTAGCCAAAAGGGTAGCTTTCCTGGGGTAATTATCCCAGGGGAGGGGTATTAAGCTATTTCATTTTGATATCATAATTCTCATTTGAATCACTCACTCCCACAGTCCCTTGACTCTCCCGGAATCATTGGGAAGATTTGTGAAAAGAACAAGCACACTCCCCCCCCCCCCCCCCAACCCCATGCCATCCTTTGAATACACATTTATAAAAGCGAAGAGAACTTACTCTATCTAACTCTCGTAACCTTGGGAAGTTGTTCTTCCATTCTGTTTCTAAGTTGTACCTGGAAGCTGAAAAAAAAAATATACCACAAAATATTAAAAAATTTCAAAGAGACGTTTCAATACCTGAGAAGAAAGATAATGTCCAGTGGATCCCAGAGAATTCATAACTTATTTGTTCAACTATTTCAAAAAGATAAATCAAATGATGTAAAGCCAGAAACTCAACAACATGATATTTGCAATAATACAGCTTGTTATTGTGGCAAGAAACTCGCAAAATGAAAAATATTTAGTCTTTTGAACATTTTTGTCAATGCATGAAGAATGATAATTCATAAAAAATGTGAGAGCCCTTTCGATTTAAGGGCTTACCATACCTCATTTGCTGAGCACCAGTCTTGCAATCAGAAGGTTTCGGGTTTGAATCCCAATGGAATCCCATTCTCTTTGCTTACTTTTTTCATGTGATATATTTTTGGTCAGTTTTACTATGTATGTATTATGAACGTTATATTTTGTACTGCAGTATAAAAAAGTGGGATCATACCTCTATATACATCTGCCTGTTGTTCTACTGACTCCCTGACCATCTTCCAGAAGCAGTCTGAGACAGCAAAGCTAAGGTTCTGAGTGTTCAGCTGAGTTGCCTTAAAGATACCAGACCTAAAGGAAGATATATTTAAAGACATGAACAATTTCATACAAGATGCAAGCTATTCCATTAGGTCTTTTAAACATAGTTACATAGAAGCAGTCTGAGACAGCAAAGCTAAGGTTCTGAGTGTTCAAATGAGTTGCCTTAAAGTTGATGTTCATAGAGAATGAATATGGTCGAATTATATATCATTGAGCAGGAAATAACATGAGGAACACTATTTAACTAATCGCCGATTTTTAAAAAAATTCTGGAGCTCATTTATCGGTTATCGGGACGCCCCGCTGAAACGCCCCCAAATACGTACCCCATAAGTCACCTAAATGCTGACGTCAGGATATGGAATCGCGGCTGCGAATTGACTTCCGGGTTTGCTGGCTACTTGGCTTTCGAGTGCGCGCGGGCGTGTATAGGCCCGGGAATTGCAAACCTAACGTTATATCGTAAACAATGACGGAGTTGGATCCAGAGATGAGTCTCGAATTAGAGTTTGAAATCGAAGACATTGAAGATGAAAATGAGGAAGAAAGTCTCAGCTCAATTGCTAGTAGCAACGGAACAGAAACGGACATCGATGACGGCGAATTGGGTGAATACATTTCAGAAGATGAGGCGAAGTCCGGTGCCCCTCGACCAGCTCAGAAGCAGCAACTGCTAGCTTCGCCCTCGAGTGCGGAGGTAGCTGCAGCTATCGCGTAACTATACCTCCATGAGCCAGTGGCAAGGCAGGATTTGAAAAATGAACAAGCGAATTACGGGGATGTTAGGCCAAGGGGCAATTTAGATGACACAAGGCTTGATAATGGCTCATAATCCTCTTCACGAAAGTGTCCACTACATAGAACGGTGTTCTTATAGAGCTTTGCGTCCTTTGTATCCAATTTTCTCCTTCGATTAATAAACTCAATCCATGCCTTCTGTAAGGCGGTAAACCTCTCTCCTTCTGCTGGTAATTTGCCGGGCAGCCGATGGGTGAAATACCCGTCATACGCCGTGTAGCTGCATGCACCCCCAGCAACGCATCGCCGACCACCAGTTTTCCTTATTTTCGCTGGCTTTGCCTTTGGCAAGGAGTTCGAACCCGATGTCGATGATGACTGGTCATCCATCTTCTCCGCAAACAAACTGGAGTTGGCAAATTACGAGTTAAATAATATAACTGGTATAAATAAAGGACAAAGCTTTTTCAACTCCCAAGACACAAGGATGAGAACGAGCAACAATGACGCAATGTAATTTCCATGCACTCGCCATACGTACCCAACCAAGCTCATTATTTTTTTTCCTTTTTAGTAGTATTCCATCTTTGTAAATGTAACAAATTCTTCATAAAAATTTTAAATGTTACTATTTTGTCCATCACAGGGTATCATTGCCAAAACACAATTCATCAACATAAAAATCGCAATATAGGCCTACCGATTAGATCCAGGTGATCATTAGCGTCTGCTAGCGTTTTGCGGCACAGCTTTTTGTGTGCACACCATCGGGGGAAAATTTAAAGAAGTAGCTCTAGATTTTCGATTGTAGATTCATCGAGACATAATTGATTTTTTAGAAATATATTAAATCATACATGGATTGCGGGGTTTTATTATTCTCTGTAAAAATGAAGATAGGATCACATAAAACTGCAAAATAGTTTGAGCTTGGACTTGGTTCTGTTCTGCTCAGAATAATTGAGCGTCATTTTGTTGAGTGAAAAAGAATTATGATCGAGAGAGGTACTAGACAGTAGTAGGTACAAAAGACTTAGTCTACTTGCAATGGCAATTATTTTCAAAGAGAAATAGCTGAACTACAACGTTAATTGCTATAAAGATTGCTCATTTTTGTTATTATTTGCAAATATGAATACAAATTAACAAAGCTAATACAATTGGCTTTGATATATATCACTGCTCAGATCGTGTAGGCCTACACTGCATTGCGTGAGTGCTTGGATACGTTCACGCCAACATGACACGGCCGGGTGGCCCTAGCTAGCTAGCTGGCTGCACTGCACTGAGAGCCGAACTCCATATCCTGACGTCATCAGGAAATCGCACCATTCCCTACCGAAAGTGGGCGTGGCCAGAGTGATTGACAGGTGTTTTTAAAATGGCGTTTTAATCAATTTCCAATAAGCGATATGAGTTCTAGTTGGTACCATTGTCTTCTACATGCTCTCGAGATTACTCTGATACATAAACCACTGATTTTAGTGATCTCCAATAAAGGTACTTTAAAAATACCAGACCTAAAGGAGATATATATCCAAAGGCATGAACATAAGTCACATAAATGAAACTGGTCTATACCACAGTGACCATCTTCCATAAGCAGTCTGAGAAAGCAAAGCGTAGGTCCTTAGTGTTCAGTTGAGTTGCCTTAAAAATACCTGACCTAAAGGAGATATATATCCAAAGGCATGAACATAGGTGACATAAATGAAGTAATGGTCTATACCACAGTGACCATCTTCCAGAAGCAGTCTGAGACAGCAAAGCTAAGGTTCTGAGTGTTCAGTTGAGTTGCCTTAAAAATACCAGACCTAAAGGAACATGTTCAGTGACATGAACAGATTTACGATATTTAAACTGAGATGACTTTTAATACTCCATACCTCAACTATGGAATTCTGGTCTGGGGTATTAAACGCGTCTGGAAATTTGATAAATCGATTTTCTGCATCAAAACACAAGCTATTAGAAATGTTTAAATGTGGGATATCTGTCTCACACTAATAACCTGTTCCTAAATAACAAAATTCTAAAAATATCAGAGCTGTTATATATTTATATTTAGCTGTTATAGGTATATTTTTGTATAAATCATTATATAATAGTCTACCAGTAATCTTTTTACAAATTTTTTGAAGGAATAGATCCCTGCACGCTGATCCTACATATCACCTTCCATGTACTCGAAACAATTTTGGCCCAAAAAACTATCATGTTTATAGGTCTCTGTTACTGGAGTGCCCTCCCTAATGATATATAACTGAAAGTACGTCTTTAGAGGCCTATACTTTTAGACGTAAATTGAAGGCATTGTTATTTCAAAAATATGAAATCAATGTATACTGCGACGATCAAGTAATAATGCTCAAGAACAGTTCTCTTTGATGTATTAAAGTATGCTACAAATTAATCTTATACATGTATACTTTACAAAAAACAAAAAAACTAAAACTTACTTGAATAATGCTGAATGCCTAAAGAACTGCTCCTCATACTGCTTTATACTGTCTATACTGTCACTTGTATTGCCTAAAACGAAAGGAAAATGCAACAATTACTTTTTATTCATCTTTACAGAGAAAGCAAAATTGGTGCTGATCTTCCCCACTACAAGACCACTGCTCTACCAAATAAGATGATTTACATTGCATATCCAGGGGGGTGATTCACAAACAGCTAAAATCAATCCCAACTGGGATAAAATCAATTTTAGGATCAATAGCCATGTTATAGTTCCATAGGTTCAGAGTTGGGATTGATTTTAAATCTTAGTAAATCACACCCCAGTTGGTCTACTAGCAGTTGGACTTAATCCTTCATCAGTGAACACCACTATGGCTAATCCATTTGATCTCCTATAACTTTGGTCTAATCATCACTTGGACTAGTCCCCACTTAGGCTTGTTGTCTAATTATCAAATGGTCAAATTCCATTTCTTATACAGTATACAATAATCATTTGGTTTACTGCCAGTTAATTTAATCACTAAGACTAAGGGGTGTTAGACCATGTGGGTATTAGCCAACATGTGAATACTGTATAAGTGGTTATGTTCGCGGTGACTTTATTTTCGCGAATTTCGCGAGTTGGTCTTCGCGAAAATTTCCACTTCAGTACAAGGCTATTTATAGCAATGAAATCATTACCAAAATCGCGAAATTTTGCTCTCGCGAATTTCCCAAACTAGTCCAAAATCGCGAAAATATCTGGACGCAAAAATATTAGTCAGGCAGCCAGCTCAAGATTGGTTAGCTGAACGAGGTACCAGTAGTAAAGTATTGGAATATATGGGGAAGAATCCCACATTTACTAAACCACGTCTGGCAGTGCATCTCTGCTGCATTAGGTCCCACAGCCGGGGCGTCCAAAATGAGTGCCCATTTTACAAAAAATTCTATTTTGAATAAAAATAGCAGAATTCATTTCTAAACACCTAACTTTGATGTCAAAATTAAGAGTATTACATTGTCTTAACGGTTGTGTCATTTTGAAATCAGACTGAATCGAAAATAGTGAAAGTTTTGATGAAGAAATGTTTTTTTCTCACTTTTTTTACGCAAATATTTTTTGTTCCTTTTTTCAATAATTTTTAATAAATAGTTGTATAAAACATTGATGTTTGTAACTTTTCTAAAAACTACCTACGTGCATGTGAATGATGCTGTAAAAGAAGGGAGTTATATCTTTTTCCGAATAAGAATTATGATGAGCTAAAGTCAGGAACGCATTATAGAACAATTCAACGATTTGCCCCGTGACTGAGAATCACACATACCCGTACGTGATTATGAAAGCTGATTGTATGCGATGGCTGTGAGTAGGCAAACAAAAGTGCCAAAAATGCGGAACATTTCGATACTTGTTTTGTCTGCTAAAAGCTATCGCATATTATCGGCCTTTCCTAATACACGTACGGGTATGGGATTCTTCTTCGATACGGGGCAAATTGTTGATTTTGTCTATATTGCGTTCCTGACTTTAGCTCATCATAATTCTTTATCGGAATAAGATATAACTCCCTTCTTTTTACAGCATCATTCACATGCACGTAGGTAGTTTTTAGAAAAGTTACAAACATCAATGTTTTATACAACTATTTATTAAAAATTATTGAAAAAAGGAACAAAAAATATTTGCGTAAAAAAAGTGAGAAAAAAACATTTCTTCATCAAAACTTTCACTGTTTTCGATTTCAGTCTGATTTCAAAATGACACAAGCGTTAAGACAATGTAATACTCTTAATTTTGACATCAAAGTTAGAGTGTTTAGAAAATGAATTCTGCTATTTTATTCAAAATAGAATTTTTGTAAAATGGCACTCATTTTGGACGCCCCCGGCTGTAGGGACCTAATGCAGCAGAGATGCACTGCCAGACGTTGGGTTTTAGTAAATGTGGGATTCTTCCCCATATATTCCAATACTTTACTACTGGTACCTCGTTCAGCTAACCAATCTTGAGCTGGCTGCCTGACTATATTGGCTTATACAGTAATCTAACTAGCAATTAGGCAAAACAGTAAACAGACCAAGTAGCAATTACATCGAATAGCTTTCTGATTATCTGGTAAGTGAAAGGGATTAGACAATGTGAGATGAAACCAAATGGGAATTAGAAAAAGTGAGAGTAGACCAAGAGGCAATTCACCAATACAATACCATACCATTGTACCTCCTAATTATTCTAAAATATTATGATATACCTTTTCCTGTGACAACTGCAAAATATCCCAAAGCTTTCATTGGGAACAGACGGCCATCTAGAATTTGCCTTATCTGAAATGTATGAGAAAAAGACATCATTCAATACTGCATGAGGGCTACAATCGAAATTTCGACACTGTTAAATGGCAAAAATAATAATAACAATAGTGGGTAATAGTGATCGGGACCACCTTTCATGGTTCTTTGCTTATTATTACCTGGCTAAGCTAAATTAAGCTAGGTTTGAATAAATACTAAACAGCAAACATGGTCTTTTTCAAGCGGTGAAAATTTACTGAAATTTGTGTATAAAGGTAATTCATTTTTTACTATCCAGTAACTTCACCAAATTAATATATTCAAGTAAAATATATCAATAAAAAAATTAAATTAATAGGAAAAAAAAAAAAATTTATCATGAAATACTACTATTGCAATTGTTCATGACTTGATTCAATAAAAAATGCATATTAAAAAGAAAGTTCAACAAATATTGGACGAGTGCCAAGTTCCAGGAACCATAACATTGGTCAGGTGATGTGAACTGGCCAATCAAATGGCTTGATTACTGCAATATAAAATGCTACTTACTCTGTTTGGATTAAGATGATTCTTCTCGGCAAGATCAACTTTAGTCAGAACAAAGATGGTTCTCTTTCCCGTAGGATCAACTTCATTCACTAGATCAGTCACTATACTACGCTCAGCATCGATGGCGCCATCTAAAACGATAGTGAATATTTATATTATATTGAATGGCTTAGAATGCAATACAAGAAATATTCAACAATTTAGGGCCAATATTGCATGAACTTTACTTGAATACTTGTAGCAAGATAACACATGCATGTGTAAAGTAAAAGATGAAACTTACCTTGTATACAGAGTATTATTGCATTGGGGTTGCTCATGTAACTGTTGATCATCTTTGATCATCATTATATACCATAAATATACCATATAATATATACAGTTTATTATAACTTTACTTGAATACTTGTAGCAAGATAACATACATGTGTAAGTAAAAGATGAAACTTACCTTGTATACAGAGTATTATTGCATTAGGGTTGCTCATGTAACTGTTGATCATCTTTTGATCATCATTATATACCATAAATATACCATATAATATATACCGTATATTTACACTTTACTTGAATACTTGTAGCAAGAAAACATATATGTGTAAGTAAAAGATGAAACTTACCTTGTATACAGAGTATTATTGCATTTGGGTTGCCCATGTAGCTGTTGATCATCTTTTGAATGGATGTTTTGGTGTCCGCTGCCATACCAGTTGTTACAGTCTGAATAAACAAGGGAAAAAAAATAGATCAATAAACATATCATAATATAAAAGTAATGATTTTCCGTTTACCAGTAATAAACATAAATGGAAAATCTGTTTGTTTCTTTACTTTTCATGTGAAGATTCATGAAAATTACCTTTGCAAAAATGGAATTCATGTTTTTTGCTGCGTACAATTTCTTGGGCTAAAGAGAATTTCCATTAGAAAGACCCTTTGAAACGGAATTCACTGTGTTTTTTTTTTTTTTTGTCTGTTGTTTTCTGAATTATTATCATAAAAGATAACATTAATAATATTGAATGGCTTTATTTCATGGGATACCAGAATAGGGCCAATATTGAACTCATCTTTGATTTGTGCAATATTGGCCCTAACTTGTGGAATATTTCTTGTATCCCATTCTGAGTCATCTAATATAACATAAATGGTTATTCTGCTATTCATACTCACACTGATCATCCCTGGTAGATCAACAAGTACCATCCTCTGAATTCCTGGGCCTCGCACACTCAGAGATATTACCTAAAGAGTTCGAACATAAGAGACATTACTTGAAACTGATTATTGAATACTCTTAAACATCCATCCTCTGTATCCCTGGGCCATGAACGCTCAGTGATATTACCTACAAACAGTTTAAACATGAGAGATGTTACTTGAAACTGATTACACAATACTCTAAAGTAATCATTTCAAGTAACAAATCAGACTTGATGATATCACCATTTTAAAAGATTAATCTCCTCAAAAACGTTTGAACGATAATGTATAAGTGGTTATTGTTGCAGTTGTTTCCTTTTCTCAAATATCTTGAATCAGCCCTAGCTAAAATTTCTACTTCAATAGAAAGCTATTCATAGTAATGAAAACATCACAAAGATTGCAAAATTAGGCTTTTGTGAATTCCAGCACCTATTTGAAAAATATCTGCATGCGTATATACTCAATTATACAGTACCTCACACTTTCTACAACTGTTTTAATTGCAAGAAGTATTATGCTAACTATAAATTTAAAGTTGTGACTACTTTTTGACAAAACTGACTTTTAATGAGAATCTTTTCTTGTCATCGCTCAAATACTGATAGGAAGATTAGGCCTAATGACTCACTGATCTTTAATCATTCTTTTATCCGATTTAAGGTACCCTGACTTACGTCTTTACTAATGGTCTGTCCCTCCTTGACACTTTCTTTCATCCTCATCTCTATCTCTTGTCTAAGAGCTTTCAGCTGCAGGGAAAGAAAAAGAAAAATCATATTTAACCCTTAAGCACCTAGAGACTGTGGGAAAAGTGTCAGCTTACTCCCTAACGGAAAGGGTTTTGCTGTGTATACATCAGGGTTTTTCAATAAGAAGTACTTGTAAAACATACTTGTTTTGTGCAGAATCGGCAGCACACAACCCCTGTGTAATGTACAACAAATAATGTCATGTTTGATCACATATGTTTTATATTATCATGACTAAAGCATGCGGAAATCAGGGGCGGTTTACTGAGTAATCTGAGGGGCGGTCTAGGGCGGTTTAGGTGCTAAAGGGTTAACATCATTATTTTTTCTTGAATGTTGTATTCTTGATTTATTACAGTCTCACCTGTTACAAATATAACCCTATAATTCTTCGGTTTTATGATGCATTGTATAGGTAGTTCCCAAACAAGTTGTAAAAAAAAATATTTCTTTCTCATTCTTTATACTTATCTTCTATTTCAAAGCACTTAGAGACTTCAATGTAATTTGTGCTATATAAAAGCTGAGTATTATTTTTATTATCAATTTTCAATATATGACGCTATTTATGATCAAAAGTGACTACAAGGAAAATATAAATGATTAACAAACCTAACAAGACATGAAATATATTGAAATAATTAACCCAAGAAAGACTTTGACATTTCTCTGAAGGGCCATTTACTTCTGATTTCTTGATTACATTAAATTTCTTGTCACTGCCCTGAACTGAACTTTATTATTAGGACCTTCACTCAAATTTATATTCACCCAAAGCCTACAAAGTCACTTTCACAGGAGATCTCTCCAAATGTCAAGTCAATCACAGAGGCAATTAACTATGTGTCGTATTCAAGAACCATTCTTACCTCAGATTCCTTGGTTAGATCAAATTCCTTGCCACTGTCCTTGAACTGTGCTATATGATTGGGACCTTCACTCAAAGTCACCTTCACAGGAGATCTTGTCATCATTTGACCTGCTCCCCTGGTAAAAAAAACAACAACAAAAACAATAAACAAAACAAATAATCATAATAATCATAATATTCTAGATTTAGATGTACAATGTAGTGTGTAATACAGATCACTTTGTTGTAACAAGGATTGATACAAGGTTTCTTCATAAAAAGGAAAATGTCTCAGTTCCTATTTTAAACAAATGCATACTCTGTGTTCAATATAACTATATGTACAGCTGTAGTTATGGATGTACAAATATATTTTGAATCAAGAAATAATACTGCAATGTCTACGTTATGATACAGAAGCATGTCTTTTTAATGTTTTTATGTACATGTATTCAAATTCTAATAGAAAATATGTGTGGATATTGTATAGCTTCAGAAAGGATATAAAAATGAGTTGACTTACCTGGGGAATATTCTAGCCTGGGCAATCATCTCAAGAACACTGGTTTTACCTGCACTCTGATCTCCTACGACAACCACCTACAAAACAAGGCACAGATTATGAAACAATCAATATTGTATAAATAGTCGATATGCTAGAATACAATAAACTGGATTATATGTACGAAACATACTAAATTACGACTGCATGTTTGCCTTACCAAAGCATCATCATCTTCGTCACCACCACCATCATCACCATCACCACAACCATCATTAACATCATCATCATCATCACCACCACCACCCCATCACCACTATCATCACCACCACCAGTATCATCATCACCACCACCATCACCACCACCACCATCACAATCACCATCACCATCACCATCACCATCATCATCATCATCTTCACCACCTCCACCTCCACCACCACCAACACCATCATCATCTCCATTGTCTTCATCAGTATCATTACCATCATCATCATTAGCATCATCATCATCTTCATCATCTTTATCATCATCATCATCATCATCACCATCCTCACCACCACCATCATCACCACCCCCCATCCCATCACCATTCATCACCACAACCACCACTACACCACCACATCATCATCATCTTCATCAACATCACCACCATCATCACCAATATCAACATCATCAATATCAACATCACCATCACCGCCAACCACACCATATATCACCATATCATCATCACCACCACCATCATCATCATCATCACCACCATCATCATCAACCATCACCATCACCATCACCACCAACACCATCACCCCATCATCTTTACCTACACAACCATGATCAACATCATCACAACAACATCATCACCATCATCATCAGCATCATCATCACCACTACTATCACCACCACCACCACAATCATCATCATTTTCTCATACCCTTGGTAGATGATCCTGCATCTTGTAGGTCGTGTCAAAGTCAGAGAGCTCATCCAGCACTTCAGAGTACATGTCTATAAGAGATTTCTGCAAAACAAATCAATCACAAACTTGTTTCAAATGTTGAAAATATGAAGTCCTCCTTAAACAAATCTCAAGCTTTAATACAGTTAATTTCCATAATGATGAGGTGCTCGGAACCAAACCAATTACCTGATAATGAAATCTACACTTAACATAATAGGCACATTGACACATCTGCACATGTTTAAAATTGGTACAAGGAGAATCACTTAATTATAATGATTATCTTGTTGTATTCATGCTTGATATAATGGTAGTCTACTGTAATGAAAAAAGTGCTTTAAAACTCTGAAATGCTCACCATACACTTTTGGGGTTATTTGAGTGAGCACAAAATAGACAAGCTTACAAAAAAAATGAATTCTATTGACAATTACATCTTCAAAGTAAATTAATAAAGCATAAAATACCAAACCAACCTCTATTCAAATACATGTGTATGTCATTCTCCAAGTCATTGTCATCTTTGTTACTATCAGTTCATTGATCAAGTCATTATTTAATCTATTCTTACCTTTTCTTTCCTTCCTAAAGCATTTCTTTCTCCTTTGTTGAGCAGTGATTTCTTGAGTCTTTTATTCTCCTTCTCTAGACGATCAATCTCTCTCTGGTATCTTAGCTGCAAGATAAAACAACATCACAAATAATTTATCCAGGGTAGCCACTTCAGTTCTCATCACTGTTCTCCCAGCAAGCCCTGCATAACATGGTATATTCTTGTTACCCCAAATGCCTTGCTAGAAGGTAGCTTTAAGTAACATTTTTGTAAGTCTTCAGTATGACGACTCGACCGGGAATTGAACCCACGACCACCCATTCATGAGGCAAGGTGAGCTACCAATCAAGCTATCATGTCCAGTTTATGTAAGTTTATGTAACTAAACCACCCACCAGATGGTATATTGAAGAGATAAAATCTGTAACCCTTTGTGCATGTATTTCATTTAAAGGAGAATAAAACCTTAACGAATGTTATCGCATGACTTGATAATCAATACTTCGCTAATAGAATTGTGTGGTAACTCAAGTCCTCAAAAACATTGACACAATGTCCTCATTAGTTTGATATTTAGAATTTCACCAGAACCATGGAAATTGCTTTTTTTCATAAATATATCTCTAAAAAAATTACCTGTGCTTCAAGAAATTCCTCTTTTATCTTTTCTAGTTCATCGGCCTCCTTCTGTTTTTCCTAAAAACATAGAGAAATGAAGAATAAAAAGAGAGTTACAATCAATTGCAAATTTGAAACAAACATTCTGATTGGCTCAAAATGAGAATTTTATGCAAGAAGTCTATGCAACAAAAATCCTGATTGGTTTATGATCAATTTGATATGAAATGGGAAGAAAGTTAAAATATAGAGTGTGATCTGTGCCCTGTAACTTAGAGCCTTACAATCAACAAAGAAGTCTGATCGTTTCACAGTGATAATTTCATGCAATAATTCTAAGCAACAAGAATCCTGATTGGCTTATGATCAATTTTGATATGAAATGGGAAGAAAGATAAAATGATGGAATGTGATCTGTGGCCTGTAACATACAGAGCCTTATAAATCAATTGCAAACTTGAAACAACCATTCTAATTGGTTTGCAGTGAGCATTTTATGCAAGTCTATACAACACAGTCCTGGGTATGACGTTAAACTACATCCCGGAGTTCAACTGGCCCGGTTGATAGCACTCCGACGATGGGCCCCTTGCCAGGGTTACGGTGTGAAGTACGTATATAAATGTCATATCGCAAAGACTGAATTCTACAATAAACACATGTGAAGAGTTTGGGAAAGACTGGAGAAGACAATCCCCAATCCATTGCACAGTAAGCGTACGACAGTTACAGGTCATACCTAGGAAATGTGCACATACAATGTTGCATGGAAGAAAGATGGAAACATCATATGGAAAGTGACAAATACTTTCATCGTGAAGAATATTATAATGAACTTTTTCGACATGATTAGAGGACAGAAACCCAGTAATGGGCAGATGGAGGCCAACAAACATATTGAAAAAGAAATAGCGTATGCTCTTAAAGTATGTCAATGGAAAGGCAGCTGGGCAGATGGCCTTACAGCAGAGATGTTCACTGCATTGGGAGACTTTGGGTGTTCAACATAACCAATCTTGCGAACAAAATCTATGATGATGGTTCATTTCCAATTGAGATGATTAAATCTGTGTTCATGCAATACCAAAGAAGCCTGGTGCCAGAAGATGTGACCAGTTTCGAACTATAAGCCTGATGAGTCATCTGACAAAGCTGATTCTTCGTGTGCTTCTGAACAGACTCCGTGGAAGAACCATTGGTGAAATATCAGAAGAACAGTTATGGATTTAGACCAGACAAGGGTACCATGAATGCAATCTTCATCATTCGAATGTTATCTGAGAGGCAATCCCAGATGCAGTCAGACCTCTTACGTGGCTTCATTGACTATGTCAAAGCGTTTACAAGGTTCAACACCAGCACTAATGAAAGTTCTAGAGGCACTAGACATTGATGGACAAGAAATTGAACTGATCAAAACCTCTACTGGGACCAGCTTGCTGCAATCAAAATTGGGGAAGATGAGCAACTGGCTCAGCTGTGGAACGAGGTGTGAGACAAGGATGCATCCTTTCACCTGAGTTGTTTTCGCTCTACACTGAAGTCATCATGCAATCAGTAAGAGAATGGATGGAATAAAGATTGGTGGAGTCAACATATCAAACATTCAGATATGCAGATGATACGATCATGATTGCTGACTCGGAGGAGAAACTGCAGAACCTCATGCGACAGAGTTAGTCTTAGAGAGGAACAGAAAGGTTTGTTTTTAAACCGTAAAAAGTCCTTTTGTCTTGTATTCTCAAAATCATTCCAGCTCCACAGTGCAGGGTTAGAGTAAATGATGAAATCCTGAACAGGTCAGTGAATTCACTATCTTGGCAGTGTAGTCACACCAGATGCAAGGTGTGATAGGGAGATCAGACGACGAATTGGCATTAGCAAAATCTACATTCAAGAAATGGATAGAATATTTGACAACTCGCTTCATTAACTCTCTCACCAGACTTAGACGTGTACATTGTTATGTGTGGTCCACATTTCTTTACGGATGTGAATGCTGGACTATAAGTAAAACCATGCAGCAGCGCCTGGAAGCGACCGAGATGTGGTTCCTACGTAGAATGTTGAGATATCATGGACTGTTCATGTTTCAAATGAGGATGTACTCGAAAGAGCAAGTCATCCCGAACATTGCTTAAAACAATCGCGCGCCAGACAGATTCGTTTTCCTAGGCCCTAACTGTTCGTAAGAATGCCCTTGAGACAGTAGTCTTCACTTGTGCTGTTGAGGGACGTAGGGCACCCGAGACGACAAAGACTGACTTTTCTTCTTGCTTAGAGATGCACTGGCACCAGCCTCTT
>CALNVZ010003431.1:13799021-13867610 GCA_940671915.1 Paracentrotus lividus | reverse complement strand
GTCGTGCGTTTGCCATTTCATGTTTTTTTGCACACGCGAAAGTCTTTCATATTTATGTAGCCAAAACCGATTTAAATCCATCCGAATCTTTGCAAATCCTGTCATGAAATACAAAATACCCACTTAGACAGCTAAAGAAAGGACTAAATGTCCCGATTTTCTTTGATTATTCTTTTTTTATAAGATTTTCATGAAATCTAGACTCTGTTACGCGGACGTGTACATTCTTTCCAACATAAAGAGTCAGCCCCACAAATGCCTTTTGTGTATGTGAGGCTATCCATGCGAGAACTTGTGAGGATATCATTGTCAATAAGGCCTTAAATTTTCTCGAATGATGAAACAAAAGTCAAATCCCCTTCTACATACTATGATGAAAAAACTAAGAAATTCATTCACAAACAGAACATTCAAAAAACAACTTACATTTATTTTTCCCGTGTCAAACCATTTTTTTTTTTTTGCCATTTTCTCTGGCATGTTACTAGTCTTGATTTCAGACCCTAAGAGTTATGTTGAATTTTTTTATTCATTCTATCTCAAAATTTATACCAATATGAATCTACAATTTAGTTTAGTCATTGATAGAATTAAATTTATTTCATTTTTCAACATTATTATTATTATTTTTATCAACAGAATATTAAAACTGGTCTTCCAAAATGTCTATAAATTTTTGGGTTACCATGAAAAGACTACCGCTAGATATCGATAATTGCCAACAACATAATTGCCCAGTAAGCGTATTGGGTGTCATAAAATATTCATACGTACGCAATGAGTGGCTATTCCACTGTGACTGAGGGGGTGTGGAGATAATAATTGTGAAGGTTAACATTAATTTATGAGTAAAAATATGATCAAATCTACCGATGGTGTAATTTTATAGGAACTTGGTATCATAAAAGAAAAAACAAAAACATTTAAATGTTTTTAAAAGCTGGAATCGTGTGTTCAAGGCTTGTCAAAAGCATGTAGTCCCTATTTGTGAATGTGTAGTTCCTTAGGGCTGGGGTGGGGTAGAAACATCGATGGGCGTTCCATTTTACGGAGGGTTGAAGCATTCTGAACATGGGATTTAATTTAAATAATAATTCTTAAAAGTAAAATAAAGCACACCAATACGACAAAAATTTTTACATCAATTTTTTCACAGACATGAAATAAAAACAAAGGAGGAAGACATATAAATATGAAACAGTCAATGAAATACTGTCAGTTGGACCCTGTCACTAAAGTTCACAAGGTCCATCTAGGTACCTGTCTGAGGTCAGGGGAAGCCCTAGTTTTCTCACAATGAATAAAACGTCGCATATATGCGACGTTTGTCGTATATGGGTTAAACTTTGAACAAATTGAACTTGAATATAAAAAGGGTTAAAACAATAGAACAAAGAGAAGATGACTTGAAATGAACACCGACCTTGGCCATTATTTGACTTATGCGCGTTTAACTTAGGCAAGGTCGACAGGATAGTAACCCAATACATCCTATAAGGGCATTTTTAAGAAATATAAATAAATAACAGGCATTGAAATAAATTTGTAGTTCTTTGCCTATCATACAGGGAAGTAGTCATTCATTCAACTGGGATCTGGGAGACTGTTCCAGAGTTTTTACATCCAGTGATGAAAATGCAATCCAACAAACATCTACCCTTGTACCCCTATTAAAGTCTAACCCTAGTTTTGTTTGTTTGTTTGTTTGTTTTTTTTGGGGGGGGAGGGGTGCAATTGTCAGGGATTGAATTTAGCAGTTACTTGAGTGCCAAAAACTCTATTTAATCATGCAGACTGCTTACTCAAAATGCCTCTACAGACCAACTATTATTTAAAGAAAAATGTTGACCAGATATTTAACCCCAAAAAATTAGATACTTACCATTTTGAGACTTGTCCCACCAGCCACTGCTGAGCCAATCACAATGTATCTAATCTTCAACAGTCGAGCCATCTTCGGAAGCATCGACATTGCTCTTGTGCTCCCTTCGTTGACAAACACTTTTGGTCGCAGGACGACGTAGATTCTAGTGAAACCAGCATAGTTGGCTGCAAGCATGGTATTGAGGTTCTTAGGTCGAAGGGTTAAAGGCTGGAGAAGACTCCGTTGGGTCTGTTTACAGACTACGCTCTGAGCACCTCGCCGGAGCTGATGGTTACTGTAGGGACTGAACGATTCATTCAAATATATTTTACCAGCCAATTTGGGGGGGGGGGGAATTAGGTTTTATTAAATAAAAAGCTGTTCAAAGAGTCCGAGGACTAAAAATGAGAGTTCACTTTTAAAAACATTTGAATAAAAAAAATATAAAAGGTCATAAATATTACATTTATATTATATATTCAAAAATTGTAAACTTAACATTAGGCCTACATGTGCAAAATGTGTGAAGAGGAAAAACAGTAAATGAGTAGAGATACAAATGTAGACAAAGGAATTGTACAGAAGTAAAGAAAAAAAAGGAAGAAAGTTTTGCAGTAGAGAGGGGGGAAGAGGCAGAAGAAGAAGGGGAAAGCAGAAAAGGAGATTTGAACTTGAAGAAGTCAAAGTCCAAAGAGAAGCAGAAAAAAAACAAGACGGAGAAAGTGAGAAGAAATGGGGAAAAACAGAAGAGAAGAGGGAAAGAACATGTACTAATACTATGTAGTCATAGAGAAATAATAGAAAAAAACAGATGATCATGACACATGAACATGTATATTATTGCACATAATTATTGGTAACAGTTGAAAATTTATTCAGATTCACGCATTAAGATTCAGTTCACTTTTTAGATTCATTTGTAAATTGTTAAAACTAAAATTAAAATTAAAAATCCATCGCAAAGCGTGCCGTTAGTCCAAGGAAAAGATGCAATGCTTGCCTTTACCAATATAAAATGACCTTAAAAGGAGTTTGATGAAAGACTAAATATATAATAAATGCACAACAAACACATTTGTAGAGCTCTGTGGAAAAGTGACATGGCAGATACTAGCGACCATGGCGACGGTCCCACGCATACCAAACTGTGTTTGCGGAGCCAAGGTTTAGATTTACATGTAGACTACCACAGGCCCTCCGCTCCCGGTAAACTACGGGGAGATAGGTTGATGAGGCACCGCTCAATGTGAGATACCTAATTATATTTCATACACACGTTCATTGAATCTCGATTTAACCATTTTCGCATTCAAAGAAACAAGTGAATACTTACAAAAATATAACAAATGACTTACCCAAATGTCCCAGATAGTAGACGTATCATTCTAAATATACGCTCTTTGCTACAAAAGGCCAAAATTAAAGTAAAATATCTTGCATCACGGTGACACGGAACCCATTTCTAGCACGCACGTACCAACTGTAGACTTGTTTACAGCTGTTTATTTATTTAGCGATTTAAAAAAAAAAAAAAAAAAAAAAAAAAAAGGTATTGGGGCACATATTTCTATTTATTTGTTTATATTTAACCCATGGATTGAACATAGGCCCCAGTGTCGGATCCAGGATTCCATAAGGGGTGGAGCCCAAAGTTTGAATATGAGATTTTGTACACCCAAGTTTAGGACACGCACGTCCGAACATTAGGTCTACGGTCGTGGGGGGGGGGGGGGGGGGGGGGCGGAAGGCGTGAAAATTTGTTTTGTTCTCGGCCGTTCAAAACGTTGTCTTCATTCAAGTTACAACAATGGGGGGGGGGTCATCCACCCTTATTGGGTTTTTTTTGGGGGGGGTGGGGGACCCCATCATTAATTTGGGCACCGCAAGGCATTTTTTTTTTTTTCTAAATTTTGGGTTGGGTGGCCCGCTCACCCTCCCCCCCCTCTTCTGGATCTGCGCATAGCCTTATTAACTATCTTTTGTGAAAAAATGTCCCCGCCCTAGCCCCGACCTCACAGTTCAGAATAAGCCGACTGCAACCCCCCCCCCTCCCGCCACCCCCCCTCCCCCACCGATGTGTATTGAGGGAGACGGTGGCTGATCAACACTTTTGCCTGCATCTGTAACAAATGGACTTAGATCAAATACTTTTTGGCTTTTAGACGATTCGGCAATGAAGATCGAGTAGACACTATACAGTGCGTCCCAGAAAAAAGTATACCCAACTTTGAGGCCTCGTATAAGGAATTCATAAATCATGTGACCATAATATCTCATGTTAAAGAGTAACTCATACTCTATTTAATGATATAAAATTTATGTCTGTGCTGTCACGAATGACCGAGTATTCATACTTTTAAAAAAAATCCGTCGAAAGTGCTTTGTACCAAGTTTGGGTTATTTTGGGTTTAGCTAATTTCAACTTACCAACTTCTTCAACGTGCCCACCTTCCCTCTCAATGCATAAATCGCAGCGTCGTTGGATGTCTTGGACAGCTCGTTATTGTAATTGAGCGCAATTATGCGATTACCAAACACCTCCCGAAGTCGATCTCGAACTGCTACACTCCGGTGTGCAGGGGCACCATCCTCCGTGTTGCATGGTATCTGCTGACTACAAAAACCTTCTGCTCTGTTGTTAGCTGCACATTTTGGTTGCATGAGGTATCCCGACACATGAAATCAATGTTTTACTTACTTTTAAGGCACTTGAAATTCAAGGAAGGACACAATCGAAGATCATCCAACTGTTCATACATACCAAGGCAATTGAAAGAGGACTTCATCAAGATAGCATCCCAAGTAACGCTTTATCCCTTGTGAATAACTCAGGAAGGCTTACCTCAAACAATGAATGATGATCAGGGAGCCAGGATTTCACTGACAATATACCATGAATATTTTTGGTCAATCCTCTTGAGCTACATTTCGCATATATGTTTGCTTAAGTAATGCAAACATTTTTTTGAACTTTCATCCACTTTGCATCATTTTCAGGCTAAAACAGAAAACATAAGGATTATTGAAAATGAAAGGTTTATTTCCGAAAAACTTGGTACAAAGCCCTTTCGACGGATTTTTTCAAAGTTCAAGTACTCAGTCATTCGTGACAGCATTGACATAAATTTGGTATCATCAAACAGAACATGAGTTACTCTTTAACATAAAATGAAAAATAAGGTCACATGATTTATGAATTTCTTATACGATACCCTCAAAGTTGGGTATACTTTTTTCTGGGACGCACTGTATAGGCCTTATATTAAAACATTAAGCGAAATTAGACCAATTCACCCATGCGATAGTCAATGGAGGATCCAGGAAATTGAGGAGGCGCATAGGGCCCAATGCCGAATGCCAAATTCACCCATGCATGCGATAGTCAATGAAGGATCCAGGAAATTGAGGAGGCGCATAGGGCCCATGAGGCCGAATGCCAAATTTGAAAATAGATATGCCCAGAAGACAATTTTTGTCAGGGGCGTGTGCTCCGATGCGGCCCCGGCTGGATCCGCCACTGGGTAATAGACAATGATTTTATTAGAGAATTGAACCAAGCGGATATCTCTGGGGTACGTTCCCATTACGTACTCGCCTCCCAGAAATGCATTCGACTTTTTGCGAATTGTTTATAAAAAAAAATATTTAGTTTAAATTACTTTTTTTTGTAAATGTTGTTTATGTCCAAGGGGACAATAACAACTTATACAATGCGTTCCAGAACAAAAGCGGACCAACTTTGGGTCAATCATTTTTCTTAGTGAAATGAATTAATTAATAATAAATCCATAATATTAAAGTTCGTTTTTCCTTCTTTTTTTTTTTTTTTTTTCTTTTGACGCCTTATACGAAACAAAAAAAATCTACGCATATCAGATAAGGAAGAAGATTTTGAAAAAAATGGCGAATTCAAATAAATTGCCCAGATCAAAATGGGAACGTTACTGATGCCCGAAGCAAGTGAACAACCCTAATTAATTAAAAGCGAAAAATTGTGAATATTATTGCCCTGCTGTCAAATTGATTTGAAGGGGAAAAGGGGGACCAATATTTAAATTATTTGCAAGGATTTTCACAAAGAATTGACCAAATTGCTGTTAAAACTATTTTATCTTCAGTTTCCTATATGGACTAAAAGAATTTTTAAAAATCGTTTTATTAATGCATGTTTAAAAACAAATATAAAATACATGTACTTTTAAAGGAATGCAAGAGGAGGAAACGTTTTACTCCGTCTCTTCTCAGTAAACCGTTCATGCAGGCATGTAATTGGATACTAAAAGATTATTTAGGAACACTTTTCAAATATCGACAGAAAGTTGAAAGGAGTCTATTATATCCAAAGATATTGCCATATATATTGTTCTTTAACATCATCTTTAATTTTCCGTCACCTTTCACAATTACTGTCAATTCTTGTAAACTTCTGCTTCAAAGCATCCATCTTTATTATGAGCAGACGTGGTCAGTTAGCCAATTCAAGCATGATATACATGCCACCCTGTAAATAAGTTCATAAATTATACTCGATAATAATTTTGAGGGCGTTGAAGTTCATTAAGATGTTGTAAGTCAAGAGCCCAAACAGAATGCATGCATCATTTTAATTTTGTACCCTGATGAATAGTGCAGCTCTTGAAAACGCCATTGAAAGTACAATGACGTATAAGTAGGCGATTGTGCTAAAAGATTATAATTTCAAGGGACTTCTAGACAGTCACGAACATGACTTTTAGTGACATATTTCAATCGCGGGATCATTTACACCTCATCGGTTTGTTCCTTTCCTGTTTCAGATGTTTAATGACCAAACGCGCGCTTCAAAATGAGAATTGAAAAAAAGGGGGGGGGGAAAGAAAGAAAGAAAGAAGGGGAAAAAAAAGAGAGAACAGAAGAGAGAAAGAGAGAGAAAGAGGGAGAATAAGAAAAACTTTCAAACGTGCTCGCTTCTGTTTAAGAAAAACTTCGGCACGATACTTTTTTTTCGGGCAGATCCTGACCAACGCCAGGGTGACGATACAAGAAGAAAAATATTTCGTCGCCTGCCTTAACATTTTTTTTTCAGTAGTCGTATCGTTCTCTAGACTGATACAGCTATGAATTCATCGGTAGAAACTGGTGAGGATGATTCTCAATCTTATTCTATCATATCGACGACAGTATTTGTAGCTTTTGGTGTCTTCGGGATCATCGACAACGGATTGGTCCTAGTCGTCATCGGCTGCGCCAAAGAACTCCGCAACGCGACGAACTTGTTGATCGCCAACCAATCCCTGATTGACCTGATGACATCAGCTTGTCTGGTAGCTCTAAATCTTGCGCCCGGTATCCTTACCCGAACTCGACCAGTTCTAGACCGATTCATCTGTGCCTTCTGGATGACTTGGTATCCATTTTGGATGACAGTAACTGCTAGTTCAGTCAACCTGGTTGTGATCACATTTGAAAGATTCTATGCCATTGCGTATCCTGTCCGCTACCGTCAAAGAATGAACATGAAACGAGTCTTCGGCCTGTCCCTTATCCCTTGGGTTTATGGAATTTTGTTCAACGTCTTCTTCTTCGTCTTGACGAGAATTGACGGACAGATTTGCTTTACTTTCATATGGCCGAACAGAGAGGTGAAAAAAGCCATCGGTGTGATGATATTCAGTATCCAGTTCCTAGGTCTTATCGTCATCATCAGCGTCTTGTACATCCTCATCGCTATCCATCTTCGACGTGGTCTTCGAGGTCAGAATGATGCTGTTAACCTGAGAGAACGCGCCAGGAGAAACGTCCTGGAAACACTCCTGACCGTATTCGTCTGTTACATTGTATGCTGGGCGCCAAATGACATCTACAGTTTGAACTATTACATCAAGGAAAACGTCCAGTTTGAAGGTATTCTTTATGATGTGACAGTTCTGATGGCCTTCGCCAATGCTGGGATAAATCCTCTCATTTATTCCTTCAGATATACCAAGTTTCAGAAAGCATTGAAGAGGATGTTTTGCTGTAGAAGTGCAAGTAAACAGGAACTGTCGTTCGTGTCCACCTCGACCGTTACTGCTACAAACCCTACTAAAAAAGGATACTCTTCGAGGGAGTGAGCAGGCCACAACAGTGGGGGATCCAGGATTTGAAAATAGGGGGGGCTCCGCCTGAAAATTTTATGATTTTAAATTGTACAGTCGATGAGTAGTTTTCGGATTTTGGAAGGGGGTATCCCATGCACCCCGCCTGGATCCGCCACTGGTATGAGATGACGAGTTACATAATTTTGTTGAGAACTAGCTTATACGATGATGACAGTGGTTGGCAAGTGTAATATAGGTTTTCCCGGCCAATTTCATTGTTTTGTCAATCAATTGCACATTAGAGGCATTCATTTTCGGAAAAAACGCTGTTGCATGGAAATGTTGCCAGTCAAAATCGTATTCAATCATCAAAATTACCGATTGTTGTGATCGATTTCGTATTTGCGCATTCTACTTCACATAATAAGCCACATTCGGCAATAACTATTTCGTCTTCATCCTGTCGACATTTCATTCCGTATACTCAAATTTGCACTAATTTGAATGAACAAATAATGAAATTAAATGCCTATATCCGAATTTTAAACTTTGCAACCATTACTTTGCGTGCCTAAAAAAGAATCTGAGAGCATGAACACGAATTTGTTTGACTAAAGTCAGTCTGTCGCATCAAACACACGAATTTGAATACACATTAAATGAAATCGGATGATAAATGTATGAAATTGGCCGGGAAAACCTATAGTTTCTAAAAAAAATAAAAAAATAAATTAAATAACAGTTCGACCTTTCTAACCGTAAAATTGAATTGCTTTGAACATAAAATAGTAGTAATCAATTACCGCAATGCATAATAGGAAATGAAATAGGGCCTAGATGTACAAGCAATGCCGATTTCTTTTTGGCAGAGTATGATATCACTAAATACTCGAAGATATGGTTTATAAAAGTACAGTTAGTACAACATTGATTTGCTTTTGTTTGTTTCCAGACTTTCTTTCTTTCCTTTTTTAAATTTTATTTCTTTTAATTTTCCAAAACTCCCTATGTATAAAAACGTCACAACATGACACCAGTTTTTCTGAATTATACGTTGGTTTTGCGACTTTTGTGCTTATTCTCAGAACTTACGTTAGTATCCAGGCGCGTATCCAGGATTTGGCACCCCGGGGGCCCGATGTGATTTTGATTTTGGCGCCCCCAGTGGTGGCTCAGAAAGGTACATCCTATTTTTTCCCCCGGCCGTTACACCGGGCGAGCCAAAAGGTACACCAAATTTTTCATGTCACGCTGTGCCGAGCGATAAGCGGGGGGGGGGGGGGGGGGGGGGGGGGGGGGGGGGGGGGGGTAGGTGTTGAAAAATTTTGGCTATGGTCAACCAAAAGGTCATAATATCAGCTGTAGGGGTAGGTTCCAGAGGTAAATCGGCTCAAATCATGTACACTTTTCCGTTTTTTTTTTTTTTTTTTTTTTTTTTTTTTTACTTTTTTATTTTGCTCGATTTGACGCCCCCGCTAAGTCAATTTGGCGCCCCTTTTAGGTCATTTTGGCGCCCTTTCGGGCGCCCACCCGGGAGGCCCGGGCCCGTAAAGCCCCCCCCAGAATACGCGCATGGTATCCGAGATATTATCAAAGGCATTTCATTACTCGATATCAAATGAAAGTTTGCACAATCACAATTATTATTGGAATGTTCGGTGGTTCTAGAAATCATTATTTGAAAGCTAAAACTACATTGTACTTTGCCTTTCTAATCTGCTGTCCGACTTTCTGAAATATCTCTCCCTCTCCTCCTCCCCTCTCGCCAATATCGATACCGATTCCTCCAGTCTAAGATACTTGGGTGTATCCGGCCTGTTCACAAACTCAAACGGAAGCAATCCAAATACAATGTATTTACAATAAACTACAATGTCCACAATGTGTGCATTGACTACATAATTATGTGCAGGTAAAAATAATATTTGAGTTTCGCATGCACCAACAATTCGTATGGGTTTCAAACTTGTTTGCACAAAGAATAAAAAAAAAAAACATTCGCCAAATTGTTTGAAATAAATAGTGTACTAATTAGACTGGGGTGTTATGAACAGACTTGGGGGGGGGGGGCCCTAAAGGGCCCCCTATATATCGCGATGAAAATCGACACACACGTCACCCATGACTTAATTTTACCTGAAAACACAATTTGCATTGACTTTGTACATTTTTAGCAATTTTGGGTCTGAGGCACGGGTACAAAATTATGCGTAACTCGATAACCGGGTGTCGAAAATTTGGGCTTAAAAGATGCGCAAGACTTCAAAAAAAATAATAAATAAATAAAAATAAAAAATAAAAAACATTTTCAAAGAAAAAAGGTCATGAAATATCGCGGCCATAGCTTCTCGCGTTAAAAATTTATCGCTAAAGATGTCGAGTCCAATTAGGGTTAAGGGAAATGATATCTACAGCAACTGTGTGCAGATATGTTATTGTAAGTAATGGACTATTTTTTTATTAAAGGTTATCGTTTTGTTTTGTTTAATATCTTATGAAAAGGATTGGTAAAGGTTTGGTGTAAATCTAAATTGATAAGGGAGTGATGAATGTCACAAGTTATAATCAATCAAATACACTCCTATTGTTGTTGTTGCGCAATCTTACTAAAAGTAAGATTTCTATTATTTCAGGAGAATATCAATTTTTGTTTAATTTCATTATCTAAATTTGGTCTTGCATGACATCCCCTCTTTACTCGCCATGAACCAAGGAAAAAGAAGCAATTTATAATTCATTACAGTCTACTCCCATTATAACGAGCATAGATAGGCCTACAATGTTTTGATAAAATAGGACAGTTGTTCCAACCACGATTTCAGGCGGGAACATTGGTCCCGTATAAATAAGTGTGATTTTGTGATACATGTACAGTCTGCTTCCATTGTAACGAGGTGCTCGGGGCCAAGCCAAGCCAAAAAACAAAACAAAACAAAACAAAAACTCCCCAACAACAACGAAATTTGGTACGCAGTGGTTTGAAATTGGGGCAGGGAGAATCGCATCGACATAACAAAGTTTTGTATCCATGCTCATTATAATAACAGTGGACTTGTCCAGAACCAAAGATCTATAGTTCACTCCTGTTGTAATGAGGTACTCAAAACGCAACCGACGCAATAAAAAAAAAATAATAAAATAAATCTTGCTATACTGAGCACACATACACATGGCAATTGAGATATGTGCAAGTTTGAAATTGCCTCTAAAATTGATTCTTGTGATGCATGTATCTCGAGTAGTCTGTGAAAAAGGGGAGGAGACTCTTCAAATTCATTTTCATACTTTCTATTAGACTTTGGTCAATACTTAACTGATGTGGGCCCTGGGGGGTGATTCACTAACGGCTAAAATCAATTCCAACTGGGATAAAATCAATTTTAGGATCAATTGCTGTATTATAGTTCCATAGACCCATAGTTGGGATTGATTTTAAATATTAGTGAATCACCCCCCATTTGTATTAAAAGTTACTATTATAGTAACTTTGCCGTCAATTGTAACTACCATGCTAACGTTGCTCAACAGCCAATGAAAAATACAGTATTTCATGGAAGTTTATTTGATGGCAAAGTTACTATAATAGCAACTCTTTATGGTAAGGGGCACTATTCTTCTAAATTTCCCTGGATTTTGAGATAGAGGTGGATTTACCAATACAGTCCACCCTCATTAGGCCCCAAAAAATTGCTCGTTTGCACTTCCCGTCCGACCAAAAATCATGTAAAGGGGGTTTTCTTGTAATTTTTCCATAATTTCTCCTTCAACACTTTGAATCCCAAATGTTATAGCTAAATAATTGTCTGGAAAGTTGATATAAACATTGCCTTGTTTGTAATGTTATGTATTGAGAAAAAAAATCCTGATCTACAGACCCTCTTTTTAAATTTTGTCAAGGGCAAACATTTTTTTTTTTTTGGGGGGGGGGGGGGGGGGGGGGGCGGGACCTCCCGAGTTGCGCGGGACCAAACTAATGAAGTACATTGTACATATATTGATTTATTGTTAGAATTTTTTTTTTTTTTGGTGTGTTAGTTTGAACAAGAGTTGACTGTAAAAGAAAAAACAAAGCAAATAAAAAAATTAACAAAAAACAAAAACTAGTACTTTCTAGTCCTATTGCAATGAGCAACAATTATGTGGCAATTCAACTGGTAAAATTTTGTGCAAAATGACGCGTTCACTGATCAGCAGAACTTGATTTTATTATACAGTCAAAGGCCTTTGTCAATGGCGATTATTCAAATTATGAGAGTTCAACTTGGGCAAGATTGACTGTAGGAAATTGGCTTTGTCCCACACACCTCATTACGATTATGATGAGTGGGCTGCAAAAACAGGGTTCCCAGCATTTCAAGAAAACAAAATTCCCATATTTTCCCCCTGATGAAATCTAAAAATTCCCTGATAATAATTTAAACCTATTTCCAGTTTGACTGTAGCATGTTTTCTTTGTTGTCGCTGTGAACTAATTGCAATAAAAACACTAGTTTTGACTAACGAACTTTCGATTTTTGGGTCAATCAAAATTCCTGACTTTTCCCCCGATTTCGAAGCATGATCAAATTCCATGACTTTTTCCTGACTGGAAAAAGTAAAATAATTTTCCTTGATTTCCCTGATATATTATACAAGCAGATGAAAATAAACATCAATACATCCAATTTACAATTTGTAATGTTTTTATTTCTTTTATATCATTCTCGATATAAAAGAATGTACATCATTTTAGATCTCATATAACACTGAGGAAACTTTTACATTTTCAAATAAAGCACATAATATACATTTCCTTTTTAAAACAAATATTAACTGGCTTAAAAATACAAAGCATGTCAAACCTTGCACATAAAAGAAAATGAATAGAAAGTAAAATAATTGACGTAGTACAATGACAATACTGTATATACAAGATAGATTTGGCATTCTATTTCTATATAATCCCATATGCCAAGCAGAAAACTCATGAATAGCATTCGGTTAAAAACACAGAACTATATCTTCTCAAAACCACACAAAAAATATGGCTTACACATATCATTAATTCAGAATTACATTCTTGATTCCGTCTCTGTAAAAAATAAATCATCGTAACATTATTTTGCTGAACTTGATGTATTGCTAAAATTTGAGTTTATTTCTTAAAAGATTTTTTTTTTTAATGTTAAAAACTTTATGAAACCAGTAACAACGTTAATTTATAGGTGGCAGTAATCTACAAGCCCAACGTTTTAGCAGCCCTATCCAATTTCAGACCTAAATTATATGATTTAAATTCATGGGATATGTATTTTTAAATTTATGTTTTCAATTATCATTTAAATATCAATTTTCTTGGTTTTTTTTTAGTATATAACCTGTCTGTTTTGTTGGATATGGAAATAAGATTCTGTAAACATTTATTGTAAACATTGCTCAAATTCAATACATTCATCACATATTTTACTACCGAAAGTTGGTGCCTCAAATTCTAGTTCCCTGCAGGGCTTCAACCTCCAAGCCATCTATTTCTTTGCTCATAATTCAAACTGAATTCACATAAGAACCTGTCGACACAAACTCAGGATATAAGGACAATTAATTCACAAACAACTCTTCGATGTTCAAGGTTGCACAGTGACACCCACCAAGTGAAAATATTTAAGATTTGTGGGTCATCTCCAGTGGTTTGAATGTCCAGTTCAATGCAGCACTGGAAAGATCACAATGTATCCTTCCATTCATAATATTTCAAAGTCTTTATAAGGCATCTTTAAGACATGGTTCTAGTCTTCACCGAATGTCTTCTTCTTTCCCTGGAATTCCTTGATGCCGTCCTTCTTCTGGAATCCGAAACCTGGAGAAAAGGTAGACAAGAAATAAAAAGTTCATAATAATTATCATGGAAGGAGGAAAGGATTTGGAGAAACTTCTCACACCCTTGTCTAAAATATGAATTTAAAAAAGATGTGCCTGCAGAAAGTACATGGCTCTTGTCTACGATGCTTCCGTTGACTACAAAATCTAAGAATGATACATGCCATAGTTCCAGAAAGTTACAGTCCACTTCTCTTATGACAAAGCTCTTGGGAAGAGCACGAGCACTTACGTCGCCCTGACTCAATCAAAATTCATTTCCTAAATTTTGGAATAAAGTCCTAATAATATAATAAAAAGGGGAAAATAATAATTTCAGGTGTTCTCACTAAATTCATTCAACTTTCAGGGAGGCTCTACGACAATCAGAGACACATTTGCAAATTTTTTAAATAACTTGAAGAATTTCAACATTGTCACAAAATCTCGCTGTACCCAACCTCATCTTGGGAGTTGACCGTAGCATGCCATAATGCAAAGAACTTCTTTTAACTACTGTAATAGTTTTGAAATCAGGAAGGTGAAATTCAACTTACCACCACGTCCTCGTCCACCGCCCCTTCCACCGAATCCTCCTCGGCCTCCGCGGCCACCACCCCCTCGTCCTCCACCGAAACCTCCACGACCGCCTCCACGTCCACCGAACCCACCACGTCCTCCACCTCGACCACCGAAACCACGTCCGCCTCCGCGACCTCCGAATCCACCTGGGCTGCTCCTCTCTTTGGCGAAGTCGAGGAAAAGACCATCCTGACCCTGGAAAGTATCTATGGCTGACTGAGCTGCACTACGGTCATCAAAATCACAATAGGCAAACCTGCAAAAAATAAACATTTTGGAATACTTTCATTAACGTTGTATCCCATCTGTCAACAATAGTGTTAATTTATAATTTTACATCGAAAGTCTGCTCCCCTTCTAACAAGTCTCATTTGAATATTCAAATGAACAAACTGATGTCACAGTCCCCCTACTTCTTGTGTAATATATTATATGAAATCCTATTTATCTCATTTTTTCATTTATTGCGTATACAGAAAATCTGTCCCTCATACTGAAATAAGTAAAAGCACTTGTGACCTTGAACATTCCACAAGGATTAATCCATGTTTTTAAGTCCTTGGGGTAGAAAATCTTGATAATTGGTATTTCATACAATAAAATACAAAGAAAGTAGGGGGACTGAGACATCATCAGTTTGCCAATTTGAAGAACTGTTTCCTAAAAAAAATCAAAACCTAAGAAAATTCATAACTTTGCTATTTCTTATCTGTTCAGTGTTGTGCTTTTTCGATTTTACTTTATTTTTCTTATAATGCAAACTCCAGCCCGGATGAGTCCTTAACACATAGCTGAACACAAAATTAGGACCGGGAGAATTGCCTGAAACAAATTGTTATATATGCTCATTATTACAGGAGTGGACTATATACTATCATTTGTTCTATCCTTTTCACAGTGCCACACCCAATACTATGCAAATTTATATAATCATAAGGAAATAATAAATTTCTTACACAAATGTAACGTTAAATATGTTGGGCCAGCTTAGTTAGCACAGGATATTAATAAAGCCTGTGCATGTGGATCCGGCCCATTAATATTCCCTTCGGTCTTACATGCAGGTAGTGTATGAAGCTACAAGCACGCCTTATTTGAAGGGTGTCAAGAATCCTTAAAATCCAAAAGCATTGCTAATTTTTTCTCTATCCCAGGTTTAACTGATCATTTGAATGTAGTCTCAATGAATAACTTTCAATTTCATACGGTCTTTATACATGTATTCTCATAACCGGCCATATCACTTCAACAGATGGGTGCCAGTCCCAACATGGCCGGACAAGCGAGTTCAGAATGTACCATCATCAATGTTGAGTATTTCTTACCCTTTTATCTCGTTGGTTTCCCTGTCACGAGGGATTCGTACTGAACTGGCACCGAGAGAGCTGGCAATAGAGTCTTCCGTCGAATCCCCGGAGATGCCTCTCACAAACAATGTCTTGCTGTTTGAAGAATCTCCACCTGAACATAATGACCATAGTGAAAAAAATTAAGATTACAGATGTACTTCTATTTTGGCAAAAGAATGTGCAAGTTTTATAGAAATGTATCGAAATCAAAGATTTTTTAATAGAAAATAGAAGCCCATCAACTTTGCTCTCACTCCCCCCCCCCCCCAAAAAAAAAGAAACCCACATAAAAAGGGACAAATGCAAATTTTTCTATATGCCTACATCCTTAGAAACATGTATTCTGGACACTGACCTCTGACCTTCATTTCCAAAATCTGATCAGATCATCCTCCTATGACATGCTATCATCAAGTTTGAAGTTCACTTCTTCATTGGTTCTTGAGATTTTATCATAACTACAAGCTCTAACACATAGGAATTTTACAAGTTGACCTCTGTGACTCTTGACCCATGACCTACAAACGCAAAAATCTAATCAGTTTGTTTTCCTACAATGATTCATACTATCCTAAAGTTCATATCTCATACCTCCTCTTCCTCCACCACCTCTTCCTCCGCCACCTCGTCCTCCTCCACGAGGGGTCCTTGTGCTCTTGGAACCCGCATGGTCAAGCATCAGAGACCAACCATCAATCTCAACACCTTGGTGTTTCTTCAAGGCTTCGTCAGCAGCTTCTTCCGTGTCAAACTCGATGAATGCAAATCTACAGGGGGGACAAAGAGTGAATTTGTTGGTCATTTTACTCAAAATTAACGGCATCTACTGTAAGGATTCCCATTCTGTTAAAAGTTTTAAGAAATTTGAAAACGGTTCACACTGTTGGTAGTGGCACCAATTTAATTCATGCCATATATTTAGTTAGTCCTTCAAATTTAATTAAAAAGAGGGGAAAAAAAAAAGTCTATATGGGAGAAAATAATCACTTTACCGATTGTAAGGCATGTAACGATTATGAAATACAATTTCCAGGGTTTTCTCATGACATGTTATTGCATGCTTTGACAGCAAGTAGTGCCCCGCAGGAGAGATTTTTGGAACGCTTCACAAATTTTTCTCGATCCATAAAGTCAAAGATTGCTCACCCTTTAGGTCTCCCTTCTTCATTCACAGGAATCCTGGCATCTGAAGCTCCAAAGGTTTCAATCAAGGTCTCGCTGGTTGTGCTGTAGCTTAGTCCTTTAGCAAACAGCGTTCGTTCATTATCGCCGCTTCGCCCTACAAGACAAGAACAGTGATATTATTGTACAACATAGCTTAGTCCTTTGAGCCATTAGTTCACAGCAAAGAGATGGTATCTTCTTTCATGTTCCTCATGAAATGGATATTTTGCAGAGCTCCAAACCTGCACAATATTTCAGAATTTCAAACCCAGAAGATTGTACAAATCTGTTCTCATTACAGTGCAACTACCATTTAACTACCATTTAACCTTCCCTTATACAGTTAGAATTATGTTGGGCCAGCTTAGTTAGTACAGGATATCAATAACCCCTGTGCATGTGGATCCGGCCCAGTAATCTTCCCTTCGATCTTACATGCAGGTAGTGTATTAAACTACAAGTATGTCTTGTTTGAAGGGATACAAAACATAACCTAATGGAACTTCTACATTACCTAATGGAACTTCTCTATTAGAAACATGTAAAATGTTTCAAGCAATCACAAAATTGAGGTATTGACAGAGCTGCCAACCCGACAAAATAATTGTAACATCAGAAATTACAATGTGAATAGTGCAAATATTGAGACAGTTGAACCAAAAGACTTTTCATGAGAGAAGGCATGAATAATTATCTTTGCTCTGTCATTCAATTTATGGAATGCTTTCAATTTCAAATCAATACTTTTCTTTCTACTGTGATTGTGAACAGGACATTTGTTTCAGCTGTTATTAAGTATTCGCATTAATTTCTGATGCTAAATATATTTCGTAGGGTTGGCATATCTGTTTTTATTGATGAACAACAAAATTATTGATTGTGATCTTACTTGGTGTCCTTTCTTGTTGATTTTGCCCGCCTCTCTGGGGAGTCTTGTCCATCTTGCGACCACGTTCCAAGCGGATGTTACTACCATTTAAATCAGATTCGCTCAGCTCCATGGCCTTCTCGAACTCTTCGTTTGATGCCACATCAATGTAAGCAAACCTGCAGATAAAAGACAAAGTTTGTGTATAAGGCCGTGTGTTATAAGTTCGCCGCCTTTTGCGTTACATGCCAATTTGACTACAAACGGCACTTTTTTCACTTCAAGGACCTGTATCTCAAAAAATATACACCCTACTAGATCAAAACTAAACATTTTCTGAAAGGAAATTCCTTAGGGAATCTAAATCTGCATTGAAAAATTATACTAGGTGCAAGATAAAAAAGTTATTAGGAAAAATTTCAGAAAACTTAAATTTGTTAAAATTTTCATTGTTTTTATCATCTAGTCATCCATAATCACCTGAATATTAATCGTATTATTATATTCTGGTAGAGAATATTCAGACCTTTTTAACAAGGTATAATTCATTATGGTTTACAATTTTAAAGTGAAAAATATAACGATCTGAAATTTAGCCCTGTAAAAATATCATTTTTCAAATTCATGAGGGGGTTGGATCCTGCGAAGTACTGTTGCACCATCAAACATATTAATTAAGTAAAATATTGTATAAAGCAGTTTATAAGCTTTAATTTGGTGCTAAATTTACAATTATAGTCGAAAAATTGGCAGAGATGGAGCATTTTCCCCAACAGTACTACAATATTTCTAATTCCTAATGACTTTGTACAGGAGGCATTGTTTTTTTAGGTCAAATAACGATTGTTGAGTCTTCCAGGGTACTATTATAACATCAAACCTATTGTTCAGTGATTTCATGGTATAAAGCAGTTAAGAAGCTTTAGTTTGGTACCAAATTTACAGTCGTAAGCCAAAATTTGGCAGAGAAATTCCAGATTTCCCCAAATCAACCACAAAATGTAAAATTTCCCATTGACTTTGTACAGGCGTCTCCGCTTCCGGCACCACCCCTACTGTCCCAAACGTAGGCCATTGTAACTCAACCAGAATGTTACCTACAGTGTAGAACAATGAAACTTCACAGGGAGCTAGCACAGTAACATAGCTTCAAAATGATATAAAATTTGTTACGTAAACTTTCTTACTTTGGAAAAAAATGATAAATTAATGTTGAAAAATAGCAAAAAGCGTAACAGCACCACCCTATTTGGGTGGTGAGTTCATAAGACATGACCATAAATGAGTTGAAGCCTTAGACAGTCTAGACTCTAGACAAATGAAATGCCTTTTTACAGAGCTAACTTAATTTTCCGGGAAAAAAAATTTATAGAAAAGGTAGTTGAAATTCCATGTGAATCTAAACAAAAAATCACCAGCTTGGTCACATGGTTGAAAACACGCCTCCAAATCAACCAAGAGATTACACTACATTTCATGCATAGAAAGGTTGATGGCCACCGGTTTTAAGGTGGTCTCAACAGGATCGTCAAGTTGTAAGGTCAGGTTCTTAAACATTCCATGCACATGCAGGTAGCAAAACAGCATTCTCAGACAAATGCCTCGATTCTTTAATCAACACTGATTCTAACAGAATCTTCTTCATAGATCAGTCATCATTGAACACTGCCACCTACCGTGGACAATCAAAAATATAAAAATAAAATCAACCTTTAACTAATTGTGACAGTTCTCATCTATCCAGTCTATTCTTCAACACAGAAGTGTCATTGTATGATGTTTTTATTCATTAGCACAAGATTATCTAACCCTGATTTGGCGAGGGCTGGGAACATATCAGTCTCGTACATGCAACCTCATACCCGTTCTGATAATGCCCCTTCCCTCATAACAACGCAACACCCAGACCATTTTAGAGTTAAAAAGATCAGTGTCCTGTAACATGACGAGTTACGATCATTTCCAAATCTGAAACAACCATTCTGATGGGTTCAAAATGAGATATTTATGCTAAAAGTGTGTGCATCAAGAATCCTGATTGGCTTTCGATTTGCAAATGATTGTATTTTTTCATGTTACAAGGCACAAATTTGATAACAAAATATACATACTTTCTGCTCTTGACGATGCGTGGGTTGGAGCAGGTGACCCCATTCTCTTCAAAGAACTCCTGGATCTGTTCTTCTGTAGTGTCTGGATTTATATTAGCGATGAAGATACTGATCAGGTCATCACCATCAGCAGCGGATGGTGTTGCAACTCCGTTGGGCTTCTTGGCACCAGCTGGAGTCTTGACCTTCTTTGCTGGAGGCTCGTCTGTGGAAAGGAAAAAGCACCCAAAATAAATTGAATTAGATTTCATGATGATTTCAACAAAAGCAGATCAGAAGGGTTATGTGTAAACAGTAAACTTGCATTGTAATGAAACAGTCAGCAACTCTCATGAAGATAGTTACCGAATCTGAAAGCTAAATGTAGGGTAACACAAACATTTGGCACAGCTCTTTAAAAATGCATTTGCATTTACATGCAGCTCTGAAATAACATGTACTTGGAAATGATTTGAAGCATCTTTCAAAATTTTCACTTATCTTTTATTCACATTTGTTCCTTTTTTTTTTTAAAGTTTGAAGTCTTTGTACTCAGGCAAATTTTCCTCCCATGATTGATGCACAAAGAAAAGATAAGAGGTTGCCACTTACCCTCTTCCTCTTCGTCGCTATCTTCTTCATCGTCATCATCACTACTCTCATCCTTCTTCCTCTTGACAGCAGTTTTGGTTTGTTGTACTTCCATTTCTTCTTCACTGTCGTCGTCATCACTCTCCTCCTCGCTATCGTCATAGCTGTCCTCCTCTGCTGCTTTCTTGGGTGCAGGCTTAGCGGCCTTCTTCACAGGGGCTTTTGCTTTTGGTTTCTCCTCTTCCTCATCGCTATCCTCCTCACTACTGTCATCCTCATCATCGCTGTCTTCCTCCGCTACCTTCTTGGGTGCAGGCTTGGCGGCTTTCTTCACGGGGGCTTTCGCCTTTGGCTTTTCCTCCTCATCGCTATCCTCCTCACTATCGTCTTCATCACTGTCCTCTTCTACAGGAGCTGGTTTGGTAGCTTTTACAGGGGCCTTCTTTGCCGCAGGTTTCTTCGCGGCCGGCTTGACCTCCTCTTCTTCTTCGCTGCTCTCCTCTTCACTGCTTTCATCTTCATCGCTTTCTTCAGCAGGGGCTGGTTTGGCGGCTTTGACAGGAGCCTTCTTTGCGATGGGTTTCTTTGGTGCAGGCTTGTCATCCTCAGAACTGTCCTCCTCGCTGCTGTCCTCATCGCTATCGTCTTCCTGTGGCTTCACAACTTTCTTGGGGGTTGTCTTGACGACCTTCTTAACAGGAACTTCCATCTCTTCTTCAGACGAGGACTCCTCACTGTCACTCTCCTCGACCTGAAAGAAAAACAGATTGTAAGTATACCACCAACATTGTAAGGCAACAAAGACTGGACTAAATCTGAGATAAACGTGTAAAAATCGTTTCTCCAGAAATTTTTGAAGTTGTTACATGATGATCTAAAAAACCTCTATTTCTTCAGGAACACGACTTGACTAGAAGATAATGTAAGCACAGCTTTGTACTTTGAGGTTTAAAAATATAGTATTTTCAATAGGTACATGTACGTGGAATAATTTGAGGGAAAACAGTATTTTAGCCCCCCCCCCCCCAAAAAAAAAAGGAGTAATATAAACTAATATAAGAACCATTTTGGATTTTGGATAGTCATTCATCAATTGATTGGATACTTACTGGCTTTGGAGGTGGAACATTGTTGTACTTCTTCCCCTTCCTGTCAAAGTGAGAAGACAAAATAAAATGGAATCAACTCTTGCAGATGGAGCATAAATGATGGATAAGAAGGCCTACAGTACACTTAGCAGTAATTAATCCTGAGACTGTATGTCATGGACATTGTTTTAGAGAAAAAATATTTGAAGCACAATTATTTTGTTCATAATCAACATATGCAATTAATCCTGATGCATGATGTACGAAACAGATGACCTCAATGTGCACATTTGTGGTTTAAAAAACCAAAAAAAATTCTGCAGGCGCAATAAAAACAAACTTTTTTTCTTGAGAATTTCTTAAGAAATGATTTTAACATCATGTAGCTAGGACAAGCTCTATTATATGTCTGGGCAGACATGTTAAAATATGAGAACAACATCAACTCACAAATACATAAAACATTCTTTAATTGTAAGGGAAAATCTTTTTTTCATTGAAGAATCCAAAGTAAAACTTACTTCTTTCCCCCTACTTCAGCAGTCTTGGCAGCCTGAAATAAATGGAAAAGACAAAAGAAAAAAGGTGAATAGACTATTTGGTGTAAGAGACATGATGTTATCACAGTATAGCTGACTGGACTTGTTGCTGTCTTAGAGTATCTGAACTCTCCTCGAATGCATTCAACATAAAGCAAAATAATACATGAATAGTATGACAGGCAATGGGAACAGGATTTTTAATTTACATTTGAAATGTATTTGGCATTAAAATGTCGTTTAACTCATAACTGAACAAAAATCAAATACATCACAATTTGAATATATTGACACCCCCGCAAAAAAAAAAAAAAAAAAAAAATACCAACAAAACAAAACACAGAACTACATGTATACATGTCCATTTAAAATACTTATTCATCCACATACTTGTTGCTAATTTTTTGCATGAATTAAAATAAAATTCAAATCTAGACTTTGATCAACAGAAAGAAGTGATTTATGTTCCAACACTTTGCTGCGACATAATTTTAACTGAGTTATAGCTTACAATTATGTACATCTACTTAAAAATTGACGAGAGCAATTGACGATGCTAGTATTAGATGTTCGTATGTTACATTTTGGCCCTCTGTTACATTTATGTAACAATGTGCGTGTTCATCCAAGCGTAAATACGTACCACACAAAAATAGTATTTTTACCCTCTGTTTCTCAAAACTGATTTGATGTAACATAGGAACATCTAGCACTAGCATCTTCAATTTATCTATTCCTGTAAATAAATGTACTTCTAAATATTTCTTTATTTTGGAATGTAAACAGGAACTACATGACGAACAAGAAACATGCAAAACAATTTTATACAGGGATAACTTAACAATTTATTAAAACAAGTACATGTATAGGCTATTTATTTTTATTAGTGTCACATTTGAAAAATGAATAATCATGGGCTAGATAAATTAGTGGAAGCTTATCAAACTTGTGTACTGTAAAACAAAAACTTCTGCACTATGAAACTTTTTTTAAACTGGAAAAACAGACTTTGCAGCATGACACACTTCATCATTAAACAAAAATTCAGTGCTGTGATTCATTAACTTTTTGACATTCAACATTCTCAATATCATGGATCTTAGATGAGTTTCATCCTGAATGTTCCGCTGGGGAATTCTAACTGGAAAAGACCTAAAAGTTTCAAAGAGGTAGAAGTTCTGGTTTTACAGTAAATCTTTGCTAACAATTTTAGGACAAAAATCTGCAAGACTATACACTGTAGCACAAGTACTGAACCTTACCATAAACACATACGAGATGGGAGGAGTGGAATTGGTCTGGAAGTGGTGTTGGGTGGGGCAAGACGACGAGGCAATCATCCAGAGTCTGAAGCCATGCCACAGTACCACGCCCAAAACCAGCACATCCCCAAAGCACTCGGTCCAACTCCAATACCTTGTATGTTGTACCACCAGCCAACTATAATCTGGGGCCACGCAAGACCCTCACCCATATTACAACTTTATGAGTGACCTAAGCCACGCAAGACTGGTCATTAATACCACGTTACTTCTTATAATCTGAGAGGCAACCAACAGAGGCCACGTAAGACCCTCGTGTGTTCAGTATGGCAGGCCACGCCAGACCTGTCATTGATACGTACTGTAAGGCTTGTTTGACACATGATTCTAGATGCACATGGGCCACGCAAGACCCACAACGTCATATCTCAAGTATGGCAGGCCACGCTAGACCTACTCGAACATACATCACTTACAATTTGGGCCACGCTAGACCCTAAATGAGCCTGTGATTGAACTCAACCACAATTATTTTTTACTTTGACTTTGCCACCACTTTTTTTTAAGGTCACGCAAGACCATCGAATCAGGATGCTTCTTAAGACTACACTACGGATTCTTGAAAACCCATGTTCAAGGTTTTAAAGGCTTGCACCACGCAAGATGCAAGGTTTGGTACAGCCTTGGCTAGGATCTGTTCACGTTGAGCTCATTCCAGGGCCTTGTCCAGAGTCATCACCAGGCGTTATCTTCATTAGTCGTCCAGGAAGATGTACAGTTACCAGGCAGTTGAACAATCTTGGTCCTAGCTTTGCACCCTATATCCATTTTTTTTAATGGTCAAGAACACATAGATTGAGTGCATCTTCTTATTTTGAATAGGGAAGCATCATGCACAAAACTTACCCCCCCCCCCCCAAAAAAAAAAAAAAAAGAAAGAAAAAAGACTTTGATATCAAATTTGCCACATATATGTGCAGATCCTGTAGATTGCAGTTTTTGGGGGCAAGTTCAAATTCAACAAACTGGATCAAAGCTTTTCTAAAGCTCAATTTTTCTGACAAGCAACAAGACGCAGGCAAAAGCATCTCCTGCTTTCATAAATTGACCTCTCGTCTTATTACTCTGAAAATTCTCTTCCTAAAATGGATTATGTTAACTCCCGGGAGGTCACTCACATGTGTTACGGCCATGACACAGCATCCACAAAAAGCGAAACGGATCTGTTTTCAACCTTCCAACACGATGTAATCAATGCTTTCCTTAAATAGGGGTGTTTTCAAAATTCAATCAACATTTTTATTAAATCAGGTTTTTTCAGCTTAAAACCATCGTTTCAAGAATTTTCGTTTTTTTTCTTCAGTCTGTTGAATAGTGGTGCAAATTTGACTGTGTAAAACAGCATTTATGGTTCAATATTTAGGGTGGGTGGATGTGCATGAGTAGCACTTTTGTCTAGTGAGTGACCCCCAGTTGTCAACCTCATCACTTTTGAAGTTCATAAGTGGATTCTTGGTATTTTCAGGTTTTAACAGACCCCTCGACACCAGACCCTGTTGGAAAAAGCTACACCCCCCCCCCCCAAAAAAAAAGGAGAAAAAAAATTTAATCAAAAATCAAAATAACTATCAAATCTGCTGAAAATGCACCCCTTCGGTTTGGGGCCAGGCTTAGCCTACATAAATTCATAACTTAAGGTTAGAGTTACAAAGATCTTATGCAGCTGTCATTTGTAAGACCCACTTCTTGACCCCCGGGATAGGTGCGTCACTTTACCAAAGAGAGTCATACATTGAGATACCATGACGCACCCTATGTCACAGAAAGTGACACACCATTTCACGAAAGCGACTTACCAATGACACACTCGTAATGAACATTTCTAACGCACCTTTTGGTGATAGTGACCGACCATAGTGACTGACCATGAACAACGATCGTAGCGATATATCACCCAAACCATGACGGTCTCATTTGACACACCAAGTGACCGTATTGGTAAAGTGACTTACTGAGACGCACATACGAGTCAGTATTATGACGGACTTTCGACGTCCATGACGGTACTGTGAGTCACTGATTATGGGGACTTTGACGCAACTTTGACGGACTACTCCCGGGGGTCAAGACGTGGGTCTTACAAATGACAGCTGCATTATCGCATTATTCTAATGTTACACATTATTTAGGCTAAGGAAAGATGGATAGACAGTCTAACTTGTTAACATTAAAAAGAGGCAAGTCAAAATTATAAATGCAATTCAAATGAAGCTCAGTTTTCTGATTAATACGATCCACTAAAAAAAAAAAAAAAAAAAAAAAAATGAAACGAACATCAAATGAAACGATGATTTAATAATGAATGATCGAGTCTAACAACTTAACAAGCTAATAATGAATATCAATTCTACATGAAAGAACATTGTGTAAATAATGTCCAAAAAGAAATCCCATATCAATATGATCAGAATGTCTCACACGGTCTCTTCCAGTGTTATGTATGCGGCATTGGCCACGTGGTCGGGCACCCAAACCGCGTGGCGTGCATGCAAAGCACACAGTATACAGTACGATTGCGACACATGGGCAGCTGCCCAGCGTCATGTCGCAATCGAATTCGAAGTTTCAAACGTGCAAACAGACGGCATTAATCACACACATCCCTCCAAACTAACAATAATTCATCACAAAAAGAGTATACCTTAATGTCATACATACCTTGGTCTTCTTTTGAACTTTATTGGTACCCATTTTGCTGCTTTATTTCTAGTTCTTCAGAGATTTGTCTTATTGCGTCTGATCACGGGCACAAGCAGAGTTTAAATGGCCGACTGACAAGGAAATTATCGCGATATCGCTTATCGATACCTATAGCGCATGCGCAACGACGAAAACCGAAGCATTTTGTTGTAGTCTGTAAGTTCAAACATGTTTCTGAATAAAGAAGGTTCACTCATCTTCTTTTTTTCTTTTTTTTATGCCGCCCCTTGCAGATTTGATTTTGTTACAAAAGTAATGGGGGATCCAGGCGAGGGGTAGCAATTAGTGCAATTGGCGTGCACCACTCTAAACTTGAATCCTAAACCGAACCCTATAGAGTTAGGTGTAATGATGTAATAGATCTAAAAAATATATATATATGTATAACCTTGCATTAATATCAAAATTTTTTTTTTTTTTAATAATTTAATGAAATAACGTCTGTATTATTTTCCTGTTTCTTTCATTTTCTTACACAACAGGGTGCCCTAGATATAACAATGGATACTGTTTCTCTTATATCCATTATAACGGAACCTCAATGGTCTGTCATTGTTCTCGAATGCAAGCAAATGATGAAACATTAAATGCACCATTCAAAAGTTCAATCTTTCTTTTTTCTCATGATGACACCTTTTCCAGAAGTGTTTGAATATCAATGCATTGTAGAATGATGGGAATAAAATGAGTGAGCGAACAAAGGGACGATTCATTTCTTTTATGTTCTTTGTTAGGTTTCATCCATTATGTCTCTCAAGCACGATTGACGGCTGTTACGGGCATCCAGTGCATTTATACGTCTGTGTAATCTGACATCAATATTGCCAATTAACTTTCAAACTCGTCTTGCTCATCTATGCGTTGTCATTCGTCTTGTATTAGGCATCAAAAGAAAGTAGAAACAATAAACCTTAATATGATACTTAAATATTTCATTATTTGATTGCTTATAACGAGAAAATGGCTATCCATTCGGGTTCTGCTTCTCTGGGACGCACTGTCCAGTTCATCCATCTCTGCCTCAATATCTTCTCTTCTCTCCTCTCTCTTCTCTCACACACACACACACACACACACACACACACACACACACACACACACACACACACATACACACACACACACACACACACACACATGCAATCTTCCACTCACTCTACCACATACCATGACACACATAAACACTCCGTCTGGTCCTTTCTCTCGATCTCCATCTAATCTTTGGGTAAGCATTTCTATCATAGCACTCTTTATATTCCACATACTAAGAATGTTGCAAGAGGATTGGTCAAAAGTTATAATCACGTGAACTGATACATTGTAGTTTTCCCATCATCAGTCATCACTAGCAGCAATGGCACTTTTGAATTTTGCTGATCACTTCAGAGGCCCAACATAGTAGAGAAAAGTCTACTAGTATATGAATCCTAGACCTAGTTCAGAACAGAAGGAAGTTAGTTCAGTTGATTCAATTTTGACAGATGTGTATAAATTAGATTTTATTATTTTACGTATGGAACCGCCTTTAATATCACTATCCAAAAGACTGAGATTCAAACCTTTGTCTGATCCATGTCAGTTTGAAGGCGAATGAGTTGATGGTGAACATTAGCCGACCGCTCATTGCTCTCAACAAACTCCAGAGGCAGGCTTCTCGAAACCGTCATAAGTCTAAGTTCTTGGATAACCCATAGGGACACGTGCTGTAGAATTAACGCGCGTTTCAATGGGATGTCCACGAACTTAAACGCCTTCTCCAAACAAAGTGCGTCAGTTTCCCGCAGCTTCCTGATCCAACGCAAGAAACAATCGACTTTCTGCTTTTAACGTGTTTAAGCCGTATTAAGATTTTGGGATTCTATTCAAAAGCCGATAAATCGTCTTTTCGTACAAAAGACAAGGGAAGCTGACGCACTTTGTTTGGAGAAGGCGCCTTAGACTTATGACGATTTCGAGAAACAGGCCCCAGTAATAAATGTTTACCGGTATATGTAGTCTATTTCAAGCAAACTAAGCACATTTAAGTCCAATGGTAAAAGACAGAATACCACATTTATTCACAACATGAAGGAATGTACACATGAAACAACACAAATCAATTTGGGCAATCGTCACATAAATGGACCTTATTTCATTTTGAAACAAACAAGTTTCAGGTATATATGAAATTTGTGTGTTTGGGCGCAGGAACTTTCAGACTTACAAGCTGTAACCGATGGGGCCTTCTTCATTGATTTATGCTACAGTCACACAGACACTTACGTATAGTTACGTCCCGATGCGTCCAAAAATTATTTTCTTTTCTGCGGATCCCCACTGATGCCTACCCGTCATAGTCAGCAGTGGAAATATTGATAATTTCGTTTATCCAGTAAAACAAAGAAATACATAAGAAATGATAGAATAGAAGATGAAATAATATTTGGACGCAACCGGACGTATCTATACGTAAGTGTCTGTGTGACTGTAGCATTACTCAGGAAGCAAGGATATATACTTGGTGTTAATGTGCAGCATAGGTCCAGCATGCCCTTACTAAAAGCTACTGTTGTTTATTTTCCCTGTTGCATCTGGAAAGGGCTATTGTTATCCTGGGGGGGGGGGCGTTTCATGAAAGGACTTGTTGCACGTTTTATCCGACAAACTGTTATAAGCTACGGAAATGCTTGCATCTGATTGGCACATCCTGGAAGAGAGTGAGTCAGCATGGTGTTAACACACCCCACCCCAGCACTCTATTGTTTGCAGAACTATACTTGATACTTGATGAGGTAGTCCCTTTGACAACTCACTCAGGAGGCTAAACTGGGAGGGCCATGTTGGTGCCACAGCCTTCATATAAGCTGGCATTCTGGCATGGATCTGAACAGGACCAACCCCCCCCCCCCCACCCACCATGCCAGGTGACTTTATCTCCCATTGCAAACCCATACTGTACACCAAGTGAATATATCCCATGCTACCACAGTTATTAGATATTTTATAACAAAATTGTTTCAACAGCTGCCATTTGAAATTTTTTCCATCGCTTCTAAAAATCTTCATCTTTAACCATCGTCATGCTCAGAGATCAGTTTGTAAAGGAGAAAACTAATACAGCTTGGAACAACTCTAAATAATGCTTTATACACAAGTACAAGAACACTCATACAATCCTATCAAACTTAAATATTTGAAACAAAAACAATATAGAAGGCAGAAAAATTTGCAATTTTTTGGGACAAATCCCAAAAGTTTACACTGCAAACTCAATTATTTTTATCTTAAATATATATGTAAAATTGTGATATTCTGATAGTAAACTGTAGTCAAAGCCCCAGCTATGTAATTGAAGGGGTATGATCATTGAGGATGCAACTTTGAGAATATTTTTCACTTTCACTTAATTTTCTGCTCACTATTGAATTTCACTTTGCTTCCTGTACACTTTCACATAAAAAAAAACGAAAAACATTTAAACCTTTTTTAAATTGCACCTGCAGCCGAGCTATCAGAATTTGAATCACACGCACAGAGAGAATAGACAAGCACAACACTTTTCATGGTCGCAATCTCTACAATCACATGCCTTCAATGATTATACCAGTTGTTGGAAAAGCAAGTTGGATAAGGGAAGCAAAAGCAACAAACTACACTTTCTTGCCCCCCCCCCCCCCAACCCACAGCATACAGAAATCACCCATAATTCTTCTTTACATGACAATAAACAATATAAATATATATCTATATCCACTAATAAACATAAATGTATATACATCACTTTCTTACTCCACATCTGAATATAATTCTGAATATAATGTCTAAGAAGTGGTGTAGTGGTCCACATTATACAGATATGGATTTCAGCGATGATCATACATGTCTTCATGAAATTTTAATCTTCAACGTTTACAGCATTTGAGTTATATGTCCTTTATATCCATAAACCTTCTTTCCAATTCTGTTTAAAATGAAAGAGACAAACTGCATTGTCAGTCAAGATTACTTTTTATGTACATTTTGTAGTCTTAAATTCTTTCCAGTCATTGCAAACGATATTAGTTTCAGCAACAAAAAAAAGGAGAAAAAATAAAACAAGTTTATACAATATCCATCAATTGTCAGTCAATGTTTGTTTTAAAGAGACACATCATAGAGTGTGATACATTTCAATATATTACAAAGACTTTTAAGGAGAATACTGGAGTATATTTTAGTTGTGATGGTCTTCCCTTTGTCGGCCACCCTTGCTGGGGCCCTGGGGTCTGGCTGGGGTGGGACGGCGGTGGTAGGGACGTGCATCATTGGAGGTCCTCTCAGAGCGATCAAATGAAACGGTCTGCGGGTTGTCTGCATGTTGTCTTACAGGTCTCTGTTCCCTGTCGTGCATGTACCTATGCAAACAATAAATGAAATAAATGAAATAAAAAATTTTAAGTGAGAAAAATACAGTTCACTCCCATTTTAATGAGGTGCTCTACACCAAGCCAAATACTCTTGTTATAACAAAATGTTGTAATACTGAACACATGGGCACATAGAGACAGGTTCAAATGTCTGTAATTGGGATCAGGGGGGTGTTTCACAAAGAGTTAAGTAGACTTAAAAATCGCACTTAAATTGTTAGTTTTGTGCGTTAAACTAAGCATCACCTCATTGGATTGACCATGCTCATGGGATGCGCGCCAATGTACAATCCATCAATTAAATTGCACGTTATAAAACAAGATGCACGTAGAAGTTAAGTGGGACTTTAAGTCTACTTAAGTCTTTGTGAAACACCCCCCAGGACCATCAATGCATTATAACTCTCAGCAGAATGGAGTCACTTTCTTATCATTTCGGTAACTCCCAAAATAACAGCACACATCAATTGTACTATGCATCATTATCAATCTTGCCCAATTACTTTAAAGGGAATCTACTCTAGTGGAAATTATTAATGAGCTTTCAAATCATTTTCATTTATTTTAGTTGAAATATAAAGGTAAAAAGGTTCACTGGCAAGGGTTACTCTCCAAAACAATGACAAAAAACAGTTGAAATGTTCAGGCTGAACATTTTTGTATGCATCTCATACAGACACTCTTTGATTAAACGTAAAGGAATTTACGCCTTCCTTTACGTTTGATATTCATTTATATGGGATAGTTTGAACCTTAATCGCTACGGGCATTCCGGTGGTCTAGCGGTTATGACGCTGGTCTAGCAATCCAGAGGTCGTGGTTTCGAATTTTTGTTGAAATATAAAGGCAAAAAGGTTCACTGGCAAGGGTTACTCTCCATTACAATGACAAAAAACAGTTGAAATGTTTAGGCTGAACATTTTTGTATGCATCTCATACAGACAATCTATGATTAAACATAAAGGAATTTACGCCATCCTTTACGTTTGATATTCATTTATATGGGATAGTTTGAACCTTAATCGCTACGGGCACTCCGGTGGTCTAGTGGTAATGACGCTGGTCTAGCAATCCAGAGGTCGTGGTTTCGAATTTTAGTTGAAATATAAAGGCAAAAAGGTTCACTGGCAAGGGTTACTCTCCAAAACAATGACAAAAAACAGTTGAAATGTTCAGGCTGAAGATTTTTGTATGCATCTCATACAGACAATCTTTGATTAAACGTAAAGGAATTTATGCTATCCTTTACGTTTGATATTCATTTATATGGGATAGTTTGAACCTTAATTGCTACAGGCACTCCGGTGGTCTAGTGGTTATGACGCTGGTCTAACTACCAGAGGTCGTGGGTTCGAATACCCCCGGGCAGCCTATGATTTTTTTTCATAGCTGTCTGGCTCCAATTTATCACACAGTTGTGTTTCTACCATTGGAGACAAATGAATACATTACTTGTCAATCTTTAATTATATTACGTACTCAATTCTATTCCAGATGAAAAATTAGTTAAATATCCAAGGCGCCCTCTCTACCAAAACTGATAATTGCAATCTCCCAACCAGAAGAAAATTGTATCTGAATTTGATAACAGATGTATACTTACTCTCTGCCATCTGTAATAGCTGACATGGTCGGTCTGTTGTCTGCACCTAGAGACCGTCCTCCGCCTCGTCTATGTGATCCTGCTCCGGTTCTATGCTTCCATTCACTGTCAAATGTCTGCGCATCACCTGTCAATCAAGAAAGACACATAAATTTATAGTAAATTGCCGTTTGGTCTTCAATCATTTTGACCTAGTTTCAAATATGCACATGCAGCGGCGGATCCAGGCAGGGACGTAGGGGACGTGCGCCCCCTCTATATAATTTGAAAAGCTCTCATTGACTGTACATATTAAAATTGGTATATTTAGATGCTCATCCCCTTATCAGCCCTGGCGCCCCCTCTAATCCTGGATCCGCCACGTACAAGTGTCTCTTTGTTCAGTATAATAAAATTTTAATTGGACTTAGTAATCGGTTTGGTCCTAAGCATCTCATTATAACAGGAGAGGACTGTATCTCCATATATCTACCTTTATTTCATGACACGATTTGATAAACCATGAGGTATCATAAAATGGTTCATTCATCTCCTAAACATCTTCTTGACTTACACACCCCCTTGAAAAATCCTGGCTACAGGCTTATTTTTTTTAATGTACCATGCACCAAGATTATTTTTATAATTATCATCACACTACCCACAGAGAAACATGCATAAACTCAGATCTACTCATCATGTCCGAACAAAATCTTGTTTCATCCGAGCTCTAAATTACGTGGGTACACTGAACATTATTTACCGGTACAGATATACCACAATTTATTGGGGAATTTTTGACAATTTTGATTGTAGCTGTATCTATTACAAAAAAAACCTAAAGCTTTTTATGTAACTTTTAAATGTCTGGTGGAACTTACCTTCATCAATATTAATGAAATCTTGTTTTTCCTCCTGGTCACCTGTTCTAGAGTTCCGAGATTTCTCGATCACATGTCCTCTCTCACCTACAACACAACAAGCATTATATATCAAGAATAAAAATAAGTAGGACTACAAAAACTTGCACTACAAACCTGATATGTGCTATACATGATTATCAGACAACTATAAATACTTCCTGAGCCCTCTTGCATAAAAAGTTTGGATTCTATGCCACTCAAAAGAAACCCCAAACAAATGCAACTCGATTTTCAACCAATCAGGATCTCGTATTTGGGACTTGCGTTTGATTTTTTTTTTTTTTTTTAAGTTTTGTAGAATCCAAACTTTTTGTGCAAAAGGGCCCTGAGGACAAATGGTACATGTTCCCCAACTGGACAAAATTACTCTCAATTAAATTAGACTTTTTTAAAAATTGATTTTTAAGTCCACACAAACACGTGATTTATCGATGATGATACAAAATACAGATCACAGATGTGATAACAACTGTTATTTTGTTAGCTTCAAATTCAATACTTACCAATATGGTGCCCAATAGCCATCTTCTCTAAGCCTTGTCTGGAATCTCTGACAGACTTCCTTGTTTCACGAACCTGTGCAAAGAATCAATTATGTTTTTTGCAATAAGATTTAATATCCTATATGAAAAGATTCTCAGTCATGTTTAGGTGTATCATGCATAGACCTATATACAGCTACATGTAGCTAGCTTCCTCCATTTTAATTATCCGTGTCCACTTGTACAGATTATCTTGTTATCAATTAGAATTTAATTTTCATTTTCGATAACTGCATCGTTTGGATTTCATAAAGTTTGCTTTGGATAAATTTTTTCTATACAACGGTACATGTTGGATAAGGTAATCTAAAAGGAAACCGCACCCCAGGGAAATAACCACTTTTATAGGAAAGAGCATAATGAGAGGAGGAAGTTAAAAAAAAGTTTCATCAAATCGGTTATAATATAAAATAAGAAAGTTATGGAAGTTTGAAAAGTCTCGTTGCAACTTCTATGGGTATCCTCAAATTGGCAACATAGGCTTCAAAATGGCCGATTTTGTGAACAACTCTCCATTTGTTTTGGGGCAATTCCATATGGCCCATGTAATTCCGTTACCAACATTTTCGGAGTTTCTGTAGTAATTGCGCACCCTGTCTAACTTTTTACACTTTTATAATTTGTAGCTTTGCTCATTCTTTCATGTGAACCCATTAATTCCAGAATGTACCAGTTGACTGTCATAATATTGTAGGAAAAGTCCCCGGTAACGGAATTACCAGAGAAAAGTGCTAATTTTCAATTTTAAATGGATTTTTTTACATCAAAACATATGTCATACCAGAACTGATTGATATTAATGAATACCCTATTGTTTCAGCTTCCTTCCTACGAAGGATTTAATATTAAGAGCCATCAACATAACTGTTATGGCTAAAAGTGTGATAGAAAGTGGACTTTTCTCTCATGTGGAATTGCCCTTTGTACACAAATTTTCCCTATTTTCTTTCAAAATATGTCTTATTTACTTCTAACTCAAAATATGCCATGGGAAAATTTATTTCACAAAACATATGTGAAGATTAGAAGGAGGCAAGATATATTTTGTAAGAAAATTGTGAAAATCTGAATATTTGTGTACAAAACGAATGGAGAGTTGTTCACAAAATCGGCCATTTTGAAGCCAGTGTTGCCAATTTGAGGATACCCATAAAAGTTACAACAAGACTTTTCAAACTTCCATAACTTTTTTATTTTAGAACCGATTTTGGTGAAACTTTTTTTTAAATTCCTCCTCTCATTATGCTCTTTCCTATAAAAGTGATGACTTCCTTGGGGTTCAGTTTCCTTTAATCTAGTTCTCTAAATTGGTAATCAACTCTGGATCAAGTTACAGTTGAATAACTGCTGATGATGAAGCAAATAATCCATCTCATTGATGTCAGGTGATCAAATGTACTATCACTTCTTCCACGATCTGAGGGTTGTGCTATCTTTCTTCAGCTTTGCTTCAGCAGTGGCAGATCAAGGATTTGGATATGGGGGGGGGGGGGGGGGGTGCACATCCCCTGCACCACGGACTGGCTCTGCCACTGCTTTGAAAAGATAGCTCCATCCTGATCGCACTTAGAAGTAATAGTTCTACCCATCACTATAACCAGCAATGATTATAGTTCGCTTATTGTAAAAATAAGATGAGTAACTTACTCCTCCCGGAGCTTGTCTTGTAGAGGAGGATGCCTGGTAGAACTGAGGACTACCATTTCCTGTATTGGAGTAGCTCATTACTGATGAAGACGAGTAGCAGTGAGCATTAGGATCATTTGCAACTTGCTCCTGTAGAGAGGAAATATTAATAACTTTTAGTAATTATGGGTTCTTTAAAACTTATTTACATTAAATTTATATGTTTGTTTAAAGGATTCAAAGACAACTACCACTGCCAAAAATTGACCCCAAAACTCTCACACAACCCTATTTTCGGGGGGGGGGCGGGGAATTGTCCAAGGGGTTAGTTTGTTCCTAGAAGTTGTAACAAACCTGATATTGAAAAGGAAGAATTGAGGATGAAATTAGGGTAGTATGCACAGTTGGCAGTTTTAAGAAATATTATTTTAACAGTGAGAGGAGTAGAACTGATCGAAAACTTGACGAGTTAGAGGGGGGGGGGGGGGGAGGGAGGGGGTCAAGAGGCAGTTAGAGTTACTCACCATATGTCTATGCATGTTCCCCATCATGGAGTTCATATCAGAAAACATGGAACCCATCATACCAAATGGAGACATCGCCTTGTGAAAAAAAAATGAAATAAAAATAGAAAACATGGAATAACAATGAAATAAGAAGAATCCTATGTAAATAGTAAGGCATAACAAAGAAGTGGTATCAAACAATAAAATCTTCCCATACGTTGCCACTCTTTTTCTTAGAATTTTCTCTTGGCAACATTTCTGTTCATTTTTAACCACAAATAATCAACTCCTCAACCAACATAAATTTCAAAATCAACAAATTTCTGCAGTACCTACACAAACAAAACATTCCTCTGACTCCTCAAATTCTATGACTACTCCTAAAATCTATGTCAAATCATGCATGTATTATCAACAATAATGCTCTCAAGTATTTCATCAATTTATTCATGACAATTGTGTTTTTTGGTTGACTTGATATCATTTTTTTCCCCCCTGTGATCCACCTGACCCGAGGTGGATCATGTTAATACTTTGGCCACATAAGGACCATCTAGTCTTACCAATTCCAGAAGATAAGGTGATCATTTAATATCATGCGAGAGATTAGCTTTTGAGAAGTCAGACTTACCATGCCCATGCCCATGGGATTTTGTGCCTGACGATTCCCGTGTGTCGGTCTTCTACTTCCTTCTAGCGCTGGCATGAATGGAGATTGCTGTTGGAACATGGACTGCATGGAACTCATGTGTCTACGATGGGTCTCCTGCATGTCACTGTTGGGGTTAATAATATTAATGGACATGATTGAGAAATTATTTAGAATCTAACTCTAAGCAGGATCGTTTTTTTTTTAGTTTTTTTTTTACCCTTTTTAAACCCCCAAAATCAGCAGTCTGACTTAATAAAAAAAAGCAAGAATAGAGGTTACACAGAAACATTTAAACACCAAGTTATTGAATATAGACTAATTGCATTACAGTGAAAAACATATATTTTAATAATGGAATATCATTATTACGTTCACTTTCTGAAGGTCTTTGCACCGTAGTAATGTCGGGAGCGGGAGACAGTGCAAAGACCTTCAGAAAGTGAACTTTCTGAATCTGAAGCCTTAGGTCTTCGCACCGCTCCCCTTCAGAAAGTGAACTTTCTGAAGGTCTTCGCACCGTCTCCCGACATGTGATGACCTTCAGAAAGTGAACTTAATAAATATTCCAATATTAAAACTAATTTGCTGCTAGTGCTATGCTCAGGATGCTATTAAATCATGACATGGCTGCTTTAAATTAACGTTATAGATCTAACAAGTTACGTCGTTACGACGTTAGTGTGATTTAATACTAGATCTAACTGTTAGATGATCTAGATCTAGGGGCCTAACGTTAGATCTAATATTAAACAAGGGCTAATACTAGTAATACTAGATTAGCGTGACTTTTACTAACTGTTACTTAGATCAAATAGCCTAATTACAGGACATAACATGTTTTTTTTTTTATTGTTATCTTTCTTTTGTTTTTGAGAGTGTTAAGACTCAAATAGCCTATTCAACTCACCTGAAAAATGGATCGTCGAATCCTCCAAAGTTTCCAAAAAGTGATGGGCCAAACATTGTCAATTCGCTGTTTGTGCGCGTGCTGACTGCTGTGACTGACTCACTGAGCTGTGTGTGTAATATTGAGCTAAAGATGAAGCTTGAAGAAAACTTTATATTATACCAGTCCTATCGCCCTTGATTTGAGTGTCTGTCTGACAGCGCCAGGGCAGTACAAAGCCAGCTACTGTGCAAGGAAAATCCAGAAATTTCACCGTCTTTCTTTGAGCTTAGAATTGTTTATCAAGACACAATACGCAACGTATGGGCGAACGTATTCATGCAATACATTAGCTACGCTACGCAATGAAAATATTCGCGAAACTTCCAGCTCTACGTAATAAACGTAGCAGCGAAATCAAGCTACCGGTACTAGTCTTATTTTCAAACCCTTTAATGCAATTAAGGGATTTTGCAAAGCAAAAAAATTAATTCGATTCTGCTTTCATAAATAGCTCAACTGCCAATTGTGTATTGCACTTTTTGCAGGGTTTATATTCTCTAAAGTTGTAAAAATCAAGGCAAGTAGGACATGAGAAAGGTCCTATATTTCAGTGGGGAGACAATATAAAAAAGAAATAACATACCAACAACCAAGTATGCAAGTAAAACAAGAATATACTTAGTAGGCCTATAGAAGAAAACATTTTTTAAGGCTTGTATCCAACAATTCATCTCGACATGTCGACGAGTACTCTAACATAATTAATTGACCTACCAAGTAGAAAATTTCCTGGGTCATAGGGGGCACGGGCTGCATTCCACAACTTTCCGTGCAAGATTCAAAATTTGTGCTGTTAGTTTATTATAGTTGTAAAATTTGCCATTAAGACGAAATAAATAGGCTTTCCACTGACAACAGTTTGTTCGAGCTTTAGTTTTATAAATGCATTTATTTTTTTATCTATTCTGATTTTTTATCTTATTTCATTATTATTTTTTTTTATTCGTAGGCCTATTTTATTTTATTTATTTTTTATTTTATTTATTTATTTATTTTTTTTTTTGGGGGGGGTCGGGAGCGAACACTGCGCCCTGTAATCTAAAACTCTTTAACAGCTTTGCAAGTACACATAACATATAAAGTCCTATGCTGGTCACATAGAATACGGCCTAAAAAATTTTCGACAACTTTGAGGAATTCATATAGACTTGCTATGGCCTTCATAGCCTAAAAATCAAACAACAAAATTAAAAAAATGAAACTTTGAGAATTGGTCATGCGTTTGACTGTCAATAATGAAAAATTTCACCTTCCATCAAGATGTGTTCCATTGGCAGTGGCATTTTTTTTTTTTACAATTATGGGGAATTAAATAAAAAAAATAAAAAAACTTAATGCCTAGGCATTAAAACTCAAGTTTTTAGTCACTCTTCATCGACACCATTCATGTGACCTTTGACCTCAAATTATGGAAAGAGTAGGTGGACAGCAGTTGGATCTAGAGACGGGGGGCTAAAAATGTTACATCAAAATTTTTGTCTTCACACTGTCACTGCATTGCGAGTAGGCGGGGGGGCGGGAGCGTGGTGGGAGGGGTAGTGTTAAAATTTTGTTGGCGCTTTGACTTCAAGAATTCACCATACATTACCTATATGGGTAGGTCAAGATTTTCAAAGGTCACTCAATCGCCCCCCAAAGTAATCAACAATTTTTAATTTTTTTTTTTTTTTTTTTGGGGGCGGGGGGGAGGGATTGGCGGTAGGTGTTTAAAATTTTGTGGCCTTCGCGTCCATACATTACCTATAGGGTAGGGTCAAGGTCACTCTACCCCCCCCCCACCAAAGAAATGCCAAGCCTAAGCCAAAAAAAAAATTAAAAAAAAAAATCCCTCCCGCCCCCCCCCCCCCTGGATTTGCGTCTGTGGATTATGTTTTTGTTTGTGAATTAAACAATTACGGTTTGCAGGGAGAACCCCAAAACAAATGACACTACTGCACAAACTGTATTGTGATACTTTTTTATCTTTTAATATATACATGTAAAACGTAAAAACTATGATGATAGAAATATGAAAGATAATAACACACAATAACTAAGTAAAAGGACGGAGTGTTCACTTGAATACATGTATTGATCTTCTTAAAAATTGGTACAAACATAGATATTTATACAAATATACAGAGACAATTAATAATTAATTTATATTTTGTGCATATAGGAGTTAGAATATGCTGTATTTGCAATAAATGAACTGTAGATTGTCAATCATGCTTAAAAATATTCAGTGGGATTTTGAATTTAATATGCACTTACATTGAACTATATATCTAATTTCCATGCATATTGTGCTAAAGTCCTAAATTTATTCAATGTTGCCACTTAATCTACAGTCAATTAGACTGCCTTTTGGTCTACATCCGTAGGTCTATATCATCATTTGGCATAATAACCAATTATAGTAGCCATTAATATATGGTATAAGTTTTATCACTATTTATAATGTCATTCTGTAGACCATACTGGTCTTATTCAAAGTGTGTCTAACAGTAGGCCTAAAGCAAATATATTTCGTCTATCAACCATTTGGTCTCAAAACAAAAAATGAACAATACTAGCGTAAAATACTATAGCCCTTAATCATTATTAGCCTACATGAAAAATAGAACAAATAATTACGATTCCAGATGCTGATTATTGGGCAGGAGTTGAATTAATGAAGAATACTTTACAGTATTTATCACAAAAATGATATTTGAACATGATTTTGAGACAGATTATGTATATTCAAAAAGTTACGTAGAAATGAAAGACAAAATTAGTTCACATATTCGGAATGTCATGATTTGTATACATATTATATACATTTTGATATATTTTCAAATATAAATATTCAATTGATTAGAATAATTTTATCTCATAATATACAGTTTATCAACATATTATGCACAAGTGTAAAAGAGCAAATCTATGCTCAGATCCACCAAATAATTTTCTTTTTTCATCACATACATGTAACCATGGACCTAATGTCTTAGGTCCATGATACTATTTTACAGATTAAAATTATAAAATTAAATTCTTGTTCATTTCTATACACTTCTTATGAAAGCTCATCTAGGCACTTGTTTATGTGTAGCAAGAATCAAATTATATACACGGTATCAAAAAAATTACAATTTAAAGTAGAATTGTCTAGCTCAACTGATTAATGTGACTTGTATCTTGTCATCTTTAAGCTTATTAAGCTATTTGAATAAAAACCTGAGTGAAAGTGAGTTGGTCTTGGACCAGGTATATTCATCAAGCAACTCAATCAATTTCAGTCAATGACTATTAACAAAGGCATTATGTTAATTGTATTATAATATAATTATGTTAACCTTGTGTTCTTGTATTATTAACAGAAATAAACGTCACCAAATCAATCGACTAGGGCTAACTGTATAAAAGAAAAGCTAAAAATACATGCATATCTGCACTCCTCTTAACCATCTTAATAGCTTTCCTTGGACCTTAAATTCAAACAATAAATTATTTTAATGTTCCTTTTCATTATGTTAATGTTCAATACAGGTTGTTCACTATCTAGTTGTTGGGTTCAAGGTAAATATTGTATTTGGTGCATGTCATTGAAGAACCTGAAAAATGTTCTCTCCAGTTTTCCATCATGAGTGAGTATTCAAAAATTGAAAGCTTTTATTATCACCATGAGACAAATAAAAAAGCTAACTCAATAAGTAAAACATTTTGAAAAAAAGATGCAGATGTATAGCAACAGCCTTTTGAACAAGGCTTACCACATACTGACACCAAAAGCTTTCTATCGTAAAAATGAAAAAAAAAAACAATATATTTTTGATGTGCCTGCTCAAAATCATCAATACAAAATCCAGAATCCATTTCTGGTGATAGGAATTTGTTTAAAACTAGATATTTCAAGCCGTAATTCCAATGATATTATATACTTGTTGTTAAATAAAGGATAAACAAGTAGAATATTGAATTAGAGTAATAATCAATGAAGGGGAATTCCACCCTGGTTTCAATGAAAACAAAATAAAATTAAGAGAAATATATTAGTGGAGGGTTGACGAAAATCTGGTAGAGGGTAACAAAGTAGTAAATTATTAAATTTTCAATTTGTGATGTCAGTTGATAAGAGCTACTCTTCCGATATGTAGTACGTACATGTTATGAATAGTAAATTTGATAAACTGTCCATCTGTTTCATGGTTTTTGATGATGAAATTTATCTACTAGCATTTCATCGAAGTCAAGCTGTAAACCAACTATACGAGTTGTTTCAATTTTGCCATTGATCAAAACTCTTTCGATTAAAGGCAACAAGTGTCTATTAAATGTAGGTAAACAGTAGAAATTCTTTTTAAAAAATTAATTAAATCCTTATTAAAAAAAAGAAATACAATTGAAATAAACAAGGTAACAACATAAGAATGCAATTGACGTTACAAAACTAAAACATTGTAAACTAAGAAGTGTGATCCTTTGATAGACTTTCATCAAACCTTCACTGATATATTTCTGTCCATTTCTCTTCTTATCCAAAACCAACTTGAATTTATGGTGGACTACCCCTTTCATATCCTGTGAAAAGAAACCTGCTTCTACGACCATTTGTTCTGTTGTTCTTTTAGCAACTAAATTGTGGTCTTGAGCTCGCAGACTTTACCACTTGGTTAAACCTAGATATGCCAGAGACAGGAGCAGCAGTTAGTTGGTTCATAGCAGATACCAGTCCGTTGTTTACGATCCAAGACCGAGCCAGGGTAGAAACGATTGATGATCCAGAAAGGCAGCATTAGAATTACAAACACTGTGAACAAAATGAAACATAATATGTATATTTGTGCATACATATTCATACATGTATTATGATGACTAGCCTTGAGGGAGATATATTGCTCAAAAGACCGAGGACAACAGCTCCCCCCCCCTCCTCTAGACAACAACCCTGAGGACAAATACCCCTCCCCTGGACAACTACCCCCAGGATGAATACCACCAGGACAAATCCCCTAATACGAGTAAATGTTCCCCATTCCCCTAACCCAGGGGGAGGGAGAGGGGAGTGTGGTTGTCTACATACATGTCTAAGTGAATCTCACATTGCCTTGAGTCTAGATGAGGACAATATCATGATTAAAAAATATCTAAAAAGACAAAGAATGATGCTTTAATAGTCATTTGGGAGCATTCTTATGTACAGCTCGATACGACACCTCAAAATTACTGGTAGGCTAAGCTACAGAGGAGTACTAAACTTGATATCTACTAAGAAAACAGATGGTAGTATCACTGAAATTTGTTGGTTGAAAGTGGTGAAAGAAATGCAAGATATTTCATCAATTTAAAAAAAAAGACAACAATTAAAAAAAAAAATACCTTTTTGATCTCACTGCCACTTCATCCGATCTATTTACCATTTCGTAGGTAATACATTAAAAATTATTTTGGAAATTAACGAAAATGCAAATGGACAACTTGTTTATTAGACGAATTAGCAATTAGACCAAGTGGAAATTAGACCAAATTATCAGTAGACCATGCAGACATTAGACCAAATAGGCTTAGCCCATGTCTGTTAGACCAAGTGGAAATTCACAAATCTTACCTGCTGCTATCATGCACATGATGGTTGAAGCCAGCGAAAGGTAGTAAAGCTCAGCTGTGTTGGTCCGCTGATTTAGGGTAAAAAACACAAAAACAATAATAAAGAACTCACAATACTCCTACAGTCATCTCCCATTATAACGGGGGCAGGGATATAATAAGATTATATTATAAGAAGGTAACAATTTCAAACATGTGGACATGCGCCTTTATTAAAACGAGATTTCATTTTAAGGATGTTATTGGCGTGGTCTCGGTCTCAAACATCTTGTTATGATGGGAGTTGACTGTACAACATAATATTAGGTGGAAAATCAGTTGTAAGAATACGATGTTTTGACGAGTGTTGATAAAGAAAATTAAGGCTTAATACATTTAAATATCCAATCCAATCAAACAGATCTACACTATATAAAAACAAATAACACAACTTTGTACTTCATAATGGTCAAAAGACTGGCCGAGTTTACACAATCCAAAATTTCAAGTATGTAACCTAAAATCATGGCCGCCTTAGAGGAGTCTGGGTGTACCCAAGATATCGCAAATGCATCACCTCGTCTCCCCCCCCCCCCCCCCAACACCTCCCCTCAGCTCTTTTTGTACGGGTATGCAAGTGTTTGCTAATGCCTAAAACACTTCATACCTTCTCCTGGAAAATTGAAAATGTTTACCGATATGGTTTAAAGGACTGATTGACAGGATCAACTCACACATTCGATGGCCAGAGAGGTAAAGATTGTCAGTACCAGTCCCACGAGGAAGGATACACCACCAAATATGTGGAACACAAGCTTGACCTCAAAAGGAACAGGGTCCAGTATTGAAAACAGTATCACAAAACCTGGTAAGAAAAGGAAAGAAAAGCAACTAAAATAGTCAAATTCATATAATACCAATAAATGAATAAGGATGATATGTATCATATAGTAGGTCTTTTTCAACTGAGGCCCATTTAAAATAGAGGAAATAATAGTAAAAATCAAAGATACATTAAATAACCTGAGAACTTTGCCACAGTTGAGTTTAATTTTTTTAATTATTATTCACGAATGCCAATGGCTGATCCAGCATCGACTCTGACAAAGGATTTTATCAGCCAAATTGTCTAGGGATAATAGTGGCCAGAGTGGGTAGATAGAGAGAGTGACGACACGTGTACCCAAAACTAGGTGCGCACAGTCAAAGGTCAAACATGGGGAGGTGAAAGGAACTATTTTTGTGATCATTGCGGAATTATGTTAAGATGCATCCTGACCGCGCATCCTGATTAAAACACATCAGCTGGTTGCAAACAAAGTTCCATTGGCAGTGAATCAGCTGTTGAGGGCATCAACTGCTTGCAAAATAGTTCCATTTCGAGCCCAATGAAAAAACTGACCAATCAGAGACGACTTCCATTGTCGTCACTCTCTCTATCTACCCAGTCTGGTAGTGGCTATTAATCATCCCCAGACAATTGGGCCAATGAAATCTGTTGTCAGAACCAATGCTAGATCAGCTACTGAATACCACATTTTTTCCTGTTCGCGTTCTCCCTAATGAATTGTTTATAGTTCCATATTTTTGCTTATTCATGTTCTAATTTTTTCTATTTCTAACACACTCTACTCCCGTTATTATGAGCACAGATAAACTAGATTTCGTTATCGCAAGGCGATTCTCCTAGACCTTATGTTAAACAAGTGTTCAGAATAACAATATTTTGTAATATTGGCTTAGTCCCAGGAACCTCATTATAACATTAGAGGACTGTACCATTATCTCAGATAAATCTTTAGAATATTATTCTGTGAATATTTCTTTCCTTTATGAACCAAATATTTTCTTAACATTGTTTTTACAAAACAAATGAGGGCAGCTTTTTCCATTGTCCTGTGCCCTATTACATACAGTAAAAATCACTTGCAAATCAATAGTAATATAACCAATAAGGATACTAGTTGACTTCTTGCATCTAAAAGTCCCACTTAACTGTGGACCAATCAGAATCTTACTTCAAATTTGCAATTGATCATAACTGCTACAGGGCACTGGTGTCCCTACAGGTAAATTGCTGTTTGGTCTAAACCCACTTTGACTAATGCCCGTTTGGTCTCATCCCACATGGTCTAATTCCATTCCAATTGCCATTTCGCGTCTTTACCAATTTGTATAATTCCCATTTCATCTTTTGTACATTTCGTCAAATTTCCACTTGGTCTAACAACACTAGTTGGACAATTCCCGTAACAAACTGGTAATAAACCAAATATTTATTTGGGAATTAGACGAAACAATAATTAGACTGCCAAATGGACCAAGTGGTCATCAGACCAAGGGAAAATTAGACCACCAAATATGTAATAGACCAAAGGGAAATTAGACAAAAATGTTAGTAGACCAACTGAATTTAGCCCATGTGGTATAAGAAAATCAGAGAATTGGACCCACTGCTGTTAGACCAAGTGGATATAAACCTCCCTACATACCTGTCATACAGAAGGTGAATACAATGGACACAATCAGCATATCAAAGAGATGCTGACCACAGTACCTTGTTGAATGCTCTCTGAATGAAAAAGAAAAGAAAAATTAATTATATGATGAATATCTCCAGTACCCAGCATGTGTAGGGCAGTGTTTCCACTCTTCCCTAAATTCAGGAAATTTCTGGAAATTTTGGTATTTTCAAGGAAATTTTCAAGAAGTGAAATAATTCCAGAAAATTTCGGGAACTCTGAAAATTAAGATTTTCCAAAGTTTGTTTTTAAACAAATTTTTAGTTTTCAGGAAATGCCACTGAACTCCGGGAAATTTTATATTCAATTTCAGGGTAATTTTTTTTTTGAGGAATGGAAACACTGGTGTGTACCGTTTATTTTCTTGCACTAGTCTTTCATGTCATTGTTTTCTTTCGCCCATTTCTGCCAATAAGAATCTTACTTTTAGGGTAGTTCCAGCCACAGACTTTGGTGTCTGGTTTGCATAAGCTTGGGTGTTATCAGTAATTTCATGATCTCTCGATGGTCTCTCAATAAATGTCCGTTCTTGTTATTTCAGAAGTCTCAGTCAATCTCTCAGAGATCTCTAAAAGATCTCATTTCTGTCAGATGATCTTTTAATCATTTTTTAAAATGTTCTTATTAGTCTTTCAATAAAAGCTAAGCGATCTTCAAGTCCCACAGAGATTTTAATGATATCATAATGACACCCCCCCCCAAAAAAAAAAACAAACAAAAAAAAACATGATGCAGTACCTCGGGTTACAATGACAAAAAATCCAAGTTTATCAAAAATGATGGATAAAAACTGAACTTCAATTTAAAATGAACAGAATGAAGCACCCACCTTGTGAGGACAAAGAATTGTGGGATCAGCAAGGCAAACGCAAACAGAAAGATCACAACACGGCTGTATAAAGAAGAAACAAAATCGACCAACTAATTGATTGTTTAGTCTTCAACTAATATCTGAATATTGGGTTTGAAATGGAAGGGATTTGTCATACTTATTAGGATAGATGCACACTACTATATTAAACATCATTCTCGTGCAAATTCATGCTGTAGATAAAAAATCTGTGTTAAATCATTTGGTTTTCTTTAGATCTACTGGATATGGAGAGAATGCATACTAAGATGATCCATTCTTATGCTTCGCAATTATTTTATTGGATATTTCAACAATATTATGCATGCTTGCTTATTCTTTTAATTAAAAAATATATTCACATACCGGTAATTTGACAGATAACATTTGCTTCCTCACAAAGTCCTTTAAGTTTCTCTTATCAAATGATACTTCTTCTAAAATAGTTGCAAATTGTAATAGACCATAAGGTCAATTTTGTATTTTAATATCATTTTCTGCAATTAAGATATAAAGCAAAGACCTAGGAATTCACTACACCACCTAAATATTTACATTGTTATAAGTGTTATCAAAATTATTGTCACTCAGTAACACAGGTTTTTGGTTCTTGAATTTAAATAACATTAGTGTTATCTAATGGCAATCATATCAGTGTAACACATTTAAAATTTTATTATAAGTTGTGTAACTTACATCTTAGTTCTGTTGGTTTTAGGAAACCATCTGATAAGATGATACACACTGTGGGGTATCGAATACCACCACATCTTCAAGTCCAAGTAGGGTTCACCTGGAAGAACAAAGACCAAAATTTGGAAAGACATTCAATAATTACAAATTACAGGCAACTAAAAACCTAGGTCTAGAAAGTCTAGACCTTTATAATTTAGTTCAATGTACTGTCTACACTTTACTTGCACACACATGCATCATATACTCCCACACTACCAACCCCGGACAACTTTCATAGTTTTAGGGTGCAACAATTCAAAATCTCCATTAAAACGAGAGGACCAGGATTCCAGGAAGAAGAAAAAGAATGAAGAAAAATTAAATTAGAAGACACCCAATCGACCACAGGCCTGTCCAACGATTTTTTCTGTATGTATTCCAGTATTCATGGTGGATGTTTGATACATTTTTATACAACACATTTGTCATTTGATATGAATGTATTCGCCATAAAAAGTGATAACAAGCCAATTTATCTACCGCATCATCTAAAACCACAGCACAAAAATCAATAGATGGGACCGATGTGAATCATGAAACGAATAGCCCTACGATTTTCTCGATAATACTTAATTATTTGTAGAAATGATCATGAAATATGTAGATATATGTTAAACATCGTTTAATTACAAAAAAATAATTACCTTCGATATGCGAAACTAGTAATAGAGCCTCAGGAAATCATAAAATATGTGGTAGCACTGACGTCAATGGTTGCTTCACAACATTATGCTTCGGGTGCGCGTGCGCAGTGCACAGCATATAGATACTCGAAATTAACAATGGATAGAAACGATAAGTGGAATAAAATCTTTGCATACATTGATATCAAGTGAATTTTAAAATCTAGTTGACCATTATAGCCTACAAAGCCCCTAAATCCGAAACATATGATTATTTACCAAGTATTTATTTTTAAATTTTAAGAAAATCTGTCCATTTTTGCCCAAGTCCCTGTGGCGCAATGGATTAGCGCATTGGACTTCTAATTCAAAGGTTCCGGGTTCGAGTCCCGGCAGGGATGGCAATCCGTTTTACAGTTCCTGATTGTTTTTCAATTAGTGCCTGTGAGGGGTCTAACGGAAGATCCAAAAATTATCAATGGAGGAAGAGCAAAGCATCAACAAATAAACAAATACCCCACCTAATTCTGAAGTTTGATAGCTTGATTGTAAGCCTTATTGTAAGTGCACTACCCACATTTCATCTGCTTTACATTTTCTGTACCCCCTTTTATCTTTCTCCCTTCTTCTTTACTTCTGTCTATTCTCCTCTCTTTTCTTCTCCTTATTGTTATAATATGCTTTGTATATTATATTTCTTTTCTTCCACCCCCCTTTTTTTTGGTGACATATCTTTACTTTCAGCTACCACTGAATGTCTTTTTTATTTGTGAGCTCTCACTGCTATTAAATAAATGAGAGCTCCCTTTTTGTGTGGCTTTTTTCGGTATCTGTTTTATTTTCCCCTTTTGATCGTTATTGTTTTTTCCTTCTTGGCTGGGGGTATTTGTTTTATCCCTATGGATCAGCACCATTTACTGCACACCCCTCTCTCTATCTCAAAAAAAAAAAAAAAAAAAAAAAAAAAAAAAAAAAAAAAAAAAAAAAAAAAAAAAAAAAAAAAAAATCCATTATTATAGTAGACCCGAATCATTATCTCCGAGTTGATACCTTCTTACCTATATGTCAGTTGGGGGCGAGTTATATGCACATTGTGTATTACATGCTGTTATAAAAAATGATGTGCTTGATTTCTCAAAATAATACGATAGCCTTTTTTTGTAAAGATCATGCTGCATTCCGGAAATAGGGCCTTCTAAATTGTGTTTACTATATCAGCATTTTAAAGGTCGTATAATAACCCGGAATGCAAAGATAGAAAGAAAAGAAAAAAAAAAAAAAAAGGGGGGGGGAACGAAACAAACGGATAATGCCTTTTTGTTCACGGAGCTCGACCAAGATTAATTATAGGCATTTATCTTTGTTTTATTACACTATACTTTTTTGTTGTTTTTTTTATTTGTTGGCTGGTTTCTGTTTGTTTTCGTTTTTTTTTTTTTCTCTTCTTTATCCGTTTTGTTTTGCTTTTTTCTGTTTTTGTTTTGTCAGTGTTTTGTTTGTTTTGTTGATTTTTTTTTGTTTTGTTGTTGTCTGTTTGTTGCTTTTTTTTGCGGGGGGGGGGTTTAGTCCTTACTGCCGTTATTGTAGGCATAATATAGCCTACAGTTCAACAAACTGGCACTAAACCCAGCGTTGGTATGTGGAGCCACCGCCCTTTCAATGTACGTGCATGCGTACAATACTCAATGATAGTCGGGGTTTTCCCCGAAAGATCACCCGCGGGAATAAGGTGATGTCACTAATGATAGTTGGTTGTCACGCTCTTCTATTTTCTGGAACGAGTACGCGTGTAGGCCTATGTGTTGTTGGCTTAAGTCCCTAGTTGGAAAATTAGAATATTTTTCATCTGGATTAATTTTGTGTTTCACGCAGCATTAATGCATGTTTATCCATATCAAAGAACCTGGAGGAAAGAACCTGTGCCTAGTATTAGTAGCAATTAAATCATCAATAGTCGAAGCTACCTGATTTTATCTGCAATTTGAATATATTAGACTGGAACAATAATTGGTGTGGTTAATAAAGGAATTTATCATATAAAGAGTATTATGCATAAATAAAGGAAACTGAGTTCGTCTTGGCCAGCGACATCGTCGCCGACATCAACATCACATAAGTAGGACTAGGACGTGCAGATACAACGCCAATTTCTTTATAATGATTGACGAATGTATCGGGTGATTTAATTTGTGTTCTTCAGGGTCTTGCTGTATTTTGAGTTCTGTTTTCATCATTTACTTTTGTTGATGCTGCATGGAATAGGTAAACTGGTAAAAGAGCTTGTTTTCATGTGTTTTACTTCCTTGTTTTAAGAGAAAACTCGATATACACATTATCCAGGCACGTGTAAAATATGATATTCATCAGGAATAATTCATGACGTCAGAATTACAGAGCGCGCCAAAACGAATAGCAGACTGTCAAATGAACATCGTGTCAAAATCAAGTTCATCTAGTGGAGTATCACTCCGGAGGGGAGGGTATTTTCTCTGGTATCAGTAGGCGAGGACCAAGGTGAGCTTTCGATTTTAAAATAAATTTACAAACAGAATTTCATTAATAATTATCATGATTATACCAGACATAGCTCCAAATTATGTTTCAGGCTGATTAGTGTACATCATTATTAATCACATGGATTGTTTTCAGAATACATAAAAAAAAATTATGTATTTATGAAGTTCAAAACTTAATGACTAAACTCATTGGTCTATTTATCTAGGGTTTTTTTAAATGCCATTAGCCTACAAACAAAATGTATTTTCTCGAGTTGACATGCAGTAACTCTATCACACAAAACTTTTTTTTGTTTTTAAATCAAAAGGCATTTTTGCACAGTGGTGATAATCATGTTTAGATGTGGATCATTCATTTTCTATCTAATGCTGGTGCTAGACAATTTTAAAGTCAACAATACAGCATTAATGTCTACATTATATTTTTCATTGTGGCAATATATTTTCATGATGTTTGCGGGAAAATAAATGGGAATTTTGATTATAGAGAAGATGTGTTGGCTATCATAAATCGAATAACTCTGCTAAATTTCGTTAGTTTTTAGATGCTAATGCGACATCTTTGAAAAGTTATAAATTTATAATAAAAAAACGTGTTCCTCATATTAGATTACTTTAGTTGTAAAATATATTCTGTAAAAACGATGTTTAAAATATTTTAAACAACTAAAAGTGTTCACTCTAAAAAATGAAATGGTGGAAAGGGGTAAATCACCCTTTAAAGGGCCCGAGGAGTGACAGCGTTTTTGAAAAGGGTTGAAAATGTGACACCCTTTCCAACACTTTTTGAAAACGCTGTCACTCCTCGGCCCCTTTAAAGGTTGATTTACCCCTTTCCACCATTTCATTTTTTAGTGTGTTGTTTCTTTTTTCTTCCATCACTTTCTTCCGATCACTCTCACAACTTCTGTTTAAAAATGTAAACGACGCTTCTAAAATTTTGAACAACCGACGTTAGAAATTTATCTTGAAGCCCAATTTTCAACGGTGACTGTTTAAAATGTCATCAACGGTGTTGATAATCATTTTGAACAACGTTTTTTTTTTTAAACAGAAATTGTTAGAGTGACCGGCTTAAACAACACTATCATTAATTGTTTAAAACATTTTGAACAGCGTTTTTACAGTGTACTAAGTGTCTATTAAAGTTGATGTATCATTTCGCCATAGAACATTGATTCAGGGGATTTAAGCTAATAATGTCACAAAAATGATCCTTCTAAAAACCCTTCTTAAACCCTCACATTGGTTCTATCATTTTACTTTGATATCTGAGAATAAATATTTACGTTTGATTTATGTTGTTTTTTTTCGCCAGATTTTCGACTGATGATACTCTCACATGAGCTGGATCAACTAAAATAAATCATTATAATTCTACAATAATTAGTCGATTCAAATATATTTAATCTCATGAAGAATATTTCATTAATAAGAATCAACTAACTGAGATGTGTCTGAGCTCAATATTGGACAATAGTCATTATACCAAATGATGCTACCACTATCTAGCGACCCGGTTTTACTTCTCAAGTCACCCATCAAGATGCATTCAACACGATGTGACACCCATCTGGCAGCACCAAGTCTCTCAATGTGAGTATATAATATAAAAATGAAAAGATAAAATGTATATAAACTATGCATTTATATGTATGTACATATTTGTATTACATTATCATTGTATATCTTTTCTTTTTTTGAGTTTTATTGATATAAAATATACCGAAATAAATCAAATAAAAAGATGTAATGTATTTTAATTTTTTTTTACAAAAAACTTCTCTGTATACATGGTATACAGATAAAGATTGCAGTATCTGCCAATTTAAAAACCAATTTTTATGTCTATATATCAGAGATATTACCTTTATATATCTTTTGTCCTTACATTATTGAATAACCTTCTTTTTCAATATACCAAACACACAAGAGTTTTATCATTTAACTTCTCTAAGAATATCTTCTCTTGTGTGCATCGTTTCTCTCTTTAAAAAAACCACCAAATTATAATTTTTTAAGCAATCTCTAAACGTACGCAAACTTAATTTCATTTTCTTCGAAATCTTGTTCTGAATTTGTTTAGTAAATACACATTCCCCCCAAAATCATCTAACTTACTTTTACAGTATTAAAATCAATACTGCCCTGCTTTGACCAAAGGAATTAGCAAGCGACTAATCACCAAACTTTGGACTATTGATATTTTAACATTGTATTATGACCATATTTCATAGCTAATCACTCAACCTGCTTTTCAGCAAAAAGATATGTTAGGCAATGTAGTATTGCATTGATATCAGTGTAAATGACAGCCAAATGTTGCCTTATTCTATAATGGATAGGTCATTTTCATCGCATGCCTCCCTTTTTTCAGAAAACCAATCTTATATTTTCCTACCAAGAAAGTAGGATAAATTTAATGTATTTTTGAAATCATAGGCTGTCAATATAGCTCCGAAATTCTTCTTTTTTTTTCTAAATTGGTTTTTGTTTCTAATAATCATATTAAAATTGTCAGTGACTCATTGTGGTACTTTTGCCAGATTAAATGGAAATACGTTTTTATAAAATACAAAAAAAAAAAAGAAGAAGGTTAATTTTAAAAATACATTAACAATTTCACTGATATAATTTTTACACTATACTGTCATCATAGTCAGTGTTATTACATCATGGCAAATAAAATATTACAGATCGGTTGCTTGAAATGTAGACAATACGAAGACAATACGATACCATTTTCTGCTTGTTTAATATCTGTAGGAGAATTACAATCTGATTGACCCAATAAGCTTGTCATTATTTTTGCATACCCATAGGCAATTCCATGAATTAATGGACACCCAGCCCCCCCCCCCCCCCCAAAAAAAAAAGGAGAAAAAAAGAGAAGAAAATAAGATGTCTGTCTCCTACTTTAGTTATTTGATTTATCACTAATCTAATGTTGCATATGATGCTTCATAAAAAAAAAAAATAAAATAAAATCATGTTGATTTTCTCGAGCTCTCAAACCATCATGAAAATTGTACATGTGGGGCTGGGGCCAATAGATTTCACTTAAATGCAAATTACACAAGTTTCGTTTAATAATCTTTTCACAAATTTTGTTTAAAGAAGAAAAGATGAACAAAGTTCCAAATTTCAAAGGCCGTGAAAGGGGTAAAATGACCTCCAGAAGTCCATCGGACAAAATGTAACGTCACTAACCGTAACGTATGCTTCTACAGAAGAACGAAATAGGCCTATTACGATCAGATAACTTGCCAACTCATCAGTAACATGAGTAATGGCATAAATGTCATTGTTTGTTTAAGTTGAACCTATACTTTGCGTAAACTTTTGGGACAAATCCCCCCCCTAAAAAAAAAAACAACAACAACAACAAAAAAAAACAACAAAAAAAAACAACAAAAAAAAAACACGTCCTCCGTTTGTAACTTAACGAACCAAAAAAAATCACCGGTCTTACTGACACATGAGTCATGATTATTTTGTTTGATGGTGTCATATAGGTTATGTCTATAGGTATTGGCACTGTAAAAATGGAAAAGTAATATTAAAGATTTCTTCATGTAAAGCCAAACTTGAACAAAATGCCCATAAAATGTAACGAAACTAATGGAAATGGGAAATGCCGATTCTTTTTTTTCAGTACAATTTGCTGCGAGTTACTCTAAATGATTTTCATTTGTCGAGAATAACTAAAACAGTTGAACTGATAATTGAAATGTAGAGAATGACATATCGTTTAATATTTCATACCAAAATAACTTTACATTGATATAAATTAAGTAGGAAAAGAAGGGGACTGTTAAAAAAAAAAACTTGGTAATATTATTTTGTTTAGCTTTTTAGCAGTCCACTTTTATACATGAATTTGATCATATCCCTGGCCTATTTTATGCACACAAGTCAAGTTTAAGTATTTTTAAAGACTTTAATATAAATGTTTTTAATTATTTACCTTATGACCATACAATTAATATTTCGCAGAATTTCTGATTTGTTCGTTGAATTAAAAACAATATATGAACAGTGGTTTTTATTATTAAGGATACGATATGCTCACCCATAGAATTGTTTCAATTCCTTTTCGAGCCTATTAGCAATTCGTTTTTTTTTAAAGAAACTAACACTTATCGTCTTCCCAACTATTACTATAACTTTTTTCATTCTTCATATTTTGTAAATAATCTTCCCTCATATCGTCATACATTTTATATAGCTGTTTTGACTTCATTCAGATGATCAGATCAAGAAAATCGTCGGCCTGAACAAAACATTTTGACTCTGAGAAGATTTTAAGTGAATTGTATTCACTGACACAAGAGTTTGATGTAAATATTTTGATGAATAAACCTACCCAGAACATTTAATAAATATTTATTAATTGTGCGCGCATGAACAAAATTAATATACATAATACTATGAATTAAGTAGGCCATATTGTATTAAATTTTGAATAGTATTTATATTCTTATTTATGGTTTTCAAATACCTTCAACTCTCCTCCATTCTACCATTCCACCTTCCCTCGAAAAAAGTACAGTCTGTGTCAAATAAAATGTTACAAGTGGAAAGTGGAAAACATTTTTCTTTTATAGTATGAAGATAAATCACCACCTGCATGGTACTGTTTGGTATTTTCTTAAATCAGGAAAATCAAACTTTTTTCTGTAATTTTTTTCATCACATTTTGTGCTGCATTTTTTTTTTAGATGTCACTAGTTTTCTACAATCAAGAAGAAAGACAAAAAAAAAAAAAAAAAAATAATCAATTTTTCGCACGCCGTCCCATGCCTTTGTGTATAGGTTTCGCATAATGGCCATGAATTCAGCGCTCCAGAACAATAGAAGTGCGTAATTTCGATTTGTTCCTCGTTGCACAAAACTTAGCATAACTTTTGTTTTACGAAAGCAAATTGTCCAGAACAAAGCGCATCAGCAAGAAAAATCTTTTGACTTTAATTTCGTACCACAGACACACATTATATGAAAAGATTTCAAACCTTATTTATTTTTTCCCCGACTGTACCATTTTTTAAATACAGACTGTCATGACTGTAGTGCGACTTCTTACAATCTGATATACTGGAATCATGGCTTTCAGTTGTATCTATAATGCATTACAACAAAATGAAAAACGAAGCACTTCATTTCATTATGACTGTACTAAATTATTTTGTCCGAGAAATGGTTTCATGAATATTATCTATAGTATGTATACCATAACTAATATTGTTCAATATATATATAAATTTATAGGGTAGAAACTAAGAACATTCAGGGATTTTCAACAATTGTAATACTTAGTATTCAATTTGATGCATTATAAGCTATTACCTAATATATTCATCTTTAAAACATATGTTTAATTCGCCTATTACGTTCAGTACATGTATGTTCTCGACCATCACATTCATGTTTTAGGAGAAAACAAATCATAATATTTTACGGTCCTTGACAACACTTTTCCCCTCGGAAATATGGAATGTTTTCTATATTAATATCTTAGACTCTTGTTCCTTGTTTTGTCTAATATTCCAACATGTTATCACACTTTCATGTAAACAAATATCAAGTGTATTTCTTTTACACCAGTTAAAACAACAGCTAAATAAATTTCCCCCATGAGAATAGAAAAACACTTGGCAATGAATTACTTACTGAGGAGGAAATTAAAAGAACGTGTTTGAACACTTACCCAAGATCTTATATGATCTCAATGTGATTTAAATCAAACTCAAATCAAATTTGTGGACGGCTAAAAGATATTAATACAATAATAAACCACATGAGCTTCTTTGTAAACATTCTATTTTATTTTATTTTATTTTAAATAATTACGTTCATTGTGTACTGAAATATTGCCAGCAATGTGTCTTGAAAAATAAGATTACAGTTTCTTGCAGTTCCTTAGAGAGCGGGGAAGAGGGAAGGGGCAGGGGATCATGGGGGTGTATCACAGAACTCAGAAGGTGGGGTCACATAATAACCCCTCCCCCTTCCACCGAGGTCTAAAGGAGGATCTTCCTTTCAAGCTCAAATTTATTATCTATTTTTTTTAGTCTGTCTTTCGTTTTTCTTTAGTTCAGGTCCATGTTTTGCCCACCACTTTTCCTTTCTTTTGATTGCTATTTCCACTAATCATTGTCGTCAAATTGTTCCTTATAGATTATAGCAAGATAGAAAGATTTGCTTCATTTTGGAGCTCCAAAATTATGCTATCGCGTTTTGCGCTTACATCATTATTATAACCCACTCCAACCAATTGTGGTCAAACCATGTACACTGTTAGAAAAAAAAAATAAACAAGTTGTTTAAAATCTTAAACAATCGCACAGCGTTGTTTAAAAATTAAACAACCTGTAGTTGTTTAAAGCTTTAACACTCTTGTTGTTCAAAAATTTAAAAACCTGTTGTTTAAAAGTTTAAACAACCTGTTGTTTAATGGTTGTTTAAATTATCAACAATAAAGTTTAACGCTTCTCTCCAAAAAAATAGAAAATGCTCCAACTTTTGGTTAACGCGGCCGGGTATCGATCTCACAACCCTTCGATTAAAAGGCAGACGCTCTATCCACTGCAGCCAACACATCAGTACATACACTTTTTAAATGTGTGAGGCATCTGTCCTTCTCCATGATTTAAATGTTGCGCTGATTTTTCCTTGCATGTAACGAGTGATGCCATTAGCTCATGACTATCACGTGACATTTGCCTCGGCCTGTTTAAACAACACTGTTTAATATCTAAACTCTAATCTTTAAACAGGTCTTGTCTAAGGCTATAAAAACCTCGCTTTTCCGGTTTTAAACAACAATGTTTAAATATGAAACAAGAATGTTTAACTTTTAAACCAGCACTAAACAGCGAAATTTTTAAACAGTGTAATACAGAAATGGATTAGCAAACCTGATGACCAATACCACAAATCAGCCCCGATTTTATTCAACTCATCTCGGTGACATTTGATTACATTCCATTGCTATTTTAATGTGTTTTTTTTTTCTATCGACAAAATAATTTTGCAAATGTTTAAAAAGATAGAAATTTCTTTCAACAATACAAAGGTTATTCTCTTCTAAAATACTTTGGATGAAAGCGCGCGGTATACATACTGTCGAAATTATCAGTGCATTTATCTGATTTACTCTTGGGAATAGAACGGAGAGATAAGTTCTGATGAATAATTAATGAGAGCGAGAGGATCTTTGATGATAGACTTCTATCCGATTCATCTTTATATCTTTATCATCTTGTTTTAATTTTACGCATTCATCGACTATATTGATATTCAAATATTAGTGTTTAAGTACGTGATATGGATTTGTTATACTGATAACGGCGCATTCAAACAAACTCTGTCCCCACCCCACCCCTCTCTCTCTCTCCCTCTCCCTCTCTCTCTCTCTCTCCTTCTCTCTCTCTCATACAAACACACACCTAAAAATGGGGAATTCCAAATTGAAACCCTGTGAAATATTACACTTTGTTCCCTCTCAAAATCAACAATGGAAATAACTTTATTCATTGTTGTGCACTGTTATGTTCACTATTGTTCCGCTCTGATAAATTGTTCTGAAAATGGACTCTGATTCGGAAATAATATATTATGTTCTAGTGAAGCATTGAGCTTAAATTTATAATGATGCATATACATGCATGCCTATACAAGATATTTTATACTAGGCCTATGCAAGTAGTTTCCCTTCTGCTCAGTTTAAACTCAAGTCATTTAATATATTTGTACTTCTTTCAATCCATATTTAGGATGCAATATATACAAGGTGTAGATCACAATCCAGTACAGACGTGGATTTGAAAGGGAAAAAAGGCTGACTAAAATAAAGCAGAGCATGTAGCGTAAATACCCATTTTTTACAAGCAAATAATTATCATGAATAATCCTTTTACTATAGCAAAAACAAAAATAGATGTTAAATTATCAATTTGAAATGAAAAACAATGATAAATACCTATGCAACAAGCTCCCCCCGCAAAAGAAAATAAAAAAAAAAAAAAAAAAATAATAATAAATAATAAAAGAGAAATAAAATAAACGAATAAAATAAATAAATAAAAGATAATAATAATAATGTGTCGCTATACAAATTATGCTGGATTCGGGAATGCAATACTAAGAAACTTATTTATTGTGTATTCAGAAAAGAGTTTCTGTATGAAGTTTTGCATTGAATTATATTGTAATGTCGTTTAAAAGAGAATAGTTTTCCAGTAGAAAACAAATGGTTTTGTGTAAACGATGTTTTATGTAGTAGAAGATGTTGTAAGCATTTACTCTCTAAAAACTGAAGTGCTGTTTTTAGCTCTTCAGAGGCTGAAATCAGCACTTTTTAAGAGCTTGCATAGTGACTGCACTCAAAGCTCTGTTTAACTGCACTCAAAGCGCTATTTTAGCACTTTCACGTGAGCTGAACTTTCAACCAAAATGAGCAAAATCGGCGTGACATCGTTGGGATTCGAACCTGGGTCCCCTGCACGAGAAGCGCTGACGAGCCCGTTAGACCAATTCACATCTCACGATTGCTCGCAGATCATATTGTTGCATGATGAACTTTCTTCAAATTTGCCATAATCATCTACTATACTGTCATAATTAAATCCAGTTAGCGAGATCTCCGTTGGTCTATTGGTATCGGTCAGCGGTACTCTTCCATGTCTAGGTGGAACCCGGTTCGAATCCCATAATATAGACATTGAAATTTTTGTTGTTGATAAATTAACAGTTGGGCAATTGCTAAAATAGCACTTCAGGGGCCCGTAACACGAAGGTTTGCGATCAATTGCAAATTTGAAAGAAGCATTGTAATTGGTCACTGACCAGTCATTTGAACAAAAATTGCATGCAACAATGATTGTGATTGGCTATTGCAAGTTTGCGATTGATTGCAAACCTTTGTGTTTATAGCACTTCAAGTGCAGTCACTATACGAGCACCCAGAAATTAGCACTTCAGTTTTTAGGGTGTATTCCCATATAATCAACGTTTAACGAAATAAGCGTTTGAACCACGCCCCCTCTGCAGAGTCAAGGATGTAGAGATTGGAGGGGAATTACTCTCTCACGCATTTCTGTCTTCGCCATTATAAAAAAAAAAAAAAAAAAAAAAAAAAAAAAAAAAAAAAAAAATAGAATTTACAATTCAGAGGCTTCACCCCCATAGTTATTATGGGGAATCGCAAACAATTATGTACCGACCAATATCATTACAATATCCAATCAAAGTGCCTCTATTTTGAATTCGGTGTCTAACTATTCCAGAACCCCCTTTTTTTTAAAGAAAGATTTATGATACAGATGAACTCAATTTATTCACCAAATACCGGTATCTGATTTCATTTCCTTGAACGCATTTTCTTTTATTTGATAGCAATAAAATGGAATGAAGTTTGCGATGTAATGTTTCTTTACATAACTAAATAAGTAGCTAAATTCTTCTTGGTGTCTCAATTTGGGTCACATTAAAACCATGTATTACATGAACAAAAATCGATATAATCAGCTATAATCATAAAAATTTTCGATTTTGTTTTTTCCCCCTCAAAGTATTGTAGTAGCCTATACTGGTTGAAGCGTATGGAAAATTATGATGTTTATATCATTAAAAGAAGGAAATGTAGACTTTATTGGTAATAAGACATAGTTAACGCCACTTATAAGGGACCAATTTAGTCCGACATGTTATGGAGATGACGAGGATTGGGTGAAGTGATCTCATGCCCTAGTCACAACAGATCTCGCATATTGTTTTCCAAGTCTTGTGTGGCCCGTAAACCTTGGTTGGTCGATTACCGACCAGTAGCAGATCCAGGTCACATTATATAAATAGTGAATGCTCTACAATGCAACATACTAGATTATGTGCACGACAAATACTAAATTATCCCGAGGGCACATTTATTTCACCGAGGCCGTAGGCCGAGTTGAAACAGATGTGCAAGAGGGATAATTTAGTATTTGGAGTTCACATAGTCAGTAATGTTGCATTAATAGAGCATACACTATTTATTATAGTAAATAGACCCCTAAATCTTTGACCTTGCCTTATCTGGTTTTATCTTTGTCAATGTTTGTCAAACTTTTGGTGCTAATTAAGCTATTGTGACGTATATTGTTGCTCCGCGTATCTATTGTTGTGCGCACCATTTTACTGTTATTACGCGCTAGCGCAACAAGGCAGTCGATTTCACCATTCATTTTAACACAGGTAAAAACCGTTCAATATAACAAAAAAACCGTTCAATATAACAAAAACCGTTCAATATAACAAAAACGTGAATGACACGTGACATCATTTCAACCAATCACAACTCTTAAAATACGACCACTATTTACTATAATTGAATGTATGGGCCCAATGCCCAAACATAATTATACGTTATTTTCCCACACAATTGGGCCTGCACAATCTTTTGAAAGTGCGATCCCTGGTTCCGCGCCTCAGTGCCGACTCAAATTCCCTGCGTTTTGACACAGCGCTGTGGCAAAAAAAAAGAAAAAAAATATAGAAAGTAGATAAATAAATAAAGGAAAGGTAGGGCCATTTTCTTGATCCTCAGGCCCGACAAACGTGAACCTGCGAGCGTCCGCCGCAAGGATTTTATGCGAAAACCGACGCAGACCATACGCAAGGACGTGCACGGCCGATCAACGCACTGCAGTTGTGACCAGGGCACAAGTTATCTATTAATAATTTCATCTGAACTTCACTCTTTCTATACTCAGCTCCTCAGAATATAGAACCACGTTCTGTATAATTACTTGTCGTTGCTCGCGCGCAAACTTGGTGTGTTAATTGACACGTGGATTAGTTCGTGTCGTCTTGCCATGAGGTCATGACCTGGCTTGTATAATTACCGTGTGCATGCGACGCCAAGATATGCAAATTAGGTCACGTGATCATATTTTATAACTCAAATATCAAGTCTATGATTGTATCGATACTCATATCTCATAGGCTTATTATAATTATTTAAACTAATTTTTTCTTTTCTTAATAGAATGGAAATTCGTTGATTTCCTTAGATTCTAAATATAGGTTACATAATTATTTATCAAGATAAATCATTATATATAAACGATATTTATATGTTAAAACGAATATTCAAATTTAAAAATCACTATTACTACAAATTGGCAAACCAGATCTTTATCTATCTTTAATGCAATAATGAATGCGGTTTTAAAACATATTTTGTAAAAGATATTAATTTGAACAAGATGAAATAGTAAACCAGGAAATACTCGAATAATAGTATGATCTCATAACAGTGAAAACAATGATCTTGACGGATAATAGGTTCCAGCTGGAAAGCATTATAAGAATGTTTTAAAGACACGTATGCGTTGGAATTTATGCATGCAAGCATCCAAATATATAAAATATACAATAAGGCGAATTAGTTTAAGACCACGCTTAATCACACACAGCTTGGGAAGGGTAAAGCAGGGAATTATTGCACCAGAAATGAGACTTTGGGTTGAGCTGTCAGCAGTTAGTCTCTGGCACGGCCTATCACTCCGTGACTCAGCTTAAAATACATTTTCCTCTTATTAACTTAACTTTGCTTCAGCATTTCTTTGCTTTGGCCTGCCTTGTCGCCTTGTCTGCCCGACTGGCTTAACTCCCTGTCTTCGTTCACATTCTTATACAGTGCGTCCCAAAAAGAACTATACACTTTTGACAAGGCTACCAAATTAAAAGTATATATTTCGTGGGGAAAAGGTTTAGATGTATATAAAGCTCATATCCTCAACTATCATTGTGACACAAAAATCTGAAAATAACGCATTCTTCAGTGAGCAATGCCACTTTTATGAAGGACACAAAAAACAGCCTGCGCAGGAATTCGCTATTCATTTACCACCTGGGTATGGCATGCCCAGAAGGATTCAAAGAAATAATGGAATGAATCAGCTAACAGACGTAAAAAAAAAATATCAAAAGTCAGAAATAAACAATCAATATTATGCAAAATGTAGTTTTTCACCATTTTGTTTTCATATTATTTATTTTTGCTCTGATATCAGGTTATTTTTGTCTTTTTTAGCCGATTTATTCCATTATTACTTGAATCCTTCTTGGCATTCCATACCCAGGGGATAAATGAATAGCGAATTCCTGCGCAGGCTGTTTTTTGTGTCCTTCATAAAAGTGGGCATTGCTCACTGAAGAATGCGTTATTTTCGGAATTGTTTGTGTCATAATGATAGTTGAGGATATGAGCTTTACATACATCTAAACTTTTCCCCCAAGATTCATATATTTTTAATTTGGTAGCCTTGTCAAAAGTGTATAGTTCTTTTTGGGACGCACTGTGTATATATATATGATATCTAGCTTGGAAGGGATATTAATGTCTTGGTCACTATCAGATGATGAGAAATCTAATATATAAATACTACCATTGCTCTATGATACACATTATTTCTTGCTTTTACATTGGGCTTTTTTTTAAATACTGAAATTAGTAATTGTGATATGTTACAGGAATAATTTCGTTAATATATTTAGGTAATGTACATGAATACTGAAGGGGTTAGTTTATCCAGACATGTAAAAAGAAGACAAAATGAATAACTAAATTGTTTGACTTGACTGGTGTTGATCTGTAGATATGGGTCAGAATATCGGGCAGAAAAATATATATATAATATTTATTTCGCAATTTAGTGTAAATCATGATAATTAAGTATGGACAATTACCAGTGTCAGTAACGGAAATAGTATACATTGCATTTCTAATCATAGAAAATGGTTTGAAAGAAAGAGGGATTTGAGGAGAGTTGTCAGGAAAAGATGGTGAAGTTTCTTTTCATTTCCTTCGCAAGATTTTGTTTCCTTTCTAAATCGATACCTTTCTCGTGTTCATGTTAAGCCGTTACATTATAATAATAATGGTGGCTTCTTATATAGCGCTCAGGTCCGTCATGCATGACGCTCATGGCGCTTTACAAAGAATGTTTTTACACATTATTACCCCGGTCATACCTGAGCAGGCCAAGTATGTAGTGCTCAAGCATATCGGGTACCCAATTTGCACCTGGGTGGGGAGGAGCATTGTAGACAAAACGCCCATGCCCTAGGACGTAAATGTCATACCGGAGTTTGAACCCATGGTCCTTGCTTTCTCAGTCCAATGATATGACCACTTATGACACGTCTACTATTTAACGAAAAAGCATACAGGCCTACCATTACCTTTTTCATGCTTAAGATAGTGACATGAATTCGTTTGGAAATTAAGTTGCCCTTTCGAATCGACTTCAAGTTCGCTTCAGCGTTATCCAACAGAATTGGCTATTGGATGACTGCTTATTTTACATATAAGAAAATAAATCTCAAACTCTGAGATACGTTGTTAAGATCCGTTGCATAGGGTATTAACTAAAATTCAAACTAAAATATGTGATTTCGCTAATTTTTGTAAGCTCAGATTACGTGTTGGAGCTATGTGAGGCAATCAAAATTGTGCTTTCAATACCAACACCGAACTTGAAATCACCCATTGGTGCCAATGGTTGAAATGCGAAAGTGGTTTGTTTTCCAGATCAGTGCCTCCATTAAGCGAAGGATTACGTACTTTGTGTATTGTGATCTGTGTTCCTAGTGGCGCTTTATTGACATTGATGAAAATTTAAATTGACCGGTTTGCAGTTAAAGGCTATAATTATACTTTCTGAAGAAAAAAAAACGAGTTAAAGTCTAAAGGAGTGAATATCAGAAAAGAGTGAATTTTCAAGTGAAATTCGAGTGGATTTGGAGTGAAAATCCACAATTTGGTATTAAATGTCGTTGTTATTATGAATGTAGCCGTTTTTATTTAGCATAGCCATCATAAAACTTAAATCTGGATTTGATTGATTTGATTTACTTCCACTTCTGTCGGAGTCATAAAGTAGTTATGATACCACTTTACCTTTGGTCATATAGCATTGTGGCAATTTATATTTGGTCATAAATAAATGGATTTATACTGGCTGAAGAGCCTTTAAATCAATCCACATGGGCCCAATATGGGGAAACTCCTCTATAGACAAACCACACGTTCCTGATATTACAAGAAACATCCGTCGCAGCTGAGCACTTTCATCAAAATAGTGAACATGACATTAGTATGGCGTGATCATTCTTCTTTTGCAAAAGAAGAAGCAAACGCTCTCGCTATCACCCAGTGTCACTTCAATACCCATCTGAAAGTAACCACACTGTCCATCCAATATCAATATACCTTAGAGTACATTAAGATGCTGTCTAAACAGTTATATCTTAATGAGTTGGTCGGAACTTGGTCAGAACATCCTTTAGTCGTTGATCAAAGAAAGACCATGCTTGGATAGAATCCGATATGACATGGTCCAATTTTACAAATCGATTATGCCCTCGTTCCTTCCCTCTTTTTCATTCTTATATCTTTTTTTTTTCTCAAAAAAAAAGTTCGCATGTACTACTGAGCCTCTATTTTTATCACCCAAGAAGAGGGCTAATTTCCCTCGTCGTGTATGTGTAAGAGTCTTAGTGCTATTTTTGGAAGCCAACTTTTTAGAGTTTGAGAGAGTGAGAGAGTGAGGAAGGGGTGAAACGTTAGTCATATTCAAGGACGCGATATCGTGGACACGGGAGAGCGGAAATCTTTGATTTCTTGCTAACACCGAATGGTGATTTCAGCTTGCTACGTTCAGATACCAATACATCCAAGCTGTTAACCAATTTTCAAGACAATTTGGAGTAATCGGAACAAGGAATTATGTCAAGTCATATCTGTGAATGATAGGCCTGTTAATATAAGCTCTGTGATAAAATTCTGAGACATCTTGGCTTAAAATGAAGTACAGATGACCTTTATTTTGGAGAAGGATTTGTGACACTTGGATTCCTCACGTTGGTCAAGACTTCCTCGAGAATTTTTTGTTTGTTGAAGCAGCCTGGTGCATAATGCTGCTTGTATTATAAATCCGAGGCTGTATTATTTACTGGTATGGTTCTTGAGCTTCTTGGCTGGAAATACCTGTCGCACGACCAAATTAAAAAGAAAAATCAAAATCTTTGATCATCTGCATCATTATTTCAGTAAATAGGCCTATACTGACAGCGTGACTAAATGTTGCCTATGGATTTCTCTCGAATGCCACACGGGTGCGGTAATATCAAAACCGAGAACAGAACAGAATCCTGATCATCAAGAGAAATGTTTGATTATGTATACTCTGGAAAAATATTAACTTAATGCTGTTTGCTAGTCCATCATCACTGAGTTTTACTATTTCTAACCTTCTTTGCTGACAAGATTTGGAAAAGGTTACATTTCTCAGCCATCAACAACCAGGATGTACAGGTTTTCGTCTTTATGGCAATGTATTCTGAACTATGAATGCGAGAACTCCGTAATTATTTAGAAGCAAAAACAACCTTTTTATGTGCAAAAATTGTCGACGCAAGGAGGGGAACGCGTGATCTTAGGCCTAAGAAATGTAATTTGTCAGGGATGTACTTTATTATCTGCCACTAATTGATTATCCCGTGTGGAATAGGACCGATGTCTTTGTACAATGTATACGAGACTGCAAGTCAACCGCAACGACTTTCGCTTGCTATCCTTGAGGACACTTCACTGTATGGAGGAAAATAATATAATGTGCCTAAGATAATATAATCCAAGTATTATTAATTGAAACGTTTCCTTCTGTGTACTCCTCCATAAAAGCTACCTCATTCACATTCTCACTAAACCTACCAATATAGTTGTCAACATCTTTTTAAAGGGCTCAAAGACACTTCTACGCCATTTGCCTCCAAGAGAATCGTTAAGGAACCTCATGAGAACACACGTGTTGATTTGTAGGACTTATGGGAACGACATAAGAGTGTAATTTTTAATTGGATGTCAAGCTGGACTATTTTTAGGCTTGGATTGTGATCAAGTTTTAGCCATGGACTACGTAGCGGATTATAGCCAATGTCTGGACCCACTCGTTACCCAGGGGTGCGCCATCGGTAACGCACCTTTGTTTTACACTGACAGGTATGTACTTACGCACACCCCTGTAGGAAAAAAACAACAACAACATAGAGTCAATCACAGTGTGTCCACACTGTGGAAAGGAAACACTGTAAAAACAGGCCAAATTCACACAGTTGACTCAGTGAACACAATGTCCGAGTCCTTCACAATGTGACGACTGTGTGATTTTACTATCCGGCCCATTTTCACAGTGTCGGTACTGGAAAAAGTACGGCACAATGTGACCACACTGTGTAACAGTTTCTTCACATTGTGTTCAAACTGTGGGACGCTGTGTTTTTTCCGGCTGGGACCCCTCCCCAGGCAACCTTTATGTAATAACCATGTACATTTTACTGGTGAAGTCTAATAAATTCAATTCAATTCAATTCAATTCAATTCATTACTTTTTATTATGCAATATTTTTTATTGAAGAAATTGTCAATCCTTTCGCCACAAAATTACGTACTGAACATGCTGAATATGCTTTAAAATAAAAAAGGCCTAAGTTTTAATCAATCGGTACGTCCATAGCCCGCACATAATTCCGTATTTTTGATATTTTATTTCAAGGAATAGTTAACTGCCATCGGTAGATAGGCCTGTCATTGATACGTTAAGAATTTTGTTTGTAAGGCTCCATTATTGTTATGGTGCATATTGATACATGTTTGCCAATGACAGTGAAATAAACATACTTATATAAAGTATAATATGCCTTCAATGATCCTGCACGCTCTTATCAATTCAATATTAAGTAAAATGCATCGCTTCGCGTTATATTGATTAGGCCCTACGGTAAGTCACCTGACAGGGTCATCGATCAATGATCTATCTATCGATGTGACCATGTCCGATAAACCCAGTACTGGATAAACCTGTTATTCCGAAGGTTCGTTATTTCGACGATCTGTTATTCTGAATTTTTGTTACTCACACGTTCTGTTCTTCCGAATGTTTTATTCTCATGATTCTACGAAAATGAAATAAAATTTGAAGTTTTATTGTAGCAAATGTTCAAATAAACGAACCATGTTTCATTTTCGGAACAACGAACCTTGAGGTATAGCACCTGCAAATGTAATACATGTTCTCAATAACAAATCTTTGACAAAACGAAGCAGCAAGCCATAATATCTCACGTGATACCATTACACTCTAATAACTGAAGTGCTGTTTTTAGGGCTGAAATCAGCACTTTTTAAGTGCTTGCATAGTGACTGCACTCAAAGTGCTGTTTTTAGCTCTTCAAGGGCTGAAATTAGCACTTTTTAAGTGCTTGCATAGTGACTGCACTCAAAGTGCCGTTTTAGCACTTTCACGTGAGCTGAACTTTCAGCAAAAATGGGCGAAAACGGCGTGACTTCGTTGGGATTCGAACCTGGGTCCCCTGCATGAGAAGCGCTGACGAGCACGTTAGACCAATTCACATCTCACGGTTGCTAGCAGATTATTGTTGCATGATGAACTTTCTTCAAATTTGCCATAATCATCTATGCTGTCATAATTAAAGCCAGTTAGCGAGATCTCAATTGGTCTATTGGTAACGTCAGCGGTACTCTTCCATGTCTAGGTGAACCCGTTTTGAATCCCATACTGACCATGAACATTTTTTGTTGATAAATTAGCACGTGGGTAAGTGCTAAAACTGCACTTCAGGTGCTGATTTAGCACTTCAAATGCAGTCACTATACGAGCACCCATAAATTAGCACTTCAGTTTTTAGAGTGTATACGGTTGCACTCTGTGAGCAGATTTTAAGGACACAGCTCGGCCAGTCTGAGCTTAGCCGATTTGTCGAGTAACCTCACATTCACCTGTATATACCTGGGGGTATAGTATTTGTCAGATTAAAACAAGCAGGCGATCATACACATAATCACTATCTTCCTGTAGACAAAGCTTCATATAATCTCATCATTATGACTCATCCGCATATACCCTGGCTTGACCATTATGACGTCACATTGTGTATGGTAAAACATATTCGATAGATAGGTGGGTGAGGTGCAATTGTTTTGCTCGTATCACCCAATTCTGGTAACTAGAAAACTAGGCCAATCCATAATCGCAGTAATTTACTATTTTGGTATGCGTTATAAGTAAATTTCCCTTCTTATTAAATTGGGGCAAGGTATAAACTATGCTTATTTTAAAAATAGTTTGCTTTCGACTATGAGAAGCTGATTTTATTTTTGCAACGAAATATGATTTATTATTATTTCAATTCAAGTATCATGTCACCAGGCATGCCAGGGGCGACAGAATGAATTTGGAAGTGGAGCATTTTTTCTGGAGAAAGGAGCACTTTGGTTCAATGGGATAAGAGTTATTACCGTTCATTTAATATTGAAAAAACAAAACAAAAAACAAAACAAAACAAAAACGACCGAGCTGGAAAATTTGGGGTTTAACAACATATAATATGGTAAAATGGACATTTTTAATGTTAAAAATTCCACTTAGGGTAGATGTAGGGAATACCGGCCACTTAAGCTCATTTGCTTAATTAGCACATGAAAACAATAAAATCACAAAAGAAAAAGATT
>CALNVZ010003431.1:13743181-13778184 GCA_940671915.1 Paracentrotus lividus | reverse complement strand
TATATCTTCCCCCACCACCTCCTCCCTCCCCCGGCTGCGTTATTTATTTTTTTTGTCATGCGCACAGAATTAGGATTTTTTTAAAATACAACCCTACTCTAACTCCAACTTTTTCTTTATTTAATTCCCATAGCCTAACACCACACAAAGAGTCTCATTTCTGTGACATGATCAGAAAAAATAATTGCCCCCCCCCCCCCCGGTCTACGCGGCCCCCAAGCCTATGTAACTGATGCAACCACGTCCATGATTACGTAATCATGGATCCCGTCCCTATGATACTACAATAGGCAATGTACACTAAACTCTCTTTGTTATTCAAGGTCTTTGGAGCATAGTACACACGTGTGAAAACATCGTCGTACGCGTGTGTCTTGAGCTGAGCAGAGTAATTTGTGTGTGTTTTGTGAATGTGAGCAACTCGAAATTGGTGAGTACAAATCGAGTGAAATTCAATATGTCTGTTATTCTTGTGAGTTATAAATAGCCATAGGAACTCTAAAATACATCACCCTGATTTTTAAGCACATTTTGGAGGTTAATTTTGAGCTGGAATGAGATAATGCTGGATGACAAAACTCTAAAATATTAAAGCACACGGCATTCTCTACGTGTGGGGCTGTATTGTGGGCCGTTGCCGTTGGGATAGTTTTTTTTAATGTTTTCGTTTCGTTTGATAATCTTTGGCATTGCCATTGTTTTATCAAAATAACACTTCCTGACATTTTAAGGCAAATTAGCCATGATTTGACTGCTTTGAGATAGAGCCTTTTTTTTTTGCAATGAATTGGTTAATTAACTTAACAGTTAACAGTTAAAGTTAGAGGCCTTGAAATCTATATTTTCGTGTGTGTGTAAAAAAAATTACTGTAGAAGTCTAACTGTTAGATCCTTAGAAGTTTGACGAAGTTTGATTTCTTTTTCTAATTCACCTAGCTATGGTCACTCAGCACTAGATGGCGCGCTCGATTTGTTTCCGCTCGCACGTACATCATATTTGTACGTGCGTGCGCAGCTTTTGTATGCTAGTCAGCTGCCATGGAAATTTACAAGGGGTGTATGGATATCCATTATTATAAAAGTGATTCGGTCCTACATAAATTAAATTGGGATGAAAAGCAAAGGAACTACTTACAGCTCACTCAGCTGCCGCGATATGCAGTACACATTCGGAAAGATGAATTCTCACCAACTTTTCATTTCCAAAAGTCAATTTTTTTGCTCTTTTTTGCCGACTTTTGGACAAAATGTATATTTTAAGCTTGTTCGCACAATCTCGTCAGTCTCCAAAATGGATTCAATCAAAGATTTGAAATAGTTTGGATTTTTTAAAACAGAGTTTTGGCGAGACCACGCTATGCCCCAAGAGGAAAATTTAACCTCCAAAATGGACCTTCCGAGATGGGTTTTCATGTTTTGAGCAAATTAGCTGGATTGTCTCGTGCGTGTTGCTATGCGGTTTGTGTGTTGATGACACGGCCGTTGCTACAACACACGTTCTTAATTAATTAAGCGGATTATTAGTCTCGTCAAATCTAGACACCGGTTTTGGTGTAATAATATTAAAATAGTGTTGTTAGGCATAGATTAAAATTTTAAATATAAAAATGGAAAACTTTGTTTAGTTAAGGGCTCGGGCAGGGGCGGTTGTGAGAGTGTTTTTTTTTTTTTTTTTTTTTTTTGGGGGGGTGGGATTATTTCTTCCCTTAAAAAAATATAGAAAAATAAATGATATGAAAAAAAAATAATTATGTTCCTCTTTTGAAGTAATAAAAGGTGGATGCTCCTTCCATTTTTTTTTTTTTTTTTTGGGGGGGGGGCGGGCGGTTAATTTGCATTTGTCTCTTTTTATTAAATGAAATTTTAAAAATCGTTCATTAAAATAAAAAAAATTTACTTAGAATACCAAGATGTTTATACCGTTCTCTCTCTCTCTCTCTCTCCCCTCAGCTGGTATTACTCTACCAAGATCTACTGCCAAGCCAAATTGAATATAAGCTACAAACCCTGTCAGATGTGGATCCCCGCCAGCCCCCACCCCCCCAAAAAAAAAAAATCCATTCCCCCCCCCCTTATGAAATCCTGGACCGACCACGTACTTCCTGCTCCTCCTCCGTCTCTCTTTCTTTTCACATCACTTTTACCACAATCTCTTTCTCACCCCCCCCCCCCCCGAATCACTGAATCACTTTCCAACTTTCTCTCCCTCTTCTTTCCCCATCCTTGACAACAAATAGTTTAGGATGTAAAGGAAATATATATAGACCTCTCTCTTCTCTCTCTCTCTCTATATATATAAATATAATATATATATAATATATATATGAATAACACAGTTATAAAGAAGAATGCCCAAAACATAAAATCATAGATTTTATAATAAGGAGCATAGCTCTCAAAATTGAAAGGCGAAGTCACACTCTTCGTTCAGTGCTCATGGTGGGACAAAAAGATGTATTCAAAATCCGTTTCTGAAACAGACGAAAAAAAACACGACTGTTCATGAGCAGACGGATTGTGAAACTCACCTTTCAAAAGAAATCATCGCGCTGAAGATAGAGATGGCGCGAAGAAAATAACGCATCCAAAGACAATTTTGTATAATATATATATATATATATATTATATATATAATATATATTAATATATATATATAATATATATATATATAATATATATATATATATATATATATATATATAATTATAGAAGAGAGAGAGAGGTATATATATAAAAAAAAAAAATGATATATATATAATATATATATAATTTTTTTTTTTTTTTTTTTTTTCCTCTTTTTTTTTTTTCTTTTTCTAAAATTTTTTCGCCAAGATTTTCTTGACCTGGCCGGCCATGGTGGTTTGGGTCTTCAGTCTTGCCTCAAACAGTCACCTGCAGGGTGGTAGAGGAGGGAGAAAGAGAGAGAGAAAGAGAGGGAGGGGGGGGAGAAAGAAAATATAACAGGTTTATACAAGATTTGTTTGTTGTTTTTTCTCTCTATATCAAACACAAATATCAATACCTTCCAGACTTCATTCAAAGAAGAATGGAACAAAATTATTATTTTTCATCTATTTTATTTTTTATATCATTTTTTAAAAAACTAAAATAGATTTATGAAATTAAAATTTAAATCCCTGTGCACACTTCACAAAAAAAAAATGCAATCCAGCTTATTTCCAGTTTACATACTTACAACCGCATAGAACTAAGAGTCACTAAGCACTTTTGGACACTGCAAGGGGGAAAGAAGAAAAAAATAAATATAAGTTAAATGAAACACCATAATGTAGTTTGGTTTCCAGCGAACGCGACGCAAGCCGCGCCGCCAGCCGGGCGATGGGCTGCACTCGGCGGCAAGATCACAGAGCTTCTCGATATGCAAGACTAGAGCATCTCGGCGCTGCAAGCAGTGAAGCAGGATGATTGGTGTTGTGAAACAAAAGGACAGGCAAGGTTTGAATTCATTATTTTCTTGAAATGTGTTATTTTTATTATTTTTTTTTCAGTATTATTTTCGGATGATTTGATAATAAATATTGCACTTGTCTTGTCTCGTCTCGGGTTCCTTTCTAATCTACCCGCGAGCCAACCAACACACAACGCGAACAGCGCGACACCTACTCGCCCCCCGCGCCGCCCGGCGCTCCCACCGCCGCGTTTCAGCCACTGCCGCGCTGCACTCTCTTCGCTTGCACTGTGATGAGAGTCTGCAGCGAAGGCTAAGTCTCTAACGCACTACACGCGCGCAATTAACGGCTGATTAATCTGTCTAATAAGTTTTCCAATTAAGATTTCGGTACAAAAAGGGGAGAGAAAATCACTTTTTTTTGCGTGAAAATGACCAATTTTTTTTTTTTTTTTACAATCTTTTTTTTTCTTGATAGGGTGTTTGGCCACTCATATAGTATCTTTTTTCTCATTTTCAGCCAATTTTAAATTTAACATGATTATAGCTAATTCACCTCATTAAAAAGGATAAACAATAATAAGAGAGATTGAATAATTGAGATTATAAAAGTGACCAAACTTTGACCTCAAAATGAGTAGGGTAGGGAATGAGATGAAGAGAAATAGATTAACAATTTTAAATCAGCAAATTTCCCTGATAAAAAGTTGGTCATTCATTCAAGAGTAGATTCCAGGGAACCCGATTCTAGAGAATGTAATTTTGTACCTTCGTTTTTGGTTTTTGAAAATGTTTCTACAGACAACAGCTGATAGAGAGTGAAGGAAGGAATCAGAATGGCGGACCAACCAGTCGCTCAGAAGAGCCATCGAGAGCGACAAGCTGGAAGAAAGTTTGACAAAAAGAAGGCAAGAAATAAACCACAGGATGAAAATATGACTGCTCGACAACGCAATCCAAGGGCTTTTGCCATCCAGTCGGTCAATAAAATGGCACGCAAAGTGCGCAGGTATGATTTGCTTTTTTGCAGAGCTCCAACAGAGTTGACCAACTTTAAGTTGTTCCTTTCATTTACTAATTTGATCTCTCAACTTATTACTCATTCCTACGCTTACTGTCTTGTTCCCTCGACTTATGACTTTTCTCATGACTTTACTAACTTGTTCCCTTAAGATTGTAACGAGTTGAGGGAACAAGTTAGAATTCAATTCAATTCAATTCAATTCAGTTCGGTTTTATTTGGTACAAATCCAATGCAAAGCGTTAGTCCAAGGACTAATGATGCAATGCTTTACAAACAGAATAATACAGTATGCAATATAAAATCAACATATAACATGTATAAAACAATTTATAAAATATTACTAAGAATTTGATGGAAACATCAAAAAGTGAATTAAGCACATTTCGAGCACATTATTAATTTGATAACATGTTGATTATAACGAAAATCCTAAAGATTTAATTATGTAATTGGTTCTGGTTACAAATTTTCATAATGGGAATAATGTAGAGGGTTGAAATTATTTAACTATTTAACGTTGATAAGGCTTGGTAACATTTTTTGAAGACCAAGGGCTTCTTGTATTACTTGCTAGTTCAGTTATCCATGATGCTCAAACAAGGGATTGCTGTCTTCTCTGAAAGGGCAGAGGGACAATATAGGCCTGCTTTGAGCATCATGCGTGACTGACCTAGACACTTAATAAAAGCAGCTAAGAATCATTGTTGAACTTAGTTATCAAAGCTTCCAGTCTTTAGTTTCTCTAGAACAATGTTCAGGTTCTGACACAATAGAGAACTCCTTTTTATATGAATGAAAACTCATCACTATCAAATATTTCCTTATGATCTCATCCAGAACCCTGGATATAAAGGAGAAGAAGCACCACATACCAGTTGTTGACCGCACCCCGATAGAGCCCCCGCCTGTTGTCGTAGCGGTTGTTGGCCCTCCTAAGGTTGGGAAGACCACTCTGATCCGCTGCCTCGTCAAAAACTTCACTCACCAGAACCTTGGCACTATCAATGGACCAATTACTATAGTATCAGGTACAGTATGCAGTCATACCTGTTCTAGTGATCCCCTCTTTATAAGGGTCACCTGTTAAAAAGTGGTCATGCATATACATGTAAATAGTGTAAATACTGTAAAATATGATGTAATAATTTGTACATATGTTTTAAATAAGATGTAATAATTTGTACATATGTTTTACTTTATGTAAATGTATATATAATCACAGTGAGCAAACTAGACGGGGCCAACCTAGACTAGCTTTAGCTATTTGTTGGCTCCATTTACCAAATGCATATTTATATTGAATTCTGTTTATGTATATTTTTTGCAATGTTGGTAATAAATAAATACAATACAATATAGCCTCTCCTAAAAAGAAGTTTATGCTGTAGAGTTTTTCTACAAAGGCGACCTGTTAACAGTGGTTACCTTTTCTCTTTCTTTCAGGTTATCTTAAAGCGAGAGCAAACTGAGCAACATTCTCATTGACTATGTGTTATAAATTGATAGTCTTGAAGTATGCCTTTTGAGATAACTATTGACAAAATGGTGTAAAAATTAACCTACAATTCATTTTGTTAGTGGAAAACTAAAATGTTTTGAGGGAAAAGTATGTGTTTTGATACTTGGCAACACAATTATCGTGGTGTGAATTTATTGAGTAGTGAAAAAGGGTGTTTTAATTCAAATGGGCCTGTATTATTTGACTACACTACTCAGGATGTTGCATTGTGGGTTAGGAATCAGGGCAGAATCGAGTAGTTGAGGTCTTGAGGTGGTGCTATACAAGTCTGCTAATTCGTACTGGCTTTAATGGACAGGTTTGACTGTATCTATACCTCCTTTCTTTCTGCTACTAGTACAATGTATCATCCCTGTTCACTGGGAAAACTTGTCCCTTTTCAGTCTTGAAAGCAGTAGATGACCAGATTCGACCATTACTGAAACAAAAGGGAACACAATAAGACAAAAATGAAACTGTTTTATATTTCTCAAAAAATTGTTTTCAGGTTATGTTTATACTTCTCTCAAAGAATTAATGGCAATTAAGTTGCAAAGACAAGGGCAGAGTAAGATGTCAACATCCAGAGAAGACAATTAAAAAAAAAAAAATTACATCGTGAACACTAACAAAACTTTGGCTACAGAGAGTGAATTTCATGAGATGGTTTTAATTTAAAAGTAGATAAAGTTTGAGATATTATTTGTTTCTTTGAAGTACTTTTGGACCAAACTCTTTATAAAAGTCAGATGTCATATAGATATAAGTGTTAATCTTTGCCTGTCTTGTTTATTTGTATTCACAGGTAAAAAGAGGAGACTGACTTTACTGGAGTGCAACAATGACATCAACAGTATGATTGACATTGCTAAGATTGCTGATTTGGTAAGTCTAAGGGTTTTAAAGGCCCCTGAAACTCGGAGATCGTGGGGAATGCGCGTTTTTCCTGAGCTCCATTGACTTGTACACAATTGACAGTGAGGCTTACGCATGGGTCGGACTACTGGACATTAACATTCGGACAGCACAAACATGACGAAGTTGACCGAATTCAGTCAGTCAATAGGGTCAATAGCTTTGGGTTCTCAACTCCTCAACAATCCTTAGTTTATAGACTCTCAACGGGTCTCTTCGTATAAATTCAAAGAGAGGTCTTGTATAATGCTCCATTTCAAAAACAAAACATAGGTTAGATTTACATTCTAGCATTCTGGTTAGTTAGTCTAGCCATGAAGGATTAACTCCAGATGCGCTGTCGCTGAAAATTACGCAACATGCCTCAGGCTCTCCATGCCATGTTATCATTTCATCCGAGATAAGGTGATTTCCCCATGTTTTATCAATTATATGTCCCTTTAAGGACCATATCTTTCTTTTATCCATACTTTGCCAGGCAACCTAACCTTCAGCCAGCGAGATTTGTCAGGTTCCATAGAGAAAGTTTTAAGTTGTGCTGCTGCTTTCAAAGAGTTTGTCTGGATAGGAGAAGGCCTTGTGTGGGTCAACACCATCTCATGAAGAAGATTAAGAAGGGACTCAAATATTATTAGACAGTCCTTACTGTACTGGGGGGAAATGTACTGTATGCCGTATTAATGAGTTGTGTATTGTAAAGAAAATGTTGTTTATTTTCTTCTGCATTTATAGGTCTTACTCCTGGTTGATGCCAGCTTTGGGTTTGAGATGGAAACGTTTGAATTCCTAAATATTGCTCAGGTGCACGGGTTCCCTCGAATCATGGGCGTACTTACACATCTAGACATGATGAAAGATACAAAAGCCTTGAAGAAGACCAAGAAGAGACTCAAACATCGATTCTGGACTGAAGTTTACCAGGTAAGTGTTCAGCCCTGCTTCTGCTCCTTTCTACCTCTTATGGGGTTGTCACAACAGGTCGAATGTGCATCATGCACCTCTCGACGGATGTTGAAAATTCCTGCATCACACATACTTATATTTCAGATGTGCATAGAGCAGCCAAGGCACACTGAAGGTATTTACACTACATATACCTTTTCTGAGGCACATTAAAACAGCACCATTTGAGAAATTGGCCTACAGTGTCTACACGCAACGCAAGCGGGGTAGATGAGGGTTAACCTTGCCATGTCCTCTGACCATTTGCCCCACTTTCATTCTTTATTAAATTCACATAAAAGCGTCACTTTTTCTCATTTCATTTGTGCTTTTTACACAAAAAAAGAAGTAATAGGTCATTACAATTGTCCACCCTATAAATCCACCCCCAAGGCCCAATAGATATGACAGAAATGGGGTAGGGTATCCCAAGACATTACTCTCACATATTCCAGCAATCGAGGTCAGACTTTATTTCTGTGCTGGAGTGCCTGTAAAAAGGTAGCCTTTCTTGCTTCATTAACTGGAGGTCGTGAGTTCGATTCCTGGCAGAGTCATACCAAAGACTTACAAATATGGTACCTAAAGCTGCCTTTTAGCAAGCAGCTTGGGGGTAATAATAACATATCATGTTATGCAGGGCGTGCTGGGAGAACAGTTGTTAAGAACTGAAATGGCTACACTTGGTAAAAAAAACTATATAATTATTATTATTATTGATTGAAATTTATTTGCTAATAATTTGAATATTGATGTGCTCATTTAATGCAGGGAGCCAAGCTGTTCTATTTATCGGGCATGGTTCATGGTGATTACCAGAAGAGAGAGGTTCAAAACCTAGGAAGATTCATCTCCGTCATGAAATTCAGACCTCTTGTGTGGCGCAACATGCATTCCTATGTTATAGCTGACAGGTACCTATACGAAGCTGGCATTTTACTCCTTATTTTACTTTTTTTTTTACCATAGAAATGCTCAAGTGACCTGTTGTTATGTTGAATGTTCATTAACGGTATGCCATAAAGTACCAGTATGGAACTTATTGACAGAAAAGCAAGATATTATTGGTCAATTTAATTTATGTTCATGCAACAATATATCAATCATATGCACAAGAAATACAAGTTTTCCTGAGTGCACGTTTGTTTCACTGAGGCCTTACAAGAAAATATTTGACAATTTCCATTTACATTATTTCATATCCATGCTACTTTGGTTATTCTCCTTTACAGTTTATGAACAAATGCTGATAAGATGGTATTTGACAGTTTCAGTCCATTTCGTATTATTAGACCATGTTACAATTTTGTTGTTCATGATAGAATGGAAGACCTGACGAATCCAGAGCTTGTAAGACAGAATTCAAAGTGCGACCGAACTGTCTCTCTGTATGGCTATGTGAGAGGTGTACCGCTCAAGCAAAACAGCTCCATTCATATTCCTGGTAAGTCTGAAAGAATCATCTCTCTAATAATTATTGCATCTTAGTTAAATATGCACTAAAAATTGCCTGTGCAGATAAATGGCGCACATTTCGTGGTCATTATTTAATTCCATTGGATTTATTTCCATTTTTTAGATTAAATACATACAGTACATTTTGATGAAACACATTGTGCAATCATTGACATTGTAGAGAATAGTTTGGGAACCATATAAGCATGTGGCTTGTTGAGATGATGCCCTCTGTATTTTAAGCAGAATTCTAACAAATGTGTTTTTGGAGTAATCATCAGTCAAAGTACAGGAAAGAAGACATGTAAAAAACATTTTTGTTCTTATAGTCTTACATAAACATATGATATATTTGTAAACGAGTTTTAAGAACTTATTTAGATATTGCCCAGTATGATATTCCAGATTGTAGTAGCTGTTAACCTTTGTAAATTGAAGATTTTTGTATCTTTGAGTATCAGGTATCAGACCCATACAGTCTAATCCTGTTATAACGAGAATGGAAACAACATTTCATTTTACAAGGCAGTTCTAATAGTCTAGATTTCTGATTTCAAATGTGTCTATGTATAAAAAGCATCTATGCACTCAATATATGAGAGATTTTGTTCTAATAATGTCACTGGCTTGGTTTTGAGCACCTCCTTGTAATACTAGTGGACTGTACCTGAAAACAAAATTATCTTTGAAGAGAAACTATTGTAGTGGGAAAGATAAAAAAAAACAAAAAAAAACAAACAAACAAAAGAAAAAACAATAACAACAACAAACAAACGAAAAAAAAGCTTAAATGTACAGCCTGATATGTTGTATGCATTCCCATGCATGAATTTTTATGTGAAATGAATGTGACTCTCAACAGAATTTAGTTAATTTCTTATCATTTTTGTGATTCCAAAACCCTAGAGATTACAGAAATTTTTAGGTAAACTTTAATTCAACCTTCCCCAGTCCCTGTGAAATAGTTTCTTCCACAATTTAATCTCATGACCACAACGGGAATGTCCCTTTAACAATTTTCGTTTCCCTCTTTTGATCAGGTTGTGGAGACTTTGCTATCAAGGATGTCTCGTTCCTCTCCGACCCCTGCCCTCTACCCAACAAAGACAAGAAGAGATCCCTGAATGAAAAGGAACGACTGATCTATGCTCCCATGTCGGGTGTAGGAGGCATCGTCTATGACAAGGATGTCGTCTACGTGGAACTGGGTAGTCGTAAAGCTCACAGTCAGACCATTCAGGTAGGCTACACACTTAGACATGCTTTGAAATGATACTGATTGTCTTTTCAGTTTTATTTTCCATGCCTCCGCCTCCATATTATACAGAAAATTAGACATCTAGAGCGAACTTTGTTCCCCCAAAATAAAAAACAATCATTGGGCATCAAGCCATCTTGATTGATTTCCACGTCGTGCCACATGAGCAATTTTCTTTGTACAGGAATTATTGCCCGCTATTTTACTTCCCAAATTCCATTGACTTGAAAGTAGTAAATAAAACAATTTTTTTGGCCCATCTTTCTTTGGTTTATCGAAGTTGGTCAATAAAATGTAAAAATCACTTTACTCAGTCTGATGTCTGATATGGTTAATAATCGTACATATCACCATAGGATGACAATCTAATTTTTTTCACATAGGACAATTTATGTCATTCCAGAAATTGGCTTGGGATTAATGTAAGCAATCTGCAGTAATTGTACTTCCATGATTTTGTCAAAAATACTGAGGTGTGTAAGAAGTGAGCCAACTCCTAAAAAAGGGGAGGGCCCATCCTAGGAACTTGTTACCAATCTGATTAGGTCCCAGAAAACACTTTCATGATGTTTCAGTAAAAAACAAATTTTTAATTGACTTAATGAGCACTTTAGACTCAATTATGATACGTCAAAAATATGGTAAAAATGAGCAGACTGAAAGAAAGGAAATAGTTTATAGTCACAAAAGTAGACAAATGGTGTTTTTATTCATGCTCTTTGAATTCAGGAAGAGGAGGGCCCGTCCAAGGAACACGTCACCAATCTGATTGGTTCCCAGAAGACACTCGGGTTTCAGTCAAAACCGAATTTTGATTCGACATATTAATCACTTTTGGCTTAGGAGTAGTCAATTATGATTTTGTCCAAAATTCTTAAGCTGGGTAGCCAACTGAAAGAAAGTAAACTAGTTTATAGTAACAGAAGTCCACAAGTGATGTTTTTATTCATGCTCTATTCATTCAGGAAGAGGAGGGTCCGTCCAAGGAACTCGTCACCAATCTGATTGGTTCCCAGAAGACACTGGATACCAAGATGGCCGCCAGCAAGCTGACCCTCTTCACTCACTCCGAACCTGTCACATCACAAGATGTAGCTCTAGATTCAGACCTTCAAAATGCAAAGAGGGTGCGGAGGAAAGCTGTTCATCTTGAGGATGATGACGATGAGGATGACGAGAATGATGATTGCGATGATGATGATGATGATGACGACGAGGAGGAGGATGAAGAGGTAGACGATGAGGAATGGACATTAGAAGATGATGATGGTGGTGATGTGAGTATCTTTTTTCCATTTCACCCCGATTCGTATATATTATTTTCTCTTTAGCTATTTGGAATAAGAATGTGCAAGAAATTATCTGCCTGACACAAGGATAACTTAAAGGTGAAGTCCAGCCTAGAATTTCATCGGTTTACAAAAAAAAATCAGAAAATATGGCAAAAATATCAGTGATGGTATGGCAAAAATCCATCACAGACTAACAAATTAATAAATGATTTATTTTTTTTTTTTTTTTGGTGACGTCAGTTTCAATTCGTTAGAAACAAAATCCAGTTTGGATTCATGCGGCAATTTTTGTCTCGGTTTCTGCAAAGAAGTATATGTCTGACACATTTTCTCCTGGTGGTATTACAGGTGGAGTCATAGAGTGAATGAGTATGATATTACTAAAAGTTTTTGGTAATAATTAATGAAAGTTTGTTAATGTCAATTTAAGCTTTTTTGTTTTTACTTTTCAGGAATCTCCTGTTTCAATGTACACCAAGCGGGAAGAAGGCAGTGGAAAAAGAGTCAAGTTGGTATGTTCATTTGATACAAGCATTGCAGAGATGAACTGGTTGGGGGGGGGGGGGGTAACCTGTACAAAATTATCTCCTACTTTTCACTTTGAGTATCAAACTAGTGTTACTTACACCATTGTAATATTTATGCTGTATGACTATACCCAGTGAGTCAAAAAAAAACTTTACACCTAGAAAAATGTCAATAAAAAGAAAACCAATTCATAAATCCTAAATTATTTTACATATTCTGAAAGAGTAACTCTTCCCGCATCTTCTGGTACCATTTTTGTGTGGTATGTCTTTACGCTTGGATGAACACGGCGCATTGTTTGCGAACATGCAAATTTCGAATTGTGCCAGGGTGGGGATGAAATTGAAACAACAAAAGCTGACAAAAAAGCAACTCCATCTTGAATAAAAAAGCATAACTTTTGAATGAAAAAGTCTTCCTCTTAATAACTTGGCAGGGGTCTTGTTAAACATATTGACTACATTTTGTATAAAAATTAGATTGACTTGTCAAGTAATGCACGAATGAGTACACATCAAAGAGTAAATTGCCACTGACAGACCTAAAAAAGCCTAATACTTTTGAAAAGAGATTATTTTGTCAGTGACGTGTCCTCTCTCATGCCTTACTCTACAGATTTATCTCATTTTCATACAAAATGTAGTCAATATGTGTAACAACAACCCTGCCAAGTTATTAAGCGGAAAACGTTTTCATTAAAAAGTTATGCTACTTTATTCATGATGAAGTTGCTTTTTTGTCAGCTTTTGTTGTTTCAATTTCATCCCCACCCTGGCACAATGCGAAATGTGCATGTTCGCAAACAATGCGTCGTGTTCATCCAAGCTTAAAAACATACCACACGAAAATGGTACCAGAAGATGCGGGAGGAGTTACTCCTTCAGAATATGTAAAATAATTTAGGGTTTATAAATTAGTTTTCTTTTTATTGACATTTTCCTAGGTGTGAAGTTTTTTTTTACTCACTCGGTATATAAAACACTGCTTTTATTAAACAAGCAAACTTGTAACTGCGATTTTATTAATTAGATTTCATTCTGATACTTGTAGAACTAATAAATCTTGATTTGAATTCATATTCATCACTTCACATAAAGATATTCTGCCCCTAACCCCCCCTAAATTTTTTTTTTTAAATCACAAAACAAAACAAAACAAAACCCCCATTCCAATCAAACAAAAATCCTTTAACCACTTGACTGCTGCATGGTGCTAATTGCACAGTATACTGTAAATCATGTTGTATAGTTACCAGTCACTGGAAAAGAATTACACTAAAATCAGATATTATTTTTTGATATCTCTCTTTCTACAGGATATGGATGAAGTAGCATTCGCAGACAGTGACGATGAGCTGGAAGATGACACAAAGAAAATTGCTAATGAAGATGATGCCGATAGTGAGGAGGAGGAGGAGGAGGATGGTGGGGAAGATGATGAAGAGGAGGATGAGGAGGGGATAGAAAGGGAAGATGATAATGACGTTCTACAACAACAGTCAGGTAAAATTATTAATGAATCTGAAGGGATTCATTCTTTAGATTCTAGGACAACTCCTTGGGAGCACAGCTATTCCCTATCCCTAACCTGGTGGTTGTTCTTTGGGTAATTACGATAGGGCTAGTTGTCCTGGGAGCTAATTGTCCTGAGGGAGTAGTTGCCAAGGGGGCTAGACTTCCCGAGTGGGTAGTTGTCCAGGGTTAGTTACAGAAAGGACATACTGTATAAGCCAATATTTTCGCGTACAGATATTTTCACGATTTTGGACTAGTTTGGGAAATTCGCGAGTAGATAATTTTGCAATTTTTGTGATGTTTTCATTACTATAAATAGCTTGTGTTGAAGTTGAAATTTTCGCGAAGATGGACTCGCAAAATTCGCGAAAATAAAACCACCGCGAAAATAACCACTTATACAGTAGTCTTTGTCTGGGGGGGGGGTAGTTTACTGTAAGGGGGTAGTATTTGCACTGAGGGGGTAGTTAATAAAAGGGGGTAGTAGATGTCCAGAGGGTAGTTATTGTTAGGGTAGTAGTTGTTCGGGGGTAGTTATCATAAGGGTGTAGTACTGGTAGAAGTTGCAGAGGAGGTAGATGTCCAGATCGTAAACTTGAAATTTTATTTGCTGTACCAACATCCATTGGAAAGACTCTAATCTGATTTGCTTCTCTTTAATCCAAATAAGTGAAATGCAACTATCGATGCAATCGGTTCACGTTTGCGGAAAGCTAGCGAGATTTGACCCAACACAGCCTGCTGCACGTTTGATGAAATGTCCCTACATGTTCTGATTTTTTTAAGGGAATCTAGTGTAGTGGGAAGGACTGAGAAAGAAGAAGAAAATTTTTGTGAGATTTCCTGTTAATTTCATGCTAATTGGGAAGAACATCATGATAAAAGAGCTCCACAAGAAAAGATTGCTCCTCAATTACCCTAATAGTCGTAATATGACGTGAAATATATCCAAACAGCTACATGTTTGGGTCCCGAACATTTAGTGTTGTCCCACATATGCATTCCTGTGTAAGTGCATGTGACTCAAAGCTGAATTGGGTTAATTTCTTATCATTTTGGCGATTCCAAAACCTCACAGCACAAAATAATGCTTAGCCGAACTGTTATCAACCTATCCAAATCACCTTTAGACAGAGTCTTTCACATTTCTTCACCTCTCCCACTACACTAGATTCTTTTTAAGGGTAGGTCGTACAGACGAATATTCTCCTGAAGATGATTGGAACATGCTCACCGAAATGTGAAGAGTGAGTAGGTTTTTTTCAGGACCTCTCGTAACCTTGAGAAAGAATACTTGGTACACCGTAAAACCTTCCAATGGTAATCGTTCTACCATCATTGAAATCCTCAAAGATTATCAGTAAATCTACTATTATTCTGACTATAACAGGTGAATTGAATTGGAAGGAGAACCTTAGCCAGAAAGCAGCTGAGAGCTTCCTCAGACAGCAGTCACAGACGCCCAACCTAAGAAGACTGGTGTATGGTAACGGTAAGTCTTCTTCTTCTCCTTTGCTCCTTTCAATGCTCTGTTTGAATGCATGCTATCATGTATCTGTGTCCTATAACATAAAGAGCCATGACCAATTGAAATTTTTAAACTATACATCATCACCCTATAGTTTGAGAGAATAGCTAGGCCTACTAAATACGTATTTAGTAGGCCTACTAACTTTAGTCACCCTTCGAGAATATGGGCCTTAGTTTATACTCTTCATACCTCTTTACATGTACCTTTGAACTTTGTTTTGATTTTAGTCGTGGAGGCCGGGTCTTCAGATGAGGAAGAAAGTACCGAGTTGGGTGGACTTTTTACTCTGACTAAAACTAAGGAATCTAAGAAGAAACTGAGGAAAGGCATGAATGATATGGACTGCTCCCTATTTCCTACTGAGACAGTCAGAGATTGGACATTAGATGAGGTAAAAGTTTATAGGGGACCTTGGAACCTGGAATTGTAATGATTTAGAAAATAAGCAGAAATAAAAGTAAAATATGACTAAAATCCATCAAAGAATAACAAAGTTATGAATGTTTTTTTATGTCACTTCCAATCTGCCATCCTCTGTTGTGTAATTTAAATTCTGTTAATTGCTATTTGTTCAGAAGAATACTTCATGTTGTTTCCCAACTCTAGACTCGATATATCATCAAACCTTTGCTTTTTATTCGTGACTCTATGTGAACCAACTAAATATCAGAGTGAAGTTCTTCTGTAAAGCTATTGGTTTACATATTTTGAATTAAAAAAAATATTACTTTGTTACTTGAAAAAGATATAGACAGGTATAGTTTAAAAATACCAATCTTAAAGTCTCATATTGTAATATCTAGTGTACATGTGAATATTTTTTAATAGAAGAAAACTAGAGACAATGTTTGAACACAACGTCAATCTCATTTTAACGATTGGTTCGTGTAATTGAAGTTCCAACATCCTGGTAAGAATTGAATTTATTACTTAAAAAATAAAATTGACAACCAATGTGGAGAACCTTTACACAGCTTTATGCAGTCTTTGGGCAATGATTGTTGTCTTTGTTGTGCTTGTGTAAATTTTTATACAAATATTGCTGTAATATTCTACATTTGTTTTCCTGGAAATAGTATGAAATATTAAATAAAATGTCATGATTATTTGATTAGATGAAGAGCTTGATTGCTGACTGTATGGTGACTGGGAAGTGGGCTGAAGGGGAGGATGCAAAGACTCTCTTAGATCAAGATGGTAAGCACAATCTATTTCATCAGAACAGTACAGTACTAGTAGACGTACAAATTGGTTGTTTGTTGTTTTTGCCCTATGATTTGTGTAGAATATAGACGCCATCTACATGCGATTGCTGTGATAACTTATTTCTTTTTCATGATTTTGTAGACGTTCAAGATTTGCAAAGGTTTAAATGAATAATTTTTATCCTCAATTTAGCACTATATTTTACCCTTTATTTCACCTCCACGTTTTAAGAAATAGACTTGATACTCAATGACACATTGTTGATGAAGATTGCAAAAAAAAAAAAAGAAATCAAATTTATTTGTGAAAATAGCAATTTTACATTTTCCCTTCAAGTCATAGATTTCAATTCCAATCCTTTTAAAGGGGAAGTTCACCCTGGAAATGTATTGATTATAAAAAATACAGAAAAATAAAATAAAAATGTGAGTGAAAGTTTGAAGAAAATCGACCAAAAAATAGTGAAGTTATGAATATTTAAAGTTTTGATTATGTGACGTCACCTGCGAGCAGCTCTCCCATATGTTGTGTATGTAAATTCCATAATTTTGTCTTTTTTCATGGTTCTTGATAAAGGAATGGGTTGAATTTCTCCTACCTCCTTGGTTGAATTGATAGAGGCATGTATATGAACATATTTTTGATGATATATCAACAACCCAGGTGAAATGAATAATATTCTTTTGAGAAAATGACATTTTATTGAATTTACATTACATAACACATAGGAGAGCAGCTCGCATATGACGTCACAGAACCAAAACTTTAAACATACATAACTTTGTTATTTTTTGGTCGATTTTCTTCAAACCTTCACTCATATTTTTCTTTTATTTTTCTGCATTTTTAGAATCCAATTTAAACCTAGGGTGAACTTCCCCTTTAAGTAATAATTTCACAAAAAAACATTTTAATCTGCGTCTTTCAGTTAACCTTAGCCCTTCTACTGCCTTGAACTTATTTCTCAAATACATAATTTAGACAGGTAGCTCTTAGGAGTTAGCTGACCTATTACAAAGTCTCTGACTAACAAAGGGTTAAGCAATACTTGATAGGATTTAGTTTACAATGCAATTTCTGCCTGATTTTTATGGGAATACAGATGACCTATATGGTGACTTTGAAGATTTGGAAACTGGGGAGTCACACAAAGCTGTGGAGTCAACACCACAGGACGATGGAAGCGATGATGATGAGGACGATGACGACAGTGATGATGAAGGTGATGAAGAAAAGAGGAAGAGCAAGAGGGACATGACAATGGCGGAGAAGAGGGCGGAGAAGAAGCGGAAGATGAAGGAGATGTTTAATTCTGATTATGATAACAAAGGAGGAGAATCGTACTTTGATGAACTCAAGGAAGAAATGAATCAACAAGCCCTGGTACGTACCAACAGATGGATGTATGGATTGGTGGGTGGTTGGTTGGTTGGTTGGTTGGGCTTTTTCTGATTATAATAATGAATGTGGAAAATCATACTTTGATGAACACAAGGAAGAAATGAAACATCAAGCCCGGGTACATGCTCTTACACAGATGGATGTGTGGATTGATGGTTGGTTGGTGGGGTTTATTCTGATTATAATAACAAGGGAGGAGAATCATACTTTGATGAACTCAAGGAAGAAATGAATCAACAAGCCCAGGTTTGTACTCTTACAAGGTCATCTGAAGTCATCTTAGGTGACCTTGGACAACCTATGGATGTATGGATTGTTTGATAGATGATTTTTATGCCTCCGCCACCGAAGGTGGTGCCGGAGGCATCATGTTTTCGGGTTGTCCGTCCGTCCGTCCGTACGTCTGTCCGTACGTCCCGCTTGCTCGTTATCGCGATATCTCAAGAACCACTTGAGATATCAACTTCAAACTTAGGGATAGTATGTATCACCATAGGAAGATGATCTGATTAGATTTTGGAGTATGTAGGTCAAAGGTCAAGGTCACGGAGGTCAAAAATAGTGAAATTCTATGTTTTGAGTTCGTTATCGCGATATCTCAAGAACCATTTGAGATAATAGTTTCAAACTTAGGTGTAGTATGTACTGCCATAGGAAGATGATCTAATTAGATTATGGAATATATAGGTCAAAGGTCAAGGGTCACAGAGGTCAAAATGTGAAAATCCATGTATTAAGTTTGTCATCGCGATATCTGAGGAACCAATTAAGATATAAACTTCAAATTTAAGGGTAGTATCTATCACTAGAGGAATATGGTCTGATTAGGTTTGGGGTCACAAGGTTAAAGGTCAAGGTAAAAAATGGTCATTCCATAAAGCAAAATGAATAGATGATTGTGCGATATTTTTCTGATCTGGCAATGGCGGAGGCATATATTTCGACAGCGCGCGGTCGAGGATTCATCTTGTTTTTTTTGGTGCCATAATTACTATGGGATACATTTCCTCTAAGATGTATAGTTAGGGTTGCGATAGGGTTTTATTTTTGGGGTATGGTTAAGTCGAGATATTAGCATTTCGTCCTGCCTGAAGTTACTTGTTTTATCAGTATTTGGGATTAATTGCAGAGCAATTTCATGGCCTGGACAAATGTTGTTACAAATGATTATCTTTTGATTACGATTAAGATTCTAACCTCAATCCAATCAGAGTCAGCGCATGCAGAGAACTGCGTTTTGTCCTATCAACTCTTGATTTTTCATCCAAGCTCCTTTTTAGTAACCTCTTACAATATTATTAAAATTTTAGTGGTAAAATTTTATGATTTTACTGGTATTTTACCATGTAAAGCACATTGTAATGTATATGTAATGCACTATATATATGTAAATTATTATTATTTATTATCAGTTTTATCAGTGGAATACAGTGTTGGCTTTATGTGTCCAGAAGTAGCTACCACTCAATATCTTACTAATTACGGCACTGACAACTTGTGGTCAATATTATAACCACTCACTATTAATACTTGATGATGTATTGATATTTTCAGCTGAACAGGAGTGAGTTTGCTGACATGGAAGATGATATCCGAACCCAATACGAGGGCTTCCGCTCAGGGATGTATGTCAGAGTAGAGGTAAGTACAGCTTTGATAGATAAAACCAGCTCAAACCACCAATCAGTCGCTAGAATTCTTTGTTTAACCCTAAAAAGGCCGGGTTATTTTTGCCATCTCACACCGGGGGGGGGGGCTGATTAGGCCCCCTTCAGACCTCGGCCGCCGATCGCGTGAGCGCCGGGAAAATTTGCACGATAGTAATGTGCGATATAATCTACAAAAAAAAATTTCGGCGACATGACCACGCAAAATGTTGAGGGGGGGGCTGATTAGGCCCCCCCCCGGCCTTTTAGGGTTGAAATGGTGTTTTGTACATTTGAAAAATTCTAAGCTTTGCAATGGTATGAAACTCATGAACCAGGTTAAATATTGCGTTAGAGAAAAGGTCCCCCCCCCCATTTGCATCATTGATCGTTGTTGTTTTTGCGACTTATTGGTGGTTTTGAGCTGTCAGGTCACAAATGATATTTCCTCACCTAGTCACATGACACGTTTGAGCAAGAGTGTTTTTATCCATTATTTTGCATTTCATGAAAACTGTAACCCTTTGAACCTGAATGGTTGCATACCTGTTTCAACCTTGTGAATAAACCTTGTACATTGTGTATTTTATGAAATATGTTATTTTTGCTTACCAATATCTTTTATTATCAGTTCTCTTTTTTAAACAAATAATACACTACTTTGAAACTTTAAACACAGAATTAAAATCAAACAAACAATAACCATGAAATGAAAATTTTTTATTATTCTACTTCACCATCATTTCTTTACTTCTTATATTGCTCTTCTCAGATTGCTGATGTTCCTTGTGAATTTATTACTAATTTCGACCCAGCATATCCAGTTATCCTGGGCGGTCTACTCCATAGTGAGGAGGCGGTAGGATATGTACAGGTAAATATAAAATCCCTTATTCAGTTCAATTTCTGCTTGTAGCTTCATATCCAATAATCATTGGGGGTTATCGGATAGTGAAGAAGCAATGGGATATGTACAGGTAAATGTAAAACCCCTAATTCAATTTACTTTCTGCTTGTATTTTTCTGACACTGGTTAATAGAAAGGGACCATGTAAACTGAAGATATGCTATATCTTGTCAAGGAGGAACATACTTTGTTGGAAATAAGGTCCCCTTAAAAATTTATGTTGCCCATCAGCGACCAACCGTAAAGTGCGAAAAAAAAAAACGGTCTTTTTTTTTTTTTAGACCACCTAAAATATACAAAAGTCCTGTTTTGGTGAGAAAATGTCAGAATAAGGTGACGAATTTCTCCTGCCTCCTGATCAGTCATTGAAAGGTGTCTTAAAAGAAGGAAGACCGCGCAAATCTTTTCTTGATGATACAATACAAACATTGTGGAGCAGATTGATATGGACAAAGCGGTTGGCCCAAGTTCAATAACGTTGGAGTGCATAGCGAGGATGATTTGGTTGATGAAGTCTCTACCACACTCTTAATGATGGATCATGCAGGGCCCTCTTTTAGAGCTGTGTTTTATTCTTTGATGAGGCAATTCTGATTTAACATGGCTTAATTTAACAAATGAATAAATTATGTACATGATTGATTTATTTGTGAAATATTTTGAATTATAAAGAATGCAGACCAAATGACTGAATCTTGAATGTAAAAACTTCTGCTTTGTTAACTTTAGTCCTTGTACAAAAACATTGATGATGCACATTGACTTTGTTCTGTTCAGATCCGGTTAAAGAAGCATGGATAGTATCCGAAGATCTTGAAGACAAGAGATCCTTTAATCCTATCTGTAGGATGGAGACGATTCCAGACGATTTCTTATGATTAAAGAATGGGTATAAAGTTATGCAAGTCTTCTACATACATATCCCATTCAAACCCATTCTTTGTTAACTTGTACAAAAAAATTGATGATGCACATCGACTTTGTTCTGTTCAGATGCGGTTAAAGAAGCACAGATGGTACCCCAAGATCTTGAAGACAAGAGATCCTTTGATTTTATCAGTAGGATGGAGACGGTTCCAGACGATCCCTCTCTATTCTATCCAGGATCACAACGGACGTAACAGGCTTCTCAAATATACTCCAGAACACATGCACTGCCAATCCATCATATGGGGTAGGTCAATTATGTTCTTAATACTTAAAAAAAAATAATAATAAGCAAAGAAAATGGGAAAAGGCGATTGTTGTCAGAATTAAATCAATAAATCATATTATGATATAAAAAATTTGAACAAAGGAAAGTGACGAGAAATATATAATATGAAAAATGAGGAAAGAAAATAGGATTCCATCAGGATTTGAACCTGAGACCTGATTACTAGACAGGCACTCTACCGACTGAGCTATGGCAAACCCATGTCGATATCTGTCCCTGGTACCTGTTAACTTTTCAATTATCGAGTAGTCAGCAGCTACTAAAAACTGGCAAAACCTGGTTTGAATCCTGATGGAATCCCATTTTCTTTGCTAATTTTTTCATATTATATTTCTGGTCAGTTTCCTTTGTTGTTCAAATTTAAAGTTCTTGAAAGCTCACTCGGGAAGCTAAACGAGGATGGTTCGTGAGATAGTTATTGCAAGTAGTGCCATGAAGAACATTTGTGATGTGTCGAAAAGCACTGATCAATATACTGTAAAATATGCATATGTCATATGCAAATTAAAAATGTAGTATGCATGTGCTCTATTAAACAGTAGGCTGCATTGTTCCAATGAAGGGTAGAGTAGCGTTTTGAAACATATTTTTAGATGTGAATAATATGGAATGCTAAACTCCCCTACCCTTTCCCTTTCTGAGATTGACTAGAGTGTTTGGTGCGAATATTGGTTATTGTGTCTCATACTGTATAATTTTCTTTTCCTATGTACAGGCCCCATTACACGCCAGGGCACTGGAGTTTTGGCTGTGCAGTCTGTAGCAGGTCGAATGGTGAGTGAAATACAATACAATTAATGAATTTTTATGAGTTTAATGGTATGGATCTTTTAACAAATGAAATATTGAATGAATAAAAGTAAATTTATTATCAGTACCATGAGACTAACATCTGAGATAGATCAGCAGAGAAATTGAAACAAAATGTTATTCTTTTGTATGTTCTATTGTTGCAAAGTCTCTCATTCAAAGCAGCTGAAACGTTGAATATATATATATTTCTTTATTGACAGCTCGGCTTCAGGATTGCTGCAACTGGTGTGATCCTTGACTTGGACAAATCAATTAATGTTGTCAAGAAACTCAAACTCACTGGAACTCCTATGAAGATACATAAGAATACTGCATTCATACAAGTAAGTTTATCATAATAATACAGCACTTTATGATGTACCGTCATAAAACCTCTACGATTTGAGAGAAAATTTGTATAACTCAGTACTGGATAAACTCATAGAGGCTATGAGGATTGAGAAATTGAACGCTCACCCATGCGATGAAAGGGAAACAATGGACTTATGCATGCCCCCCTCGCACACAATAGGCTCCTAAACTACTACGGTCACCCTGCGATGATCGTAGACCAAATATGAATGTAGCGTTACTTGGGTATGCCTGATCAGTAAATTGCAAGTTAAAAATTTTAAGAAAAAGGCACAAACCCCTAAAATGAAGTCTGGTGACTTGCCGGTATATGTACATTTTGTATTAGTAGATTTGAGTGGTGGGTCATGTAGTTACTCAGGGTTATTAGATGTGTATAATCATACTAATGTTAACTGAGATGTTTGCAGGGTATGTTTAGCACTGCCTTGTAGGTGGTGAAGTTTGAGCATGCTTCTGTTTGGACAGTGAGCGGCATCGGAGGCCAGATACAGAAACCATTGAATTATGTCCTTGTAAATGAATGCTATCAAATCACTATAGAAATGTACCAGGTATATTGTGAGTGATTTTATTGCTATGTTTGCAGGGCATGTTCAACACAGCCTTGGAAGTGGTGAAGTTCGAGGTAACGTCTGTTCGGACAGTGAGTGGCATTAGAGGTCAGATCATGAAACCATTGAATTATGTCCTTGTAAATGAATGCTATCAAATCACTATAGAAATGCATATTGTGAGTGATTTTATTGCTATGTTTGCAGGGTATGTTTAACACAGCCTTGGAGGTGGTGAAGTTTGAGGGTGCATCTGTTCGGACAGTGAGCGGGATCAGGGGTCAGATTAAGAAACCATTGAAGTCACCTCCTGGAGCTTTCAGAGCGACCTTTGAAGATAAGATCCTCCGCAGTGGTAAGTATCTGCATTTGGCAAAATCCTTTACTTATATTTTCTTCTTATGTTTAGTTTCTCACAAAAGTATGTTCATTATCAAGGGGTATGAGGCTAGGATGCGTTTGTAAAAAATGTGGTTGGTTTCTTTAAATTCTACATTGTATTGTAAAAAAACATTGTGTATGTTACTACGTGGTTCTCAACTTGTTGCTTGCAAAGATCGACTTTTGAAATTAAATACAATCATTCATTTTCTCATTAATGTGAGTGCAAGTAGACTTAAAAATTAATGCCACTGAATAAACTTGTAAAGTACCTTCCAGTCTTTACACAACTCAAGTCTCTCATAGTATTTTTAAAATTAACAGAGAAAAATCTTTTTTTTTTTAATGCTGCAAATTAATGAGGCATGCAAGGAGTTAATACTTTCTCTTGTTGTTGCAGACATTGTGTTTGTGAGTACATGGTTTCAAGTAGCCATACCTAAGCTGTACAATCCTGTGACTAGTCTGCTCCTTGCCCCAGAGAGTAAGGGCAACTGGACAGGGATGAGGACGGTCGGTCAACTCAGACATGATGCCAGCATACCTCTTACTCAGGATAAAGATTCACAATACAAGGTGGGTAAAATCAATGACATTACAATTACCTATAAAAGGATTGTTTAAATTCATTCAAGATTTTGAAAAAAAAATGTTCTATCAGCTAATGCTGAAATCATGATCGCAAACTTTCAGGTCAGACAAGAATCTCTTTAATTTTTAAAGCTATTTGTTTGATCATCAAGATATCTATGTTGAAAAATTGATTGCAGGATAGCATCCCAAGGTATGCTAACAAATACCTCCCACTAATACAGGACACCACACAGCGAGCTTCTTCTTGGGGGCTGGAAACCTGGGCCCCGTTTCTCGAAACCGTCTCAGTTCATGGACATATAAGTCTAAGTTCGTGGACATCCCATTAAAATGCATGTTTATTCTACAACACATTTTCGTATGGGTTGTCCAAGAACTTAGTATTATTACAGTTTTTAAAAAAAGGCCCATGGTCTGAAATCGCTAGATGCTGTTGAACAATATGCGAGTGATACATGCCTGTTTGTTTTCCATGTTTTATGATAGTATAATGTAAACTACTTCCATTTGCTTTGAAACTTGCAGACATTGTGAAGTGGTAATCCAGTATATGTTATGTGTTATATAAAGATAAAATCTGATCAATGCAAACATTTATTTTCACTTGCAAATATCCAAACAGAAAGTGGATCGGAAACCTCGTAGGTTCAACCCTCTGGTGGTTCCGCGGGCTCTACAGAAAGAGCTTCCATTCAAGGACAGAAGCCGTAGCGTTACCAAGAAGAGAGGCAAGAAGGGCGCCACCATAGGTGCTTTGAGAGCAGTCATTAGGGAGCCTCAGGAGAGAAAGGTATGTTGACAATGTGATATCGTTGGATAATAATTATATTTTAAATTTATGTACAAATAGTGTAAATGCAAATGATTGACTGTTCACTTTGTTAGAGTATGTTATCGAATGGTAAAATGGTAAGCCTTTCCCTCTAGAAGATAAAAAAAAATATTACAAATAGTACAAATGTTTCACTTTAAATCAAAGTATGTTATTCAACAATGAACAGTGAAGTCTTAACCTCATGAAGATTAACATTTCACTTTTCACTTCGAAGAGATTTTGGGTTCAGTTCTCACTTTATGGTCCTCACCACTGAGTAGAGCAATACGTTTTTCATTGCTTGATCAGCTTCAAAATGGGGATATTCTTTTGACATTGCTAGGAGATTTTAATTTTGGGCAATCAAATCTTTTTAATAGTGACTTAAGATATTTTTTTTGCAAGGTATGTGATATTTATTTTGGTTTGTGTTTTACAGGTTGCTGCATTGATGCATGAGCTGAGCACACTGTACAAGGAAAGACAAAGGAAAGAGCATAGGGCGATGGCAACTAGGGTCGACTCTCATAAGAAAAAGGTATGTAAAAATAACAGCTTATTTGAGAACATCTGCATGTATGATGTTGGCAGTACATTGCAATGTACATGAGTGGTGCCCCAATATTCGCACCAGCAATTGTACTCCTGATTTTATTTTGCCTAAGATGTTGGGTGTTTTTATGTTAGGTTTAGAGCTAAAGTTTTACTTCCTATTTTTTGGATTCACACATATTAGTCTATGGATGAGAACAAGCAGATCACATTGGCAGAAATTGTGTTGTCTTAAATATATAAAATCTTCCAGATGAGATCACTTTCTCATTTTTCGAGCAATGCTTTTTATGTGGTGGAAATGCTTGTGGATGGCTGTATCAGCCATTGAATACATTAAAAAAAATTATGAAGCTGAATGAATTGCGGTTGTCAAGCATGGTTGCAAGAAATCATTTTCATTTGAAGTTCAAACAAAGACACAGACTAAATACCTAATAATTTGAATTATACAATGTTTTTATTTATATATTAATGCAATAATGAATGAACTAAACAGTCAACAAGTGTGACAGTATTCATTTTTTTCATCTGGCACATAGTACAGAGTGATATTTCTAGCAATTACATTGACTAGAACAAAATTAGAATAAGTGATTGACACATGATTCCTTTGTATTTATTATGACAGATGGCTGTTGTTGAAGCTCAGAGAGAAGAGAGACAGAAGAAAGCCAAACAAGAAGTCTACAAACTCATGGGCCAAATGAAGAAAAAGAGCAAAAGATGATCCACGCCTTCCAGTATGAGATTCCTTCCTGAAGCTTCTAAGGGCCCTGAAACACGATTTGCGATCAATTTGTATGTTTCATAATACATGCGCCATCAAAGTTCATATTATGAGAGGCCTGTGGGTCAACAACTTACTTTCCCTATAGGCCTATAGTAAGCAAGGCAAGTGAGAATTGACAAATTAAAGAAATAGTTAACTGAACAATGAATCCTTACCGCAAAAAGAATCAGTAATTAATTAATAGAAGTATAAATTTGATCTCAGGAAAACTGTGCTGTAGCGTTTAATTGAGTTTTGTAACTCGCTGTAAAACAAGAAACAGAATGATTGATGCATGGTGTTGAGTAAACATTGCCAACTAAATCCCTCAAGATTAACATGGAGGAGTGACGTCACAATAAAGAGCGTAATTTTTTTGCATGTATTATGAAATGCAAGAATTTCAAATTTGAAAGAACAAGTCTAATTGGTTGCTGGTCTTTTGAACAAGTTGTGCATGCTGGCCAATTGCCACTTTGTGATTGATTATAAACCTGTGTGTTACATTTACAGAGCCAGTGTCTTCCACTCATATATGTGCCTCATGTAATATTTTTGGTAACTGGAGCAGAAATATAAAATGTACATTTCTGTCGTATGAGATACAGAAGATAAGAATGTATATTCAAAAACTGTCCTCAAGAGTACCAAATCCATAGATGTACAAGATTACCCAAGGTCTAATTGGATCACTTTCTAATCGTCAAATTTGCACCAATTATATTGTTATCTCACTTCTACAAGATTAAGTTCATACTTGATAACACTTTGTTGATTGAGTTCATAAAATGCATACAAAAAATTCCAATCTGTGCTTGAATATGGTTTGCAATCTGATCATTGATGGTACGATCTACTCCTGTAAAAATAATCACAAATACAAAATTTCTATCCTCCTTATCCTGATGTTCGTTTATGTGTTCAGGATAACCATTTGGCTTGGTGGCTTGCAATTTGTCAAAACAGGAAGCAATATAAAGGTCAAAGAGAGGGTAACAAGGTCATGATCCATTTTGTCAAAGCAGGGATATCATGTTCCAACAATCTCAATTCTGTAGAATGGCCTCTAAGTTGTCATTGTTATTCATTATGCTACGTCAAAAATGACAATACAAGGATGACAATATAAAATGTTGTATTTTGCATACGAGTGTAAGTTACATATTGGTTTGCAGCATATAGTGTACTATATGACCTAAATGCCACTAAGAGGGTTACATTTTTGTCTTCAAAGGTATTTAAAATTCAAATCATTGTCTAAATTCAAATCATTGCCTAAAATTGACATTATGTATGGCACATTTTATGAATTTGGCCGAAGAGAAACATCAGTTTTAGTCATACCAGATATGTATTTATTACATGTTCATATTTATATTAATAAAGTTGTTCACAAATGTAAAAGCAGTGCATCGTGTATATGTTGTAGTGAACAGTAAAAAAAAATTAATGGAAAGGGATAGAGGGACTTAAACAAAGAGAGAAAAAGAGGGAAAGAGAGAGAGAGAAAGAGGGGGAGAGAGAGAGAAAAAAAAGAGGGCAAAGAGAGGAGGAGAGAGAGAGAAAGAGGGGGAGAGAGAGAGAGAGAAAGAGGGGAAGAGAGAGAGAGAGAAAAAAAAAAGAGGGAAAAGAGAGAGAGAGAGAAAGAGGGGGAGAGAGGAGAGAGAGAAAGAGGGGGAGAGAGAGAGAGGGGAAGAGAGAGAGAGAAAAAAGGAAAAGAGAGAGAGAAGAGGGGGGGGGGGGGGGGGGGGGGGAGGGGGAGGGGGGAGAGGAAGAGAGAGAGAGAGAAAGATGAGGGAAGAGAGAGAGAGAGAAGACACACAAACACACACACACATAGTACCAGTAAAGTTAAAGGGAAAGTTCACCATGGGTTTAATTTGGTTTTTTAAAAAAATGGAGAAAAATAACAGGAAAATATGAGTGAAAGTTTGAAGAAAATCGACCAAAAAATAACAAAGTTATGAATATTTGAATTTTACTTTAAGTGATGTCACGTGCGAGCTGCTCTCCTATGTGTTATGATGTAATTTAATTGCCATAAAGTGTCATTGTTTTTTTTTTCAGAAGAATATTATTTCATGCACCTGTGTGGTCTATACATCATAAAACCTATGTTCATATACATGCCTCTATAAAATTGACCCGTGCATTTATCAAGAACCATGAAAAAAGACAAATTTATGGAATTTACATACACAACACATGGGAGAGCTGCTCACACGTGACGTCACAGAATCAAAACTTTAAATATTAATAGCATTGCTAATTTTGGTCGATTTTCTTCAAACTCTCACTCATATTTTTCTGCATTTTTTAAACCCAATAAAATTCCAGGGTGAACTGCCCCATTAACAATCTTGGAGGTAAAACATAATTATATTCTAGATCCGAAGAATTTACTTTTCTGACAGAAAGTTGGATGCCCCCACACCCGCCAAATATCATTGTTCCAGCAAAGATCGTGGTTTTTTGTCTATAGGGCAAGTCCACGCTATTTGTTCCAGAGGTGGTGATTTTTCGACTTTTTGACCATTTTTGTGTCAAGTGTGTCAGTGGGTTTGTAAAGGTATACATAATGTGTCATATATCACCATAATTAAAGGGTATGATCGATTTATGCAAATGAGGTCAAAAGTCATTTCAAGGTCATATGACGTCACAAGCGTCATTAATATTCATGAAAAAAATAATAAAATGCATTAAAAATGTTATTTTCAACCATTAAAAAAAAGAGGTTTGTCGTAGGAGTACAACCAAAAAGGTATATATTTTCGGTTTCTATATTTTCTATATGGGTTCTATATGGGTTATTTTCAACCATTAAAAAAAAAGAGGTTTGTCGTAGGAGTACAACCAAAAAGGTATATATTTTCGGTTTCTATATTTTCTTAGCTAACGCTGGTGAAAAAATCACGAAACTAGCACATAGCTATCTATATTTTTAGACATAAAATATTCAGGTCTCAGAAATGGTCTCACAAAAGTTACTGAGCTGATGTAAAATCATGCATTTTTATTACTCACCCTACCACCTTTAGAAATGGACAAAATAAGTGTTTTTTACATTTGTGTTTTGTAATATGTTTCTTTTGTTTTATCAAAGAGATTTTTTTAAAACAAAAGATTTTGCTACGCCTTGGCTACACCAATTGTTTAATGAAAAATATTACAGGAAATAATTGTCCAGTGTGTTACTGTTCCGTGTATTACCTGACATATTTTGTTTAATTTGACCTTGCCAGAAAACTCGAAGTTGTATTAACGTCAAAATATGCCATCACAATGTTTATTACATGTTTAAGAGGATAAGAGTATGCAAGATTAGATCTACTTTTTAAATTCAGAGTTATATGTGCATGAACAAAGTCAAAATTTGAAAACACCAATTTTTTCTTGTCCCGTTGTTACCGACGAATAAATGATCATAAATTAATTATGAATTGAGTTATTTCAATTATTTTTTATGTTTTTGTTGAAGATTCTTAGTACCTTCAAGAATATACCTATAAGGATTAAGATTTCATTTAAGATTTTTCAAACAAGCCCTATTTTCGGCTCTGAATGTCCCGTTTGTTACCGCGTAAAATAGCTTGGACTTGTCCTATAACTTTATAAGTAAAATGAATTGAGCTCTAAAAGTTGACATTGCCAGTACAAAGCGAATTGAAAATTTCTTGAAAAAAGGGGGCCCAAAATTTGAATTTCTGATTTTTGTACCCTTTATTATTATTTTTTTTCATTTTTTTTTCATGTAGCCGTGAAATTTTCTTTGGGTAGGCACTTGGCATGTTTTTTTTTTTTCATTTTTTTTCATGGGGGGCGAGGGGCCATAAATCAAATCCAATCAAAACAGAGAACAAGCATTCTAATCAATCGGCAAAATCATATGTTATATATGTTTGTCACTGTGGAGTTGTATGAATTTGTGAGGAATTGAAGAAAAAATTCAAAATATTTCAGTACACTATCTAGAAAAGTTCAGCTTGCTTTTCACAAAAATCCCCCTCAAAAATGTGGTATCAGCTTTGCCACGCCCACCCGGCAGCTATTTGATTTCGAAATCGCTCACTATTTTTTTCTTTAGAGATACCGTAACTCTGAATGTGTGAGATTTTGGATCGGAAAAATAAGTAAAAAGCGGGGGAAAATGACGACCCTTGTGCGTTTAGTTAACGTTGTTCGTGGAGGAATGTTCTGTCGGTTCTATGCAGAAATAGGTAAGAATGCTGAATAATATTTTCGGGTTAAAATTTTTAAGTTCTGTTGGCTTCTACGATGCACGATTGCATTTTGCAGTCCCACGTATCGGGATTCATGTTTTTTTATTCAATTCAGTAGATCTAACAGTTAGTAGATTTCTAGATCTATTTATTATAAAATGGCTCTGTGTACGCATCGTGGTTGGTCAAAACGCGTCACGTGTGATGCTGTATTTTCGATGCAAAGCACCAGCGTGCATTTTTCGGCGCAAAAAAAGTGGTAACACAAAACACACTCCATCCCACTCATGATACGATGTCAATACTTTAGTATTGACCTCGTGGACCAAACTGCCATATTTTGGGGAAAATTTTGCAACCTTGTCAATGTTGTTTTATCTAAGGTTTTTCTCCTTTTTGCAATCATTTTCTGCTCCAAAATTAGTAGTATTACATGTCTATGTCAATATAAGACACAGTGAATAAGTTTTGGAAAAATTTGAAATCAAAATCATGAAAAAAATATTAAAACATCACTGAATTTTTTCCCTCTCCCGCCCAAAAACGTGCGGGGAAATTTTTAGAAAGTGGACTTTAAAAAATAATTTTTCATCCAAGAAGTAAAAAAGAAAACTTGAAAACATCAGGGATAGTAAAAGGAACATCCAAACACTCAGTTATTGAAGAAAGATAAGTGAAAAAGTGATTTTAAAAAGTGAAAAATTAAGTTAGTTTTCTGAAAGTTTTCTTACTGAGTCTTGTCATTAGTCCCAGATAGTTCAGTTGCTTGTGTGCTCCATCCGGGTCTTTTTTACTTTCTTGGATGACGATCGTGATGTATACCCGGTTGTTGTATGTCCGGACGGGTTGTTTGTCCGGACAAAACGGCGACTTTAGGAGCTTTGTGATCAATATTTCTTCAACTGATGGACTTTTAATATCAGACAATATAACAAAGCACAAATATTCACAAATATTTTTGCCATTTACTGCATAAATTTTGAGAAAATCCAGAGCAAAAGATGATGATTTTATCTGCTTAAGTGTCCGGACAACGGACCCCCCATCCTACTATATGTGTATCTAACTCGGAGAAATGGTACTCCATAATTTAGTAATTTATGCATGACGCTCAAATGATCACGAATTAGCATTTGAAATACACTACCATTGTGCCTTCCAATGAACAATAGGCACGATAAAATTTAGATTCGTCATTTATTTTTTTGGTAAGTCCTCATTTCTTTATACGTTTTGAAATGTTGGGCGTAGTCCGACAGTGGATTCGTTGAAGTTCCTTTTTATATTTCTCTTCTTTATTCTAAAAAATATTGAAAGAGTGGGTCTACGCTTAACCATTTTTGAAGTCGAGTCTTGCAGTTTTTCTTGCGAAATGGGTCCAATTTGGTTATGATTGACAGCGCGCACGACAAAGCGGTCTTTATCGGGAACAGCTGAATCACGTTGTTCAGTTACGGTCAAAGCACTTCAGTCATCGCAACTGGGAGGCGGAGCTCCTCGCGATAGCTACCAGTAGCTAATCAGAGCGCCGAACAATCAAAATGCATTGTTCTCTATTTCTGTAAAAGCGGAATAGTAGACTTTTTTCCGTGTCTAACGTCACGCATTACTACGAGGTCGATACGTAGTCTAACGTTAGATCTTGAGCTACTTACCAAAAATGCCAAGGGATAATCCCTTGGAATTTTTTTGGGTAAGTAACTCAAGATCTACTAGATCTAGCAAAATGTCGCAATTTTATAAAAGCGTTAACACACTTCCCTGTATTGTGCGATTAAACGTCAATACTTAATACAGTGATCACTCGATGCTTCGGATGGAGCTCGTTGCAGCGCGACCCCTATCCAAAGCTATCTCGCGGTGCACTGTATTCACCGCTAACGCTTGTGTTACTATTCAGACTATTTAAAGTGAGGGAAGTGCGATGTGCGTCTGCGCACCTAAAGTTTGACCTCAATTTCAATACAAAATAAAAAAAATAATATTTAAGATTCATCAATTTTATTCCATTCTTTATATTCTCATCATGCCATGAAAAGTCTTCCTTTGAGTTTGAGTTTTGTACTAACAGTTAGGCCTAATGTTAGGGCTTTAGGCCTAGAAATCTACACTTTTTTTTTCTTTTTTCTTTTTACTTGCTCTCCACGTTTCCCCAAAATTCTAAGTTTTGCTCCTTTTTTCACAACTAAGCCACAAGTTTTGTTTTTCCACACAAGCTTAAAATTGTTAAAAGTGAGATGTTCAAGATTATATTCAGGCATGATTTGAGATAGGTACCCCCACAAACGCAAGATGGCGCTCTCACGCACACATGCAAATTGGTACACAAAAATCGTTATCTCGAGAACAAAAGACACTTCCGATATCGCCTGGGAAAAGCGAATGCAGCGCCAAGGTTTTCGTGAGTTTTTTTCGACTTTGTAATTGCCCCAGAATTATTGATTTTGTATAGCCATGTTTACGAGTGTAACAAACGGAAAAAAGTCATTATCAACCTCCTAAACCCAGAAATTTTCCCCTGAAAATGTTACGAAGTTCTAGTACTCATTTTGAAGCATTGTTATAGAAACTTACCTCGTTTTCTCCCTATATTTTGAGTGGTAACATGTGTCGTTAAATCAGAGTCTTTGGCATTTTATGGCTATTTAGTTATGTGTCTATCCATACGTCCTTGTTATATTGTCCCCCAATAAACAAACAATTAGATTTTATAGGCATAGAAATGGCTTGTCAAAGTAACGGCCTCCTTTGATTTTTCCGTGAATTTCTCTTGTTTTCCGCGCTTGCGGGCATTTCCCATGCCTGCTGTACAGAAGCCCTATCATAATAGGGCTCACTATGTTCTGTGCACACATGATGATCGTTTGACTATCAATAGTTCATGCAGAGACAGCTTTCTCATTGAAATTTTCAACATGGTAAGTGGGCTGTTTTATCTTTTTTTTTTGCGCTTTCTGAGATTTTAAAGTGAGTTTTAAGGCATGTACATGCTAAATGAAACATTGAACTTTTTTTTAAATGTATGATTTGTGACTGTCAGAGCATTTTTGCTTTTTATCTGGGAGTACCTATTTGAGACTGTTCTGGCATTTTTCTTTAATTTTTATGTGGGAGTAGATCTAGATCTACCTAAAAAGAATTAATAAAAAAAAAAAAAGGTTAATCTAACCTCTCTGTGTCTCTTCTGCCCCCCCTCTCTCTCTCTCTCTCTCTCTCTCTCTCTCTCTCTCTCTCTCTATCACTCTCTAATGTCCATAGTCCATACTCTTCTCATCTATCAATTGATATAATACATCACACCAGTTTTCCGATGTAGATTCTATGGCTAATTTGCATTGCCACGCATTCAAAATGCTAAACAAGATATTGTAGACCTTAAAATCTTTCTTTCTTTCTTTTTCGCAGGTAAACCATCATTAATTCAGCAGACTTTCAGAGCACTTGCGAGTTTGAGCACAGCATCAAGACAGCCACCGATCATCCAGTATCCTGCCCTTCAATCCAGGTAAATGTAGGAGGATCACCCCCCCCCTTCCATATCAAATATCAGATGAACAGTTTTGTAGGCTCCCTTTTTATGTGAATATAGATGAAGGATAGAGTTTTTAAAAATCTTAAAGGGGTAGATTTTTAGTACTTATTAGTTTGAGCACAGCATCAAGACAGCCACCGACCATCCAGTATCCTGGGGGGCGTTTCACGAAACCATGGACAAGTTAGTCATATCTTTATCCACCAACCACGTAGTTAGCTCCAATCTTACTAAGTCGGTTACACAAAGCTCTTCCAAGCTAGACAATTTGTAATATCGATATTATCGGAGATGATGTCATCGAGCAATAGCCTTAATCACGGTTTCGTTGATATTTAGACATTGTGGTTTAGCAAAATTTTCAATATTATAGAAATTGAAGTGATAAAATCGGTCAATAACAGTATGAAAGCTCATAAAATTATGTATAATTTATATAATATGAATTAAAACGCACAATGTTTCTTACTGCATATATTTACAAGGTGTCAATCATGAAATTAATAAGACCACGTCAGAACATGAGATGGGTACCCCCGGATGCGCTAATTTCATAATTTCGTAAATCAGACTATAAAAAAGTATGCTAGCTGAAAATGGAGCTAGATTGAGGTTTTTTCCTAAATTTTCTGTTTGCTCACAAAAAGAAATTAATAGTGTATTGTAATTTAAAAA
>CALNVZ010003431.1:13722941-13741893 GCA_940671915.1 Paracentrotus lividus | reverse complement strand
CGGGCGGTTTAGGTGCTAAAGGGTTAATCTCCTGCATGTTGTTTGAATTCCATACATTTGCCATTTTATCAGAAGAATATTGATTATTCATCTATGCTGAGTGTTGATATGTCATCAAACCTTTGTTTATATCAAGGCCTCGAAAAAGATCTAGTGAATGAATAAGACAAATATATGGAATCGACTGCACAATGTGCAGGAGAGTAGCTTGCAAATGATGTGACAAAATCAAACCTTTGAGCATTTATTATTTTGTTTTCTGTGTGTGGATTTTATTCAAACCTTATTGTTTTTAATTAAAAAAGCAAAAACGATTAAATTCTAGGGTGGGCTTCACCTTCCTTGACAGAGAATATGATTAGTCTATAAATACTCAAGCTGACACTTCTTATCTCAACATAATGCGAAGCTTGTCTTTTCAAAAAACAAAATGTTTGTTGGTAAGCTGGGGCTTTATGAATGTTATTTAACTCTCTCTCTCTCTCTATCTGCTATCTTATTGTATTACAGATTTCTTTGTACACAACAATCTAGCTCTTCTCCGACCAGCCTTGGTCTTGCTAATTCATCAGGTAAGCATCTCATATAAAACACATTAAATATACTTTATTGATCATCAAAATGATAACATACCTTCGTTTTTGTTTGTTACATATTATGGCCACATTGCATGAACAGTTACTATGGTACATGTAGTTGCTTTGCCATCAATAGTAACTACCACGGTAACGTTGCTAAACAGCCAATCAAAATGAAGTATTTCATGAAAGTTATCATTGATGGAAAAATTATCTTTTTGCAATGGGCCCCATATCATGTAAATCCAAATGTCCTTTAAAAACTCTGTTGACAAAAATACTCTGTTTGTTGAAGAGCAAGTTATGATGATATCTTGTAATGGAGTACCTCTTTTTCTGTTTTTTTTTTTTTTTATGTTTCAGGCGAATGTACATGTACTTCTCTGTTTTTACAGGTCGCTATTCTATTTGGAAATTTCTTTAGGTTTGTCATATGTGATGTATGAGTGACATTTATCATATTATTTTTCCCTTTGTATTCTAGATGTCGATGTGGTATCAAGAGTAAAAAGTGATATAAATCAAGGTCGGTTATTTGCTGTCGTCTATATATCTGGGGTGCAACACAAAGTGACTAGCGGTGATCTGATCCTTCTACAGAACCATATTCCTGCAGACGTAGGAGAGAGAATCAGACTAGAGAAGGTATGACCAATTAGTAATTCAGTGATAATATATTCATTCATTTATTTAATTTCCATGCAAAATATACAGAAGTACATGTACAAAAAATAAAATACACTTTACAGTATAAAATGACCAAATGAAGGTATGACCAGTCACATACATTCACTGATATTAATTTGGTTGATTTTCAGCAAAAACTACTGGTATACATACACAACAGATAAACACTACCGACTAGTGCCGAGGATTAGAAATCTGGTTTCTGTGGATGGTTTTCCTCACTAATCAGTGATTTTAAAATACAATATACAGTCTGTGTAAAAAAAAATGGTACAGTCGGGGAAAAAATCATTTAGGTGTGAAATCTTTTCACATAATGTGTGTTTGTGGTACCAAATTAAAGCCAAAAGATTTTTCTTGCTGATGCGCTTTGTCCTGTATAATTTGCTTTCGTAAAACAAAAGTTATGCTAAGTTTTGTGCGACGAGGAACAAATCGAAATTATGCACTTCTATTGTTCTTGAGCGCTGAATTCACGATCATTATGCGAAATCGTACACAAAGGCATGGGACGGCGTGCGAAAAATGGATTTTTCTTGATTGTAGAAAATTAGTCATATCTCAAAAAATACTGCACCAAATGTGATGAAAAAAATTGCAGAAGAAAGAGTGATATTCCTGCTTTTTGAAAATAACAAACAATACCACGTTGATATTAACCTTCACACTATAAAAAAATGTTTTCCAACTGTACCATTTTATTTGACACAGACTGTACAGTATAAAGTAAAACTGAAAGTTATAATAATAGTAAAGAAGGGAAAATTTTTTACATAGTAAGTAACGGAGAGACATAAGTACGAAAAGGGTAAACTGAAAGAAAGCAATAATGATACCAATAATAATTTGTTTTTAAAGGGCTTTTCCAGTACGGAAATGATCATTGTGCTTTACATATTATTACTGCAGTCGTTGCATTCAATTCTGAATGGCCATTTTACAAGTGCAAAAAAAAACCAAGATGAGTTGAAGCTCATCTTGGTGTGTAGAGTCTTATTCAGAGTTGGTTTCACTTTCAGATTCTAATTTTCCCTAAGAAACAATATGTAAATTAAAATGTAAACGGGTATAATTATACAATCAAACAGAACAATGAGAGAAAGGATTTGAGAAAAAAAGTTAAAGCTCACCTCACTTTGCGACTGGTGTTACTGGAAAAAAACTGTGATGGAATTTTATATACAATACAGTGCGTCCCAAAAAGAACTATACACTATTGAAATGGCTGCCAAATAAAAAGTATATTTTTTTTAGGGAATGAAATTTACATGTATGGAAAGCTCATTATCCCAAATTTCATATGACATCAAAAACTCCGAAAATAAGTCATGCATGATGGCAGCCGTTCCGTTTGTAAAAGGGGTTATGGAATTAGGGGGTTGGCGCAGGGAATTGGCGATGAATACCAATTTTGTATGAGAGGGAGTTTTGTTGAGGCTTATGGATGGGAGGGATCAATGGCGATTACTGTTCATTATATTGAGTTAGGTTCCTTCCAACTTGGCTAAGTTGAAGTTGTGTTTGGATTTGGGGGATTTACTGGTAGCTGGTGGACAGGATATGTATTGCCTATGTTGCATGTACTGTCCAAGGTTTCTCCAGTGGGTGTAGTGGTAAGTCGGATGGGGGTGCCCCAGACAGGTGAATGCAGGGGGAGATTTTTATCAGTTTATGATAATCTTTTTTCATGATCGCTGTTTTGGATGTCTTTGAACTGTCCAACATCAGTGAGTTTTTTTTTTTTTTCGAACACCAAACATTTTGTTTTCAGAGTGATTTCATTTACTATATCATCCTCGGAGCCTATTTAGTATTCAAATGAGGAAGTCTTAGATAATGCTACAAGTAATGTGAAATGTGGGTCAGTCGCCATATATTTGAGTACTGATATTTTAACCCCACCAACAAAAAAAAAAATAAATAAAAGAAGTAAAGATAAAATAACATAAAAAAATAGCGAAGGTAGTCAGATATTGGAGCTCAGAAATCACGAATTGGAATGCCAAATGGCCCACACCATTGCAAAAAGAGGAGAGATATTGATACGAGAAAGGGAGGGGAGGAGGGAGAGAACAGAGGAAAGAGAGAAGAGAAGAACAAAGAGAGAAGAGAGGGAGAGAGAGAGAGAGAGAGAGAGAGAAGAGAGAGAGAGACGAGAGAAGAGAGAGAGAGGAGAGGGAAGGGAAGAGAGAGAGAGAATTACACACCACTTGAGGCTCATTAAATATACCTTGGAAAGTTACAATACCAACAGGAAATACATATTCCTGTTCACTCATGCACTGAAAATGTAATCCCCCAAATTCCACAAAGTTTTTCACTTAGCACCCCAACTTGTTCTATTGCTCAGTCAATATCTCGCATATCATCCCTTCATAGCATCCAATGACTTTCCTCATACAAATGGGAGGCAATTCCTGCGCACCCAAATTCTCCATACCCTTTACAAAAGTAAATGCTGCCCATTGTCATGCCATGATTCATTTTCAGAGTTTTGATGACATAGTGAAAAATTTGGGATAATGAAAGCGCTTTTCCTCCATACATTAGTTCCATTACCTAAAATCATATATTTTTTATTTGGCAGCCATTTCAAAAGTGTATAGTTCTTTTTGGGACGCACTGTATATGGTTATATTAAAACTGAATGGGACATTTAGCTCAAATTTTAATGTGGTGCTGTGCCTTTGAAAATGCAAATTAGGATCTGAAATCAACACAAAGGCTTCTTTACAATACAACCCATTATTGAAGTTCAAACATTATGTGATCCAGTTTTCTTCCACTGAATAATTGATCAAACAGGAATTTGCACATATGGGACTATGGTGCTTTAAATGCCTCTTATTCTTATATCTAGTCACTTTTTTTCAGATTTTTTTTTTGATTAAAGTAATTAACATGGACTACTCTAACTTGGTATATATACACACAGGTAATTTAGATCTAGTTATTTACTTGAATTGTTGCATTTAAGGCACTGGTCGTGTCACTCACGTTTCAGATGCCGTGTCACTCACGACCCATAATAGAGGTGGACCATTTTCCACAGAGAGGGAGTGATTGATAAAGACAATAAATGTCAGAGAGGTACACTATTCATGTACATATAATACCAGCACTTACAATGTATGGTACCCTTAGATATCTACTTGGGCACAAATCCAACCATAACCAATGATGGTCAGAAACTCATGTAATGAGTCACATGCCACTCCTACATTATACATAATATGGTAGTCATGATCCATTCATAATCTACAAGTGCAAAGATATGCACCCTTTTATCAGTCCAAATGTCATGTCACTCACGTTTGAATATGACCGTATACATAACCAATTCTTCTTTTATTGTTATCCTGTATTGCCACATGAATCTATATCAAAATTGCAGAGTGGTCTGACCCTTGTACATATGAAGCATTTAGTTCTGGAAAATGCCAAATTGGCTGAGAATCGCAGTGACATTACACCAATCGCAGCTGGCCTTCATTTTCGTCAACTTGAATGCTAAAAATACCAAGCAATCTTGATATTGATGCCACTATAACTCTTAGAATAATGCTTTGATATTAATTTACATACATGTTCTTATCTGTTTCTCTCATTAAAGATACTTCTTGTAGGTGGGGACAATTTCACATTGATTGGCCAGCCTATGCTCAGGTAAATACATGTATCTCTCATTGTTTCAATTTCTTCATATTTGACTGATGTAAACAGCACCTTCCAGGATTTTATATGGGTGGTAAGACTTTGGTAGAGTCACACATACCCTCAGTAATTTTTTTTTTTTGGTGGGGGGACACAAAATTTTAACATACAGTGTTTATTACAAAATCTAGAAATGAGTCAATTCACCAGTGATTGTTAACAGTGAATGACAGTACGAGAAGTTTAAAAAAGAATAATAAATGGATGCAGAAATACACTGAACTAACCTAACTGAGGTGCAGTTGATACTGTTTATTACTCGTTGGGGATCAAGTCATTGGTTCTTAAATTGATAGTAAGTTTGTGCACTAATTCATTCCAGAAATAGTCATGTCCTCTCACGTCCTCGGGCCAGTAGAGATAAGGTCTGCCGTCACTGAGATACAACCTCGCTAAGAAAGGTATCTCCTCTTCTGGGATGTCTTCGAGAAAGACCACGACTACGAACTCGGTCCCAGTATCGCTCACATGGTCCATGGCTGTGCGGAACTTTAGCATGAACCAGCGATCGCTAACAGAAGCTCTGCTAAGCACTATGATTGTCTTGTAACTATGGGTTACGACATAATCAACAGAATCTAAGTAATGCATTCCTAACACGAGGTCTTCATCACCGAAGATATTCCTTTGAAACTGTGGAAGGTGTTCCTGAAGAGCGGGGCGAAGTTGCTCACGAATCCATTCATCATCCTCGTCATAGAAGATGATATTAATGTCAAATTCGTAATCATTGTGGTCCCGAGCATCTCGTATCTCCTTATACCCAATTACTGCTAACTTTAAAAGGAATAGTTTGTGCTTCAGTGGCCATCGATTGTGATAAACGAGTACGACGATGACAATCAAGCAGACAGCGACCAGAGGTATCATGCAGAAGGGGACAATGTCTCGGCTACATAATTCAGTTGGGTCAAAATCTGATAGAAGTTTATTGCGAAGAGGAACCAAAGATGATATTGAACAGATTGTCTGTTCCTTGTACATTAAATTTACTTTTCGACTTAAAAGCCATTGAGGAAGCCATTTTAGATCACAGTTACATTCGATTGGATTCCCTGAAAGATCAAGAAATGAAATAGTAGATTTTATCGGTTGAAAGGTGCTATAGTTGAAATGAGTAAACTTGTTATCGGCTAATGAAAGATTTTGAAGCTTGGTATTCTTCAAAAATATTTTCTTTTCGAAGTAAGCCAAAAAGTTTCTATGCAGGTTAATATTTATGACACCGGGTAAAGCATCCAGCAAGTTGTAATGAAGATGATGGATTTCATTTCCAGCCAGTTGCAGCATCTGAAGTGATTCCAAACCAACAAAGACATGAGGATGAAGGTATGAAATATCACAGTTGTATAAACTAAGATCTTTTAAAGCTGAAAGTTCCCGAAAAGTGCCTGGTCTCAAATAGCCGCTTGAGTTACCAAACCAGTTTCCACCCAGATTCAAATTTGTAAGGCTAAGCAGACCATCAAAAAGAGATACATGCAAAATCAAATCCCACAGGTTTAATGCGGAAAATCCTGACCTGCTCATGTCCAAATCCAGCAGAGATTGTGCATTTGTGAAAGATATCTCCCAGTCGGATCCTAGATTATTGTCGTACAGGTGCAAGGATTGCAACATTGGAGTGTACAAATCGAAATAATAAAGAATATTGCAATCTGAAACATAGAGGGTTTGAATATGGTTAAGTCCTGTAAAGGCTGTGAGATTTAGGACTGCAAGGTGTGTATTTGAATTCAGGTTTAAGCTGGTTAAATTTTCCAAACCAAGAAATGCAGACGGGGAAATCTCAGTCAAACGATTGCCAAATAAGTCCAGCTCGTGTAGGTCAATTAACCAAGTATTGCCATGACGATTTATATATTCTATTTCGCTGCTCTTTAAGCTCATAATCCTTAACTTCTGCATACCCTCAAAGAAAATGGGATCAATCGTGGTCATTTTGTTGTGGTCTAGATTTAGTTGATCGAGTTGTGTTAGATTTGAGAAGACATACGGGTAGAGATCCATTTTACCATTAACAGTGAATTCGAAAAGAGAAAAAGGATAGTCATGAAGAGGATCAAATAAATCTTTTGGTAAAATGATCACATCTGTAAGCATAATTATTAGCTCTTTAATCAGCGAACTCGAGACCCCCATCATTATGTTTCTTATTACCTCCAATGACGTAGGGTCGAAGCTGAGTTCCAATGACTTTACATTTAGTGAAGCAATTACGTTAGAGTCCACTGATGTGATGGGATTTAAGCCCAGGTTCAGATATACAGTCTGACACGCAAATACAAAAGTTTCTGCGGTTAGGTGTTGAATTTCATTTTGATACAAGAAAACCTTCATTGCATTGCCACAAGAACTGATGTTAATGAATGAGATCCTGTTTGAGTTAAGGTCGAGGGTATGTACTTGTGTGCTCCATTTTAGAATGTCATTTGGAAGAAATTCAAGGTTTGAAGAACTCAAGTACAGATTGGTTAGTTTACCAGCCCATCTGAACAAGCCTGTATCGGGAAGCACAAGGAAAGGATTGCCAGACATGTCTAAGTTTGTCAGATCCTTGAGAGGGTAGAAAGTGCCTGGTTCAATTATTGTGATATCATTCCAAGCCAGGGTCAATTCTTTGACAAGGGCGTACCTCCGGAACGTGGAATTCAAGAGGCTACAGATGAAATTTTGGTTCAAACTAAGAAATGTTATATCCTGTGGAAGATCCTGGGGAATGTCATCGAGGTCTCTTTCATCACAATCAGCTATCTTCCGCTCAATGTCAATATCACATCCCATATTCATGTCAGTGGTTGTGGGAGGAGTCAACGTTGCATCTTCCTGAGATGCTCGGCTGGAGCAGAACACAAGAAGACAAACTGCGACCAACAAAATAAAAAATTGATAAGAACTGTATGCCATGATGACTTATTCTCTTCTAAAGGGCAAATGAAAATGATTATACTTTTGTCAACTATTTAAGCAAAATCAAAATCTGTTATTTTCATTATGCCAAATGGCTGTATAATTAAACTGTTAATACTCAAATCACATGATGTTTTTATCAGTAATAAAAACCTTTATTTGCACGTTGTACCTCAAAACCTTTTAAAAGAATAAGATGATAATATCTTGTTAATTATTCAAGCAAAATCAGAATAACAATCAGTGTGGTAAAATCTGTTGTTTCTATTATGCGCAATTACTATACTGACATTTCATGTTTTTATCAACAATAAAAAGCATTAATTGAACATCTTACTTGAAAAGGCTATTCAAAGAAGAAGTTTTCAATTCTTTCAAAACAATCACAGGTATCAAAACTCCATATTGCATCAGTTATCAAATCTAAATTACCCACTTAATTGGCCACAATGTTTTGATTGTTCAGATTAATACTCTCTAGAAACCACGATTGGGTTAATAACTGAAACAAAAAGAAATTATACAGATAATTATCTTACATTGTACCATGGATGGAAACAAAGGAGCCCTTTTTGTCTTTAATATTTGAAATGATACCATGAAAGCATCTTTTTAAATGTCAGGTTCTTTGATTCATGGAATATATTAGTTAATAATAATAATTATTATTATTAATAATGTGATTTATATGGCACCAAATTCACTCTGTAGAGTGCTCAAGGCACATATTATTATTTTTTTTTCCTTTATTATTTTTTTTTGTGCTTGTTGTTGTTGTTAAGAGAACACTTACATGTATCCCAGGGCAAATAGATTTGACCCTCGGGCAACCAAGTTTGGAAGAAATAGTCAAAGCAGTTGCCCATTGTTTTGTTTGTTTGTTTGTTGGGTTTTACTTTGTTAGTGTTGTTATTGCAAGACAAACAAATTTTTACAACCATTTTGATTATATATATAATTGTCTACATGACAGCATTAATTTCCCCCCCCCCATTAGTGATATAGACCCAGAAATTATAGTACATGTACGTACATATCATTATTTTCTTCTTTTTAAAAAGTAAGTTGCATTATGAGTACATGCACATCGTAAAGCAAATTTTATTTATTTATTTATTTATTTATTTATTTATTTATTTATTTTTTTTTTGGGGGGGGGGGGGGGGGAGGCAGGGCATTCAGCTTTTTAATTTGGGCAACCAATTTTGGGGAAATACTCTCTCATCTCTTATCTTACTCTCTATATCTTGCAGTTTGGACACAGTGAGTGTTGAGGCAACAGTGATTGAAAAGACGGTCAGTGAAAAGAAGGTCCACTTCAGGTTTAGAAGGAGAAAGAGAGTGGCCAGATATAGAGGTAATATACATTCAATCTTATCCTGACTTGGGGAAAGGTTGTAATTTTGATTTTTGTTACAAAATCCATCAATCCTGCACAAGCAATGCAATGCATGAATTTTTCCTTTTAAAAGTCTCACAACATTTAGAATAAATGCCCTGTATTAATAAGGTTTTTCAAGTACAATTATGAAACACCTGTTCTGATTGGTTCACAGTGAGATTTTTATGGAAGAAATCTATGTACCAGGGATCCTGATTGGTTACTATCGATTTGCAATTGCTTGTAATTCCTTAGGTTTCAGGGTACTGTTGTGTAAAAATAAGACTGTAAATAAAATGGTATTGCGTATGCTTGTTAAAAAAACTGCTTTTCCTTAAAAGCCCGGTCCCACTGGCGAGAGGATTAATTGCGCATGAGTTGCGTATACAAATTTCGTTCGTCCGCAACAAAAGTGACAAATTTCCTCAAATGAATTACGGATGTATAGCGATAATATGATGGTTAAAAACGGATATTTCACGAATAAAAAGCGAATATCGTTACGGATTAATCGCAAATCAGACGTAATGCAAACGCACTATTTGAGGCAGTCTGTATGCATTCACGACATATTATTTTAGTTTTGGATGTAGACGGGATAGACACCCTGTATTTTACGCACTGTCCTACTCCGCCGCCAAGCCGCAATACAACCGTCAGTTGCGGATATCAGCGGATAACACCGGATATTCAGAGCATAGATTAAGTATGTATTTGGGGTGAATTGCGTATGTATTTTGGATGTTTCCGTCCCCAGGATTTTTGAGCTGCTCAAAAATCCTGGGAACAGAAAAACGTGCCTTGCGGATTATTGCGGACTTGTGCAGATGTCGGTCAACTCAAACAAGCATGTTTCACGAATGTTTCACGAATGTTGCGGATGTTCAACGAATATAAACCAATTTTGTCCGCAATTCATACGCAAATTTTCCTAAACGCCAGTGGGACAGGGCCTTAAGTACGTATGCATTTACTTCATCAATACCGTGTGTCTCAAAAAAAACGTAACACTTTTGAAATGGTTGCCAAATTGAGCATATATAATTTTATGAAAAAATGTCGATATGTATGGAAAGCTGAAGGACCAACCTTTTATATGATATGAAAAATTGAAAAAAAAAATCATGCTTCGATGAACAGTGTTCACTTAAGTTAGAGGTATGAAAATGCGCCTGCGCAGGATTTTTCCTTCAATTTTGGACAGGTAAATTACTTGTAGCTTACAAAAATAAGGTCGATATGAGATATCATGATCGATGGATCAAAAGGATATTTTGAATACCTTGAATACCATTCTTTTTCTTTGTTATTCATTCAATCCCGAAACACCCGCACCGCCCACCCACCCCCCCCACACACACACACTTCTACTCCCATCTTATTGTATCATTGATCTGGGAATGTGAACGGGATTAAGGAAGAATGTTAATTGCTAAATTGAAATTATTCCCAAATCATAATTGGACATTACGTCAACCCACTGTCCTCCCCCTCCCACCACCAACACACACACACACACAACCTCCTTTCCCATCCTCTCACCGACTCCTTGCTTTTTTAATCAGTTTTCTTCCGAAAGTTGATGGATCATTTTTTCCATTAATTAATCCAAATATTAACCAGTCACTCATTTTGATCATTGAAATCAATCGATAAATCACTGAAACATTAAATTCCATCCACCAAACTTACGAAGAAAAACTGAGAAAGAAAAGGCAAGGGGTAGGTGATGGGAATGGGAAAAGGTTGTGGGGGGGGGGAGAGTGGGTTGCATAATGTCAATTATGATTTTGAATACGCTATTTCAATTTAACATTTTCCCATTCTTCCTTCATCCTGTTCACATCTACCAGATCAATGATACAATAAGATGGGAGTGGAAGTCGGTGTGTGTGTGTGTGTGTGTGTGTGTGTGGCAGGGGTGGTGTTTGGGGATTGATAAATGACAGAGAGAAAGGACTGGTATTCAAAACATCCTTTTAACTCTTAATCCATCGATCATGAATATCTCATATCAAACTTATTTTGTAAGCTACAAGTAATTTACCTGTCCAAAATTGGAAGGAAAAATCCTGCACAGGCGCATTTTCATACCTCTAACTTAAGTGAACACTGTTCATCGAAGCATGATTTTTTTTCAATTTTTTCATATCATATGAAAGGTTGGTCTTTTAGCTTTCCATACATATCGACATTTTTTCATAAGATTATATATGCTCAATTTGGCAACCATTTCAAAAGTGTTACGTTTTTTTTTAAAACACACGGTATAACACTGCCAATTGTGTTTTCTTTGCCATTTTATTAGCCAACCTTACATGTCATCAAGCCTTTGAGGCATACATGTACAAAATTAAAAAAAAATGAAAATTGTGGTATACACAGACATTAAAATTAATTTGACAACAAAATTCTAAACTTTGCCATCTGTCTATATTGCTAACTACTCAGCAACTTACAGAATGAATTGTCCATTGTACCTATGTTTGTCAATGAATTATTGATGAATATGGACAAATGGGCATCTAGTTTTCATTAATTATAATGATGTTATAAATAAGTATAACAAAATTGGGCTTGATTTGAACTTTCTTTACTAAGATATTTGAAGGGGGTGTCAAAAGAATTTGAATTATACCTTTGAGACTTTAACTTCATCATGGTCTTCTTCTCCTACATCTTTCTTAATATCTTTCATGTGATGATTTCCTGTTCTTTGACTTTGTAGAGACATATACACCACTCACCGTCTTGAGGATCAACAGCATTGAAGCAAAGTTAAGATGACGACACCTGACCCTTCCAACCGAGTAATCATGTGACCTGCAGCTCTGAGAGACTCTTTTGCGTCTTATCTGCTCATTGCCGGTGAAGAACACTTATGCCTCCTGAAGGACCCCTCTGCATTTCAATAGTTCAAGGCATGTTTCGTTTCTTGAGAATGGACTGAACACAAAAAAGGCTTACCTCAAATAATGAATTTATGATCAGAAAGTCATCAGTTGTTTCAGCTCCAACTTGGTTCAAGGTGATTTTGAAACAGGGTTTTTTAATGCCTAAGTGCTTATTCATCCATGACAGCATAGGTATAAGTTTGGTATCCCCAGAAGGAATATGTATTAATCTTTAACTCTTTGAAATGAAAATTAATTTCACAGTAGTTATAAAAATATTTTATAACTTCAGAAATTTTGGTATGCAGTCTTTTTGAAATACACCATTATATGTCCTCATGAACTTAGAATCTCCCATGTTTATGATGTTTGGCTCAGGGTGTACCTTCTACCGCTATGCACTTAACCCTTTAGCTCCTAGAGACTGTGTGAAAAGTGTCATTTTACTCCCTAGCAGAAATTGTTTAGCTGTATGCATTTTAGTGTGTTTTAATGGAAATTTTTTGTATTCCCTCCACACAATCTTAGCTTTTCTGTGCTGAATTCGACAGCACGCACCCTTTAGGAAATGCACAACAAGTATGGGCAGGTTTGACCATGTATTTTAGATACAAACATGACTATAGCGTGCAGAAGACGGCGATTTGGGGTGGTTTAGTGAATATAATAAGCTGATGGACGTTTTTGGGCGGTTTAGGTGCTGAAGGGTTAAGCAACTTTCAAAATGTCTGACACTTCTCAAGACTGTTGTAATTATTTCACCGCATTGTGATTCATCCCTAAGAAAATGGAGTTGGGATCGCATCACAGCTTGAATTGTGAACCGGTATGTTATGGAGTATGAACAAAAGTGTAAAATCATTGATTTTCATCTAAGAGTATGAGCACAGATAGGGGGATAAAGTAGTTTTGTTGGATGAATTGTAAATTTGTAACATTAAATTTGAAAACAAATCCATTATATGTAATAGTCTTTTACCCTTTTCAGACTGTTATTTCTTAACCCCGTACTATCCTTAACCCCATACTATCCTTAACCCCATACTATCCTTAACCCCGTACTATCTTTTTTTGCTTTCAGACTGTGTTTCTTAACCCCATACTATTTGCTTAGCCGGGGTTAAGAAATTCAATGCTTTTCACACTGGGTATTCCTTAACCCCATACTATTTGCTGGATCATGAATATCAATGATTTCACTCTCTTTCTTTATGTTCTTCATTGTTTTTATCTCTTTCCTTATGTTATTCTATGTTTTCTATCTTTCCTTTTGTTATTCATTGTTTTTCTCTATTCCCTATGTTATTCCTTTTGTTTTTCTTTTTTTCCTTATGTTATTCCTTGTTTTTTGTCCCCGCCGAACGAGTTCGAGCAGGGGACTATGAAACGGGCTCCGTACGTATGTGTGTGTGTCCGTCCGTCCGTCCATCCGTCCGTGCCCAATTCGATGATTTGGGAAATTCATTTTCTGTGTCATTTAAGTGTCTTATGCATTTGCGACATAGTAGCCAACACCCTATTTTTAAAGCAATTCTCCTGTTTTAGGGTAAAATTTGGTCTCCACGCGTTGGGGTATGATTGACATGGCGAGAATTGACATAAAAGCGTTCTTGGAAAACAGCTGAAGAAACCGCGTGTTCAGTTATTGGTCAGATGCCACTTCAGTCATGCAACTGGGGGGGCTTCCACGATAACCAATGAGAGCGCCCCAATGCATTGTCTCTAGCTCTTACGTACAGCTTCGTGGACCTTTTCATAACATGATTAAGCCTTTCGGTCGTAGCCTGCGTGGGGCCGTCCGTTTTTATTTGTTTCTTATTTTTTTTTTTTTTTTTTTTTTCACGATCACGAGGGGCTGCAGACTAAACTAACTTGAATTCTCCACAGTCAGAACTTTAGAATAATAGATAAAGTTGAAAAGTTATATCTCTAGTCTAGACTCTCCTTCCATCGTGAAAAATAATTCGCGATCTAACTGCACAACTCACAAATACAAGCACGTTACAACACATTAACAAATTGATTTTTTTGAACACAAACAATGAAACATAAATATAATACACGGGACTAAAAGGAATTGACGGGCAAAACTGGATATCAATGAGAACCAAACAAGGTTAAACTTACAGGTAAGAATCGAAGCGTAGCATCTCAAATTACGATAGAATCAATAGCTGATATTCTTCAAAAATCTTGAAATCGGGTTGATTTTCGATCATTTTTAGCATACCAGGTGTGCCATTGCTGCTGCTGGTATCCGGCGAAACAAGTTCAAGTCTGAAGTTCACGGCAATTAAGGTGTTGTCAAACGTAATCTTCAAGAGGGAACCTAATAATAATATCTGTCGTCTCTCTTCACTCTAAGTTTTTCTTTCTCTTTCCCTATCTCTTTCTGACGTCTGTCCACTTTGATTTATCTTCTTTTCTATCCTTCTCTAATCACTTGTCTTTTATCCTTTAATTTATCTCTCGCTCTCTCTATTTCATGATCCTTTGTTGCTAGATTATTCTCTTTTCTTTTTTGTGTTCTACCCGATTTAAATTATCTAGGTGGCTTGAATTTAACCTGGCCTTATATTTTATCATTTTCCTTAATCTCTCAGGCCCGTTACATAGGATTTTTACGGGAGGGTTTCGGAAATCTGCAAAGATGCGACAAAAGTACATCAAAATTTTTTCTACGTCACGCCGGGCGAGGAAAAAGTACATCAAGAAATTTTCACGTCACGCTGGCGCGCGATAAGCGGGGGGGGGGGGGGGATAGTGGTTCAAATTTTTCCTGCCTTCGGCCATCGGAAGAGCATTCATATTAGCTAATAGGGTGGGCTAAGGTCGCTTTTCACACGATCTTCCCTTTTTCCTTTTTTTATCTTTTTTTTTTTTTTTTTTTTTTTGGAAAGCGCGACCTTTGCCTCTCCAGCGGGGGGGGTTCTGTTGAACCCCCCGAACCCCCCTAGTTACGGCCGTCTCTGTCCACTACCGCCCCTCTCTCTCTCTCTCCCTCTCTATCTCTCTCACTCACTCGATCTGTCCCGCTTTCTTCTCAGTCCTTCTATTTTTTTTTTTTTTCTTTTTTTTTCCCTTTCTCTTATGACCATTCTCTATCTATTCTTTCAATGTCTCTCCAAAATTATATTCCACTTCTTCCTCAATCCTCGTCTTTTTACAGTCCTATTCCCTTTCTTATCCATTTCTCTATCTCTGGCCAAATTTGCGACATTTCTCTGCTTTTCTGTATCTCTCTATCTAGCCATTCCTGGCAATACAGTCACTTTATTTTTTCCCTATTAATATCTATTCTTTTTCTCTCTCTCCAACATTCCCATCTCTTTACAATCTTTTCTCATTCTTGTGTTCTCTAGCTCGACTCTCTCTTTTCTTTCTTTTCACCCCCTCGCCGGCTACCCTTCCTTGCCTTTCTTCTCGTCGCGATATGTATCCATTTGCTCCAACGCACTCCCCATTCAACCACCTCCTCTCTTTGATGCCCCCCACAACTTCTCTCTTCGTCTTCTCGTCTCTCCTCTCTTTCTGCGTCCTACTTCTACTACCTTCTCTGCTCTCTTTCGTTTCAGCTCTCATTTCTTTTATGCTCGGGGTATCTAAAGATAAAATTTTTGCTAAAACGAATAAACTTTTTGGTATCCACTTAAAAAATTGATATCTGGCTTAGGATTCCAAAAATCCTACAACTTATTCTTCATCTCCCGCCAAACTAATCCTCAAATGAATCTGTTTCACATATTTGCCAATAGTTATTCATGCACATTACAGAAACATGCTGAGGAAAAAACATAAAGTACACAAATATGCTTTTCAGACTGCTAGTAGTAAAATCCTTAACCCCAGGAAATAGGTAGGGTAAAGGGTGAGTAAATGGATGCCTATATAATGAAGTACCACCTATTAGAATAATAGCCTGGCGGTTAAGCTTAGCACGCTTCGGTTTCAGACTGCGGTTTTACCTCCGAAATAGTAGTAGATACATAAGACTGCATCGTACGGTACTATCTGGCCCTCAACACCCCGCAAGGGAATATAAGACCAGAAAAAAGAATTAGGGTAATTGCGGAGTTAGCCGGGCAATTGCGGGTGCTAGAGTTGCAGTCTGAACCAAACGTGCTAGAAAAAAGCGGGTAAGATGTAGGTGCCTATATTATTCAATGAAAATGAGATCTTTTATTTGTGCTAATGATATTGTCACATAATTTATGTCGTAATTCTTGTTCATATGATTTTCTATTCTAGAATATGCTCATTAGTGACGAAAATGAAATGACTTGATCTAGAGATAGATGTGATAAGAGAATGGTACATCATGTCACCTGGATCCTCAAAATAGCGATAGATCGGTGTATAGTTGCTATCATCAACGATATTAAGGAAATTAGCATGATGAATAATCATATACATGTAGATTAGTTACTTATAGAATATGATATTTATGCGGGACTGGATATATGGTTTGACGGAATGGATAACAAGTATGTACGTCAGGAGACATTTAATTGAGGTTGATAAGCATAATGTAGAGCAAAGAATCCAGATGAATGAGATATAGGCGAGATAGAGCATTTACACAATGGAAGAAGATTACTATCGGCTTCAGATTAGACATAATGTGTGAGAGATATGCCATTTTTAAGATGTGATTAAAAATAGTAGAGGATTTGTAAGATAATGAAACATGAGATGAGGTAGGAATCTATAATGACGATATATAATATATGGTAGATGTACAAAGAAAATTCATGTATACATGTCCTATAGTATAAATTGAGTTGGTCGAATTCTTATATTTTCATTCATTTCATTTATTATTTCTCAAAGTATACGTGTGATCACAGTTTCTCAAATCTTCAATCATTTAACTAGAATAGTTACAAATATATATTTTTTATCTGGCACTGTGCAGAATTGCTTGAAGTAGAATTGTATATAAGGTGTAGATAAGGTGTAGATTGTATAAGACATGAGTAATAATACTCCAAGTTTATACCTGTAAGGTATACCAATGAAGGAGACATAGTGTACATTGTCAATGTATGGTATAATTTCTGATGTTACGCAGAATATATAGATAACACAAGAAAGTATCCGTTATATTGATTAAACATATGTTCTATTTATAGACTCATTCAGTGCATAATCCACTATAAGATGGGGCTGCTCGGATCGAAATCGGTTAAAAATAATGGGTGAGTTCGTTGATTAGATTTTGGTAGCATTTCTCTCGTGCCCATCAGGTCAAGTCAGGTGGATACTATAAGAGTCAAAAGAAGAGTACAAGTACAAAACTCTGTAAAGATAACAATATTGTTTTCCAGTGTAGCTACAGTTTCTTGTATTACATTAAGCTCAACGTGAACTGCTTGAGAAATCGGCAGCATATCGGATATGTGGTGCGTTATATAGATATTTAGGAGTGTCTGGTTAGAAGCAAACTTTTAATCTGCTACTATTAGAGGTCAAAATCCAGGTCAAGCTGCCAATGTTCTCTATATATAGTTGTTTTATTTCAATGTTGTTTATGTATGTGAATACTCTGATTGTTCTCCTTCTACTCACCAATTAGCTGTCTTATGAATAGGTGAATAGGAGACAGTGAATATACTAAAAATTGTGGTAATATGTGATATATAATGATGAGTGCGAAACGTGTGTAAAGACTTATTTTTGATTAAGCGCTAAGGTGTAATTTTTTCAGGTTTGTGCGTCATAGAGATATAAGTGTAATGTCAACAGTCTCTCTAAGGTGTAACTGACAAATGTGATATGCATAAACACAGATCATAATTTCCGTGTAGTGGAGTTTTGTTACTAGCTACTCAACATTGATTGTACTATACATCTTAATGCATGATGATAATGTAGTTCGTATGATTGTATGTACACTTGTGCGATCTACGGTGTTCTATGCAGGCAAAAGATTTATTTATACCACGCCAATGTTAGAGTTTAAGCAGAGACTCTTGCGTCAAATACGCTCGCTCCGTCATTCAGATCAATAATGATCTAATGAATTCCTGGCATTAGAGTAGTGCAATGATTTATGTGGCCCAGACGTAACTGGCTAAACACATAAGTGCTTTCAAACTTCTCATCTCATTGTCTCGCGTGCAAGAGATACTGATATATCCGTGTTCCGTGTTATTGAAATGTATTATCTTATGGGTTTTGTCAGTAATGTATATATACAGAGAGATAAGTACTTAATTCGTCAGCCCATAATTTGTATTCGAACTTTATATAGAGTTTAAAAACGACCAGGTCAAAGGTCAAGGGGTCAAAGTGTCTAACATTGCCCAGCTCTCAGTATATATGAAATATTATTATGCTCTGTTAGGATCATCTTACACCTCTTAAGTTGTCTCTATCTCGGATATATTGTCAAACTGGTGTATCGACATAGATGTCGTGATGATCAGCTGCAAGTAATCAAAAATGAAAAATAGAGTAGCATTTTTTAGCCAATTAACAATATAGGTCAAAAATCAAAGGCAAAGTCAAAGGGGTCAAAGTCAAATTCGTGACGTAGTTTGTTAGTCCTCACCTTTAGTGCTATCACATAAAGCAAACAGAATCGAAATCGGTGAAAATGGCGAAGAGTGTCATTTTGTAGCCAATTAACATTATAGGTCAAAAATCAGGGTCAAAGGTCAAGGTCAAAATTCGGTGAAAGAAGTTTTGTAGATATCACCTAGTGCTATTCATATAAAGAAAACAGAATCGAAATCGGAATGAAAAAATGGCGAGGAGTAGCAAATTGAAGATTTGATTCACATACG
>CALNVZ010003431.1:13703976-13722594 GCA_940671915.1 Paracentrotus lividus | reverse complement strand
TGATGTACCTTTTGATCCACTTTTGCAGATTTCGAACCCTCCCGTAAAAATCCTAGTTACGGGCCTGAGAGATAAGGAAAATGATAAATATAAGGCAGGTTATAATTAAGCACCTAACGATAATTTAAATCGGGTAGAACACAAAAAGAAAAGAGAATATATCTAGGCAACAAAGGACATGAATAGAGAGAGCGAGAGATAAATTAAAGGATAAAAGACAGTGGATATAGAGAAGGATAGAAAAGAAGATAAATCAAAGTGGACAGAGTCAGAAAGAGATAGGGGAAAGAGAAAGAAAACTTAGAGTGAAGAGAGACAGACAATATTATTATTAGGTTCCCTTGAAGATTTGACGTTTTGACAACACCTTAATTGCCGGTGAACTTCAACTTGAACTTGTTCGCCGGATACCAGCAGCAGCAATGGCACACCTTGGTATGCTAAAAATGATCGAAATCAACCCGATTTCAAGATTTTTTGAAGAATTATCAGGAGCTATTGGATTTCCTATCGTAGATTTGAGATTCTACGCTTCGATTCTTATCTGTAAGTTTACCTTTTGTTCTCATTGATATCAGTTTTGCCCGTCAATTCCTTTTTAGTCCCGTGTATTATATTTGATGTTTCATGTTTTTGTTCAAAAAAATCAATTTGTTAATGTGTTGTAACTGTGCTGTATTTGTGAGTTGTGCAGTGTATGATGGCCGAATTTAGTTTTCAACGATGGAAGTAGAGTCTAGACTAGAGATATAACTTTTCAACTTTATCTATTATTCTAAAGTTCTGACTGTGGAGAGATTCAAGTTCAGTTTAGTTCTGCAGCCCTCGTGATCGTGAAAACGGGACAAGGCTTAATCATGTTAATGAAAGGTCCACGAGCTTGTACGTACAGAGCTAGAGGACAATGCATTTTGGGCGCTCTCATTGGTTATCGTGTGAAGCTCCCCCCAGTTGCGATGACTGAAGTGCATTGACCATAACTGAACAACGCGGTTCATTCAGCTGTTTTCCAAAAGAACGCTTTTATTGTCAATCGTGCGCCATGTCAATCATACCCAACGCGTGGAGACCAAATTTACCATCAAAACAGGAGAATTTGCTTTAAAAAATAGGGTGTTGCTACTATGTCGCAATAATGCCATATGACTACTTCAGAATGACACAGAAAATGAATTTCAACTAATCGAATGGTGCAACTCGCAGATTTTGAAATGAAATACCCAAAGAGGAACAAGTCTGAATCTTCAGCGAGAGTATCACAGACTTCCGGAGACGATGATTGCATGCAGAGTACGCAAATGATACATTCATATGCAAATATTTTTTTTTGCATTTATATTTTGTTTTAATGTGTGAGAATGTCTAGAATCTATAGATGATTTTCCAACTGGATTTGTCAAAATAATGGAATAAAACATTGACAAAACTGAATCTAATTATTTGTTGTGTAGGCCTTCTTACAATACTCAACATTAAAACGGGGGAACTTGCCGATAATCTCCGATCCAAGCAAAGGAAGAGACCATGGAGTCTAGATCTACAAAAGTCTGAAAGAGAGCGATACTTTTTAAAGATTTAGCATGCTTGAATAGTGATCTTGTCAAAAAATATGAACTGGTTTTGGAAATTATCTTCAAACACTTCTCATGAATTCAAACGTCAAATAACATAAATGTATCCACTGAATCAAACTTACAACTCGTGTATGATGGCAAAATCTTACAGCAATAATTTTAGTTGTACTCTTTTCTCAGGATGCAACTTTCTGGTGACTGAAAAAAGATAACAAAACATCAATGCAAGAAAGACCAAGTCAACAATTTCCAATAAATCAGTTATTCTAATCACCTTTCTTAGTGTTATGTGAAACCATATTATAATATTAACTATTTTTTAGGTGGTCTTATTTATGACCTTTCTTTTGACATTGGTTTGACTTGTTTGGAATGTTTTTTGGGGGGTATGTTCTATGAGCCTTTGGTATTAATACAACCCATGCTTATATTGCTTCTTTGATTTTCCATCAAATTTATTAATTTATACTTTGACAGTGTTCAGATAAAAATGTTTTCTTTATTTTGACTTAAAAAGGGTTAAAATGCTTTATGGGTCTCCTGCCCCATCACCCTGCTCTACAGAAAGGAAATCGAACACATTACCATATTTATATCCATCAAAAATAATGATAATGATCCAACTGAACACTCTTTAAAGTTTACACAACATTATTTGACAAAAAAGGAAACTGACTTGAAATAATTATAATATGGCTTGAATAGGCAGCTGTTGCCAGAACTTTATCCCATTGAACTTGTTTTCTTTGCGATGAACTAACACCACTATTTTTTAGTTTAGCCAATTGAACTTCCTTTAATACCTTCAAACAGGAAGGGCAACAAGTGGACTTATCCTGTTTTTACATTGTAAAGAGTTGTTTTTCTTTTAAAAAATATTTGAATGGTTTTAAAGATGGAATTAAAGTTGCACTTAATTTCCCATTAAATGCTTCCTGCATTTAACACATTTATAATCTCATTGATATTTTCTCAGTAGTATGCATCATCTGGCTAATGAGGTGATTCTTTATGATCAAAAGCATTTATAATGAGCAGTATTTGCTTTTTTTCCTTCTAATTTTTTTAGGTATGTTTTGATAACCATTGTTTTGACTGAATTCCAATGTACTCCTCAATATTTGTGAGAAAAGTTGTTGTTTTTTTAATTTAAAGAATGATTGGACTGAAACACTGGATGTAAAACGATACAAAAAATGCAAAACATGTAAATTGACAGTGTATTTTTAATTTTTGTATTTACTATGTAATGTACTGTACATGTCAAATAGCAAATGTACATGTACATGTATTGCTTTTAAAGGAACATGTACAGAGTGTATTGAAGAAAGGTGTTCTTCATATATACGATTTATTCTCAGATATAAAATTAGGATAATGATAGGTGAAGTTATTTCATTGGTATTTTGTCCATGCTACCCTTTAGCCCTGTTCTCTTGAAGTTATGTAATCCATTCTTCAAGTTTTTAATTTATTTTTACTTTTCTTTTTTTTCCCCCTCCAGGCTACCCTCTTGCCCTGTTCTCTCGTCGTTATGTCATCCATTCTGCTCCAAGCACTCAACATCTTTTCTATGCTGCTGCTGGTCTCTCTCTGGCTTACTTCAACTTTGGTAGGTTTAGTCTCAAGAATGAAATAACTTTTTGATCCTTAAATTGGCACCAGTTCAAATCTTACTTCTTTCCCACAACCTAAAATAGAATAGTAATGATAATAATGAATGAATAAATAGATGAATAAATAAATAATAAACCCCCCCCCCCAAAAAAAAAAAAAAAAAAAAAAAAAAAAAAAATAGAGTGTATATTTAATGACACTTTATTGATGAAAATTACCAACTGCCAATTTAGAGATTCAATAATAATTTTCATATTAAGAACCATGCAATGTACTGCACCACTATGTCGGTGATTAAATGACATGTCAATGTCACAAAACTCCTCAAAAACAATGCTGTAGTTTGGCTATCTACACACGTATTACGGGCATTGATCATAATGCAATATTCTATGATTTAATATCTGTGAAAAATCATTGTTTTGCAGGACTGGATTGTATGCACTACATTGTCACTATAGTAGCAAACTTTCTACTGCTTCACTTGATGGGCGGAACAAGAACATCAGTGGCTGCGTCCTTTACCTACAACATGGTAAATATTCGACTTCAGCATTGAAATTATTCTTATTTTAGCTGCATTTACACATTGCCAATTTAGATGATAATTCATGGCAATTCTGTAAACAGAGAGGGTCAGGAGAATCTAGATGGCACTTTTTATTTTCTTTTTGGACTGCTTTGTTTGGTAAGCTGAATACAAAAGAAAAATATCATGTACTACATGTACCTACATGTATTAAAATTGAGTTGGTCAGATTTTCTCTATATTTTTCATTTCATTTCATTTATTTTATTTCTCAAAAGTACAGGTACACAGGTAATTGGTGTGATCACAGTTTACTTCAAATCTTCATCATTTAACTAGAAATAGTACAAATATATATTTTTTTAATCGACTTCCCCCTCTGGCACTGTGCAGAATTGCATTGAAGTATGATGTAATTGTAAGTTGTTTATGTGTAATACAGCTTTATTATTACCATGAGGTATACATGTACATGTACATGTACTTGAATAATACAAAAGAAGGTATTATACATGACACAGTTCTTTTTATGTCACCATCACCTAATGTGGTGCTGGTGACATCTTGTTGTTTTGTGTGTCTTGTTTTCCCATTTCGTGATTAAAAAAAAAAAAAAAACTTCAGATACATTTTTGAGTATACGTTTGTGTCACCGTTGGAAAAGGCAGCTATCTGGTGTGGTTTTATATGGCAATAAGAACTCTTTGCTCTGTGCTGCACAATTTTTTTTATTTTTTTTAATTTTTATGTTTGAACTGAAACTTTTCTTTCAATTCCATCTGAGGTGAATGAAACTGATAAATAATAATACTTGTATCTATGTAGCACTTTAAAGACCTTATTTTTGCATTAAGCAGTGTAAATTCAGGTACATTTGTAAGTTATGAAACATTTAATAATGCATTGTTGATATGTAAACCAACTTAGTTTTGGCATACTCTCAATAATAATTATCTTTTGGATATTGTTCTAGGGTTATCTCCTAGTTGCATACTTCTTCAAGAAAGAAGACTTCCACATGTTAGGTTGGGACACTCCACAATGTGTCCTATGTCTCAAGATGATAGGTATGGCATTAGACGTCTATGATGGCCAGAAACCAGACAAGGTAAAAACAACAATTACCTCTCAAACCTTTCCTTATTTTCTACAAGAATTTTTATATCCGTCGTTTTTATGTCTTCTCATTATGGTCTTCTTACAATGTATATCATACAGAGAAAAAGTCTTAACCCCATTTAATTGACTTCATAGAATTAACACTGTCTCAAAAAGCCATTTAATAATTATAAACCTGTATAGATCATCTACATTTAATCTACTCGGATGTATATGTTTATATTATATTTCTTCTTCAAAACATTAACAAAAAAATAAAAAATGAGGTGTTGTGGATTATATTTGTTGATGGATAAGCAGGTCAAAATCATTAAAAAAATTACAGCTTCTTGATGTTTTGTTGATTTCTATACTGGTTCAATTGTTCGATTTGCATTTTCTTTTCCGTTATCGCCAAGGTCATCATAAGGAGCAGAAGAAAAATTACCTGCTAAGACTACCAACAGTCTTGGAGGCTAAAAAGAATAAAATATGTCAAACAAAATTATATTTTCTTGATATTTTAGTACTTTATTTACAGTGTGTTATTTTTCAATTTGTATTGTCCTTTCCGATATCAGCAAAGTCTCAATAAGGATCAGAAGGAGAACTATCTGCCAAGATCACCAACCCTGTTAGAGGTTGCAGGCTTTGCTTTCTTCTTTGCTGCCTTCATGGGCGGTCCACAGGTAAACAATTTATATCTATGAAATACTGTACTTGTAGAAAAATAATTAGTACATTGATTTTTTATAAAGTTGTGCTCGTAAGTATTCATACCCCTGTTGATTTTTAAATTTTTTTTTTAGTCGAGCTTTTCACCGGTTGTGTTTTGTCAAAGTTTTGGGTAATTAGTAGTATACTACCAACGACTGAACAAATAGGAAAATTTGAAGTTTTTGAGAAGTTTGGTATTCCAGGGGTATTTTATTGATAGATTTATGGAAATCACCATGTTTATAAGTATTTTAACACTTGGGGGAACCCAGTCCAATTTCTTATTTGATAACCGGGATTGTAAAGTTTTTATTGAAATGACAACCTTCTGTGGGGTTTGTCCCATGCGTCCTCTGTAAAACCTTCAGGCCGATTGAGATTGCATGGTCTTTGAGCCATCATGTGATTCTTCACCTTCCTAGACAATTTTACCAGTGATATTCTTGTCAGGTCTTTGAATATTCCTTTTAGATCGTTCATAGGTTCCATGTCCGGATTGAATTCATTACCTTTAGATCCTTTTTCAAACTAATTAGACCACTTAACTACAGAATCACAAGATGTCATTTTTTTCCTTTGCTGTCGTCTGTTAGTGATGATGTAATCTTTCCACACATGCGACAGCATTTGACAATTCTTGTCAAAATAGTTTTGTAAAATTATTTCACAGCTGATTGCAGGCCTCGAAAGTCACCTGTTTTAGGGGCAGGCAACTTTTAGTTTTGGGGGGCACTTTTTTCACTTTTTTCAAGGGCAGCAAGTTAGGTCAGAGGGGCACCAAGGCAAAAACCGACAATTATGAAAGGGCACCAAGGCAAATCCCCAAAATATGAAAGGGCTCCCAAACCCTTGGTAATACCAAGTAAAATTGAGTAAAGGGATTATTAGCAATGAACGATGGTGGATGAACACCTACGGTGGCTCCTGTTTCTGGTAACACTAGATTAGTCGAATACAAAACGGAGGTGAGCCCTCTTACAGTTTGAAAGAACTCACCTCATTTTGAGTTAGTGTAGACCACCTCTTAATCAATTCTTGAATGAAGAAGAAAAATTGCTGCTATTTTTTAAAGAAGAGTAATAAAGCCAGACAATTTATTTTTCTTCAAACGCAAATCGATAAACTTGAAACAAAATCATTCGCTCGTATTCATTCACAATCTAGATCAACGAGCCGAAACATCGCACATGGAAAATAGCTGCAATGGCACATTGCGTGTAATGTAACAGCCTGTATCGAAACTTCCCCCCCGCTGTAAACTTTACTTCGATGCAGATACGTTGACACGAAGGGCACAATAATACGAGGGATTGAATTCAATAAATGGAATGTCCATTGCATTTGTTTACGAAAACTCTCCCATCGCATTTACCCCCCTGAAGTTGTACTCGGGTACGTAACGTACATAGGCTAGTCGGACGAAGGTACGAGGGAGTGAGTTCAGGTAATAGAATGGCAGCGTGTTTACAAAAAAAATCCCATTCATTGCGGTGCGATCATGCACGAGTCGAGTCGGCTGCAATCACGCTGAACGTTGATGTTGAATTGCAACTGAACCGACACTGCTCTGATGCGCTTGTGAATCGAAGCTGTTATTAGTTTGGTGCGAAAAAATGTTGTTTCCGTACGTTTAGGGGAAAAGGGCATTACGACAAACTGAAAAAGGGGACGGCTACAAGTTGCCGTAAGTATCATAATTTTGAGAGGGGCGACGCGGCAAGTAGAGGGGGCATCGCGGCAAATTGCCTTTTGCCGGCCGGGTAATTCGAGCCCTGTGATTGCAAACGATTGAGCTTAGTTGTATATGGCCATGTGTTATAAGTTCGCCGCCTTTTGCGTTACATGCCAATTTGACTACAAACGGCTCTTTTTTCTCTCCAAGGACCTGTATCTCGAAAAGTATACCCCCTATAATATCAAAACTATACATTTTCTGAAAGGAAATTCCTCAAGGAATCTAAATCTGCATTTAAAAATTATACCAGGTGTAAGATAAAAAAGTTATTAAGAAAATTTCAAGAAATTTAGATTTTTTTAAAATTTTCATTGTTTTAATCATCAAGTCATATATAATCACCCAAATATGATAAATATATCATTACATTCTGGTAGATAATATTCAGACCTTTCAAACAACGTATAATTCATTATGGTTTACAATTTTAGAAAGAAAAATATAATGATCTGAAATTTAGCCCTGAAAAAATAGTTTTTTTTTTCAAATTCATGAGGGGGTGGTCCTGTCAAGTACTGGTGCACCATCAAACATATGGTTTAAGTGATATGATGGTATTAAGCAGTTTATAAGCTTTAATTTGGTACTAAAATTACAATCATAGATTAAAATTTGGCAGAGATATTGCAGTTTTCCCAGCGGTACTACAATACCTCTAATTCCTAATGACTTTGTACAGGAGGCATTGCATTTTTAGGTCAAATAATGATTGTTGAGTCTTCCTGGGTACTATTATAACATCAAACCTATTGTTCATTGATTTCCTGGTATAAAGCAGTTTATAAGCTTTAGCTTGGTACCAAATCTATAATCATAAGCCAAAATTTGGCAGAGATATTCAAGTTTTCCTCAAATCAACCACAAAATGCAAAATTTCCCATTGACTTTGTACAGGCGTCTCCGCTTCCGGCGTCTCCGCTTCCGGCACCACCCCTACACCCCCAAACTTAAACCATTGTAACTCCACCAAAATGTTACCTAGAACAATGAAACTTCACAGGGAGCTAGCACAGTAACATAGCTTCAAAATGAGATCAAATTTGTTCGATAAACTTTCTTACTTTTGAAAATATTGAGAAATTAATGCTGAAAAATAGCAAAAAGCGTAACAGCACCACCCTGTTTGGTTGGCGAGTTCATAACACACGACCATATATACACTATTGGGATTGCAATTTTCAACACTATGAGATGCATTGTAATATGATTACAACTTGTTTGTCAATCTCTTTTGTAGTTCTCGATGCGTCAGTACTTGTACCTGGCTAACCAGCAACTCTTACCAAAGGGTGAAATGGAGAATCCATCCAATCTGAAACCTGCTCTGAAGAGGTTCTTACAGGGTTTGGTGTATCTTGGAATGACTGTCTTTTGTCTGCCCGTCTACAGTCAAGCATACCTGATGAGTGACAGTTTCAAGGTAAATATTCATACTATGGATGGACTGGTAAATAAATTATTTCATTAATTGATGAATTACTGAATGGATTGGTGAATTTATACATAAAGATGGGTGGACTAAAGAATGAATTTATGGATTGATAAATGGAAGATGTTTTTACAGTGTTTTGTCTATCTTGGTATGAAGTATACTTGATGAGTGACAATTTCAAGGTTAATATTTTGAGATTGATAGATCAATTGGTAAATAGATTGATTTATTGATGGAGGAAACGCTTAATAGATTGATGGATCTGTAAATAAGGTAAATATTCATAGGTGGAGGGTTAATGAGTTGTTAAAAGATTGAATGAAAGTATTAAGATTCATTTACACAAAGATGGATGAACATTGATTATTTTTATGATTTTTGTTTCCTTCTCAGCAATCATTACAGTATTTCCCAACAAAGTGATGGCTCTGTATAATTGATTGATAAAAGATTGAATGAAAGCATTTATTCATTAACAGAAAGATGGACAAACATTTATTATTTCTATGATTTATTTTCCTTTCTCAGCAATCATTATTTCCGAACAAAGTGATGGCTCTGTTTAATTGATTGATAAAAGATTGAATGAATTGAATTAAAAAAAGACTGACAAATATTTTATTGTTTATATTTTTTCCCGCTTCTCAGCAATCATTATTTCCCAACAAAGTGATGGCTCTTCTTCTTTGGGGTATCTTTGATCGTAGCAAGTACATCACTTCATGGGTCATGGCCGTAAGTATGTCTTCAAAATAGATTTAAAAGTTACACCGTCCACTCTAGTCTTAGCAAATATACTTTTGCTGCAATGATTGACAATATTATATAAATAGTGTCCAAGCTATCGTGCAATATACTGAATTATATGTACGACAAATAGTAAACTATCCAGAGTGCAGGTTTGTTTCTCCAAGGCCAAAGGCCGAGGTAAAATAGACCTGCACGAGGGATAATTTAGTAAATTTGGAGTTCATATAGTCCAGTAATGTTGGAAGATAGAGCCTTCACTATTCATTATAGTAAATAGACCTCTTTAAGTTAAAGTTAGATTAGCCCCGATCACACCCAGGACGCTGCCCGCGTGTGTACCCACTGCTGTGGCATGGGCCGCAGTAAATGTTAGACCTAGATTTAACCGGCAATACAAAGCAAATTACGGCAGGGGCCTTCAGCCCAGGGTATCCAACGATACACATGTTGGGTATTATAACAATGTTAAATTTGTGAAATTCCAATGCAAACTGCTTTATTTCACCCCAAAATCTAGACAACGATCAGCTGAGAATGATGGACATACGAACCAGCCAGGCATAGCCATGCGAGCGCTTCGCGAGCAGTTACCTGGCCCCTCTGGCTTTGTGTAACGTAAGGAACCCGTTGAGTTCGAAGGAAATGAATCGCTCGGTCACGGTACGTCAGCTGCTTAAGTCCACTTTATTTTGTTAAGAATGCGATCACAAAATATTCAAAGAGAACTGTACGATATTATTAGTTTTTGAAGAATTATTATCTTCTTGTTATAGATCCCAGTTTGGCCTCTGTTAGTGAAACAAATCGATATCCATGTTTAATGTCCATTTTCGGCAAATTTTGTGAACTCACTCAAGGTTGCGTTGCGTTAATAAATCAGTCAATCTTCACGAGTATCGATATTATTAATATTTTCCCCATTCATTTAACACAGGCTTTCCCCTCCAAAAATCTAAAGTTATATTGTACATAATTCATGTGCAATATAACAAATTGAAGGGAGGTCACGTGGTACCAATCTAGCCTATCACAGCTTGTATTTTCCTACCACTATTTACTATATTGATATATTTTAGTTCAAATTAAACATGGATGAAATGAATGTTGCTTGATAACATATTTGTGGTATGGTGTAAAGAGTACAAATAGCTGATGAATTTGCTATTATACCAGAATTCATGAATGTTTTTCTCTGGGTTCAGAAAGACGACAGTTAAAAGTAGTTTAGAACCTGAGGTGATAAATAATAAATTTATTATTTTGTCTCTGATCCTTTTTATAGATTGTAAGCACATGGAGAGCAGAAGTATTTTTTCTTGTACATATTATTAATATGCATTGTGAAGCACTTCAGGCATTTTTAATGGAAAAGCGCTACATGTATAGGCAAAAATGAATGTATGATGCTTACAGGGCAACTGTGGCAAACTTCCAACAATTAAAAAAGGATTTATGGGTAAAAAAAACAAGTTAATAACACCACATGAGTTCATAAAATTTTCTTCTGGAGTGATCACGACATGAAATTTTGACCAATCTAAAGCAATATTGTTAGATTGGGAGAGGTGTGGTCGAGTGGATAAGTCGGCGGACTTACGATCACAAGGTACGCGGTTCGAATCCCGTCCATACCACTAGCATCCTTCGGCAAGGTGTCAACCTGCAAATTTGCCGTACTTGACCCAAGTGAGGTGAATGGGTACCGGTAGGAAGCAATTCCTTCAATGCTGTGAGCGCCTTTCGGGGTAGCCCAGCCGGGTAATAATTAGTTAACACTATAAGCGCTCAGAAACACTAAGGTGGATATCGTATTAAGCGCTATGTAAATGCAACTATTATTATTATTATTAGATTGTGGGGTATAGCATCTTTTAATCTTTAAACTATTCACTGACCTCCAATTTACCGAAGGGACATTATTTTGTTACAGGTTATTCCCATAATGCAATTGTATGATATGAGAACTGCTTGTGTGCTTCCCAGGAAGGGAGCTGTATACTGACTGGCCTGGGATACAACGGAATGGACAAGAACGGCGAGAGTCGGTGGGACCACTGTGAGAACGTCAACGTCCTCAACTACGAGACTTCAACGACGTTCAGAGAGCTGATAGCATCGTATAATGTGAAGACTAATCACTGGGCAAGAAGGTTAGTCATTAATCCAACAGGTGCGGATCCAGGGGGTGACGCCCCCCCAAAAAAAACAAAACAAACAAACAACAAAAAACAAAAAACAAAAAACAAAAACTGAGTGACAGACAGAATCCCACCTATATGGCCATGGTTGATACCTGTATATGATGAAACTCTTGATGACCTTCTTGATGCCCCCCCCCCCCCCCCCCCCTCATGAAATCCTGGATCTGCCACTGACCCATAGACACACATAATTTTAAAGTGTCAAAATAATCACTCGTTGATCCTCAAATTGGTTTCAGGATTTATGAGAACAAAATTAAGGATTAAAATCCTTACACTTGAATTTTTTTTTTACATAATCAAAATTGGTGCAGCTGTAGTGAATATGCTTGTTAATTAATTCTAAACAAATTTCTTTGTGCTTTTGGTTTGTAGCAATAAAAGAGAAATACCATGGTTGCCTGTTTGCAGAAGAAAATCTGGTAAAAGAGCCTATAAAATGATTCCTTTAATAGAAGGGTTCAACAGAGATGCGTATACAGATTTTCAGTATTTATTACTGTAAACTGAGAATAATGGTTTCATCTAAAATTTCAAACTTCAAGTTCGTGTGTTTTCCTGTGCCGTTTCTTTGAGATTGCTTATTTTCACATCAAGAAAGTAATATCTACCTTTAAAAATAATTAAAAGTTCTTTTTTGCATGTTCAAATTTCTGGTTAAATCCTAAAATGCTGATTTCCAAAGTTCAAATTCATGTATATTCCTATGTCAGTTCTTTGAAATTGCTTATTTCTTCATCAAGAGACTAATTTTAAACTCTAAAAGTATGTAAATGTTCTTTTGTGCATGTTCGTATCTCTGGTTAAAGCTTATTGGCCCGTATTCACAGAGGTGGCTTAAAGTTAAAGCCTAACTTAAATCTGTGGTTTAACTATGACTAGCAAAATAGGATACAATCTTGAACAGTAAATTTTCGATTTATCAGAATTGTTGGTACCTAAACTATTAATAACTGCATGGAAAAGATAAGTACAAAAGTTGTCTTTACCATGATTCCAGAATCTAGTAAACGTGTAAGGAACATTGCAACAAAGACACATTTGTCTCCCATTTTTACTATAGTTAAACCACAGATTTACTTCAATAATCACATGACCCTCTCTTACCTTGCTTTTGTTCCCGAGAACAATGCTATGACCGAACCAACAATAGACTACCAAACATTTTTCCTACTTCCCTACCCCTCCATAATACCCTGCCTCACGCCTGCCTGACACGAGGTGGCGCTAGACCACTAAGGCATATATCTTCATTCTGATTTTTCGAGTCGTGCTGATCGGACCGTTCCTGAATTTTCGGGTGAGATCGTTCCTATTTACGATTTTGAACTTATTATTATCAAATATTTGCGCTTCCTAAAGCCTCCTTTTACGCCTAGCGTTAAATTTGGGTGCTTTAGTTTTACTGCGTCCCTCCTTTTGGCCTAGAATTACGTCCTTTTCAGGACGTTTTTCTTCCGTTTCCAACCCAGTCCCGCCCGTTCTTTTTAACGTGGTTGTTTTTGGTCGGCCGGTTTGAGCGCCTGTTTTTCTTTTGAAACTCAGTCCCGCTCTTCTCCGACTTTTCTCTCTGGGTTGTTCTCCTTTAGGAGGGTTTTCCTTCTTCCTTTTCTTGAACATATTTGACATTTTTAGTACGTTTTTGTTATATTATTGTACTTTTCCCGCGGCCTCGTGGCCTTTTTGCGGGGTTTCTTCCGGGTCTTTGGACTTCCGGTCTTTGTTCGACGCCATCTTGTTTTGTTGGCGTGTGTGTGTGTATGTGTGCTTGAGCGCCTCTTTGTTAAACCATCTGAATGCCGCCCAAATGGCAGAACGATAGGGCCTGCGTAAAGGTCGGAAAAGAACGGCCCTTGTCAAAAGGTGGATTAAAAAATCCCGGCTAACGACAGGCAGGGGTCCCCTCTAGGGGAGACAACCTTTCTCCTTCGCAACACCTCAGAGAAAGGCAGCTAGACGGGAGTTATACACCGATTAGCCGCCGTCGACTCCCTCGGCTCCCGCTCATGAGAGCCGAGAGCCCTCCCGTAGAAGCCAGGACGCAAAGTTGCCTTGCGACCCTGGACAACCTGCCACGCAGTCGCAAGCGAAGCCGAAGTCGGCAGTGCTCTGAAAGAGCGCCGCGGAGAAACGGCCTGGCCTCAAACGTCCTGCCATCGAGAGGAGGGCACAGGACGGCCGGACCACAAGCTCGCGAAGCGCGAGAACCCATTGGTCTGCCCGGCCATGTGCGGGCTATAGAATCATCCAAGCCCCGTCCTTCCACTAGCATGGCTAGCACTAGGGGGACATCAGCGGAAAACAGGGGGGAAATTGCAAAATTTCTCAACCCCTCCAGCCTCAGCATAACGACTGGAACTGTCTTGAACGTACGCTCTCCGGTCCCACTCGTCATCACCCGCTCGCAAGAGGGTCTGACGCGAGGAGACCATTCCGAGGCGGGAGAGACTATGCCCTGGACAGGAGCACCGCCTATAACATTCGTCCCCGACCCGGTTAGGCTACGGAGGCAGAACGCGAGACGATACTTCTCTCCCTGCATCATCCTCCACAGTTGATGCCGTTCAAGCGTTCAAGCTCCGGAGTGTGTGCCTCCTTGACGAATTGATGTAAGCCGCCCACCGCTCACCTATTGTTCCCTCAAAAAGATGACCACGAGCGGCCTAATCAGCTCATCCTGAAAAGATCCAGGGATGCATCTGCAACCGCCCAACATCTCTAACACTCAGAATGTCGCGCGGAGGCCGAGGTCAGTTGAGGACCAGTCCCCCGTCCGATACCACCTGACCCTCACATAGGTGCGCCCCAGCCCTGGAGTGACGCCGTCCGCTGAAAAATCGAACACGCATCGGTGGTACAGTTCCACACGCAAAGGGCCATGCCCCTGGGAACAGAAACCACAGGCTCCCCACAGGCGCTAGCAGCCGGGCCACCTCCACGCGTAGAGGGGGGCCCAGCGTCCTAGGACGAAAACCCAGACTCAGCCGCTCCCGATCAAAATACCACACTTCGGCTCCAGCAGCTACACTGACGTGGTGCCAGTAGGGGAGAAGGAGCCAGCTTCCCTGAGAGTTGGTACTCAAGAGCCAATCGTCAGCGTAACGACAAGTCTGCAATGGTCACATGGAAGTACGCATCTCTACGATTCGGACGATAATCGCCCAATCCTCCAGAGCTGAGGAAGGAAGAAACCTGCCGAGTCGCTCGTATAGCGATACTCGGCTTCCGTGTCAACAGAGTCTAACTTAGACTTCGCACTCGGACCAACAAAAACACCTCCTCCGCACCAAATCTGCAACCCGGATCCGCTGTAGCCCGGCGGACCGAGCACGAAGAAACGCTCCCGGGCAGCCCGCGGTTGGCGTGAACCAAGAACTCACCGATGTAAGCTCGGACGGTCACCGCATCCCACCTCCCAAAGAGCCGCAGGCTGGAAGAGGGGAAAAACCCCGGGCGAGGACTTCTCCGCCTTGACCTCATACACCAATGGTAAAGGACTGGCGTACAGGCGCGGTCCGAGCGGAGGCCCGACAGTGGCGCAGGCGGTTTGACCAGCGCCGGCGTCATTGAGACTCAGGGCCAAGGCAAACCCTAGCCCGAAGCGGTAACCTGTCCCCTCACCTCTGGGCGCGAGGCCCAGAGGGATAGGGCGGGCGAAAACCCCGCTGATAGCGTGCCGAAGGCATCAACCCATCCAGGTACCTGACAGTCGGGCGGACGCGGTTGACGACCAGACTGTCCATAGTCGTATAGACAAGGCAGCCAGGCATACCAAGCCACGAGGTCGACGTAGCTTAGTCCCGTCTTCACCTCTCGGTCGAAGCCTGAGGGAATAGGGAGCAGGGAAACAACCCCGCTTGGTAGGGAGCCGAAGGCGCAAACCACCAAGGCTTATGCTGACCTTATGGCGGCGGCCGGTTCGAGACCGGCCAGTGTCGTGTGACAAGGGACGCAGCCATACCAAGCCACCCGAGGAGGTAACTCCAGTCCCGTCACCTCTGTTGCGCACAGCCAGAGGATAGGGAGCCCGAAAACTCCGCTGAGTAGGAAGCCAGAAGGCACAACACCAACAAAGTACTAACATCTGATCGTGGCGGCATGCCGAATGAGACCAGGCCAGGTTCGCAATCGTGACAAGCGGCCAGGCATACCAGCCACAAGGGGTAGCTAGCCCGTCACCCCTGGTGTCGAAGCCCGAAGGCTCAGGGAGGCGCAACCGTTGGCTAGGCGTGCCGCAAGGCAACAAACACCCACAAGTTATCCAGCATACGGCGGCCGTGGATTGAGACCAGGCCAGTGTCGGCTGTGACAAGGGCCGAGGATCCAACGGCCCCAGATCGGTAGCCTAGCCGTCTCACCCATGCGTGCGACAGCCCGAGGGATAGGGGAGCGCAACCCGTGAGTAGCAGGTGCCGCAGGCACAAACCACCTAAAAGTATCAGATGAGGCGCTGGTGGTTGAGACCAGGCCAGTGTCGCTGTGCACAAGCGGCCAAAAGGCATCCAACACCAGACGTGTAGCTAGTCGCCAGCACCCTTCTGGTGCGTAGGGCATAGGGAGCGAAAAACCCCGCTTGGTAGCGTGGTGCTTAACCCGGCCGAGTGTCCTGAGCGGATAACGATTTCCCCCGGACGTTCTGATAGACAACGCCGATCGGTATCGGTGGCCGGTGTTTCAAAATTGGAAACAAACCACCCGGCGGCGCGGCAATGAGGGTATCCAAGGGACAGCCTTAGCTCCGACCACATTCCATTCGGTTTCCACAAGCGGACGCGGAACGACGACGACGCGCCGGAAGGATCTGCCGCAGGCACAAGACAACTGAGGCTCCGGCAGTGAGCCAGCACAACTACACCGAAATCAAAGTTCGGAGCTCAGTCACCGATCCGCCTATCCCGCGGGGCCGCTCGGCTGGGCACTCCCTAGTGCCGCGCGTGATCCCAGCAGAGGCCGACGCGTATAGTCCGCAGGCCGGGACGAGCGTGTACCTGCCAGGAGGTCCTTAGTCACCCGGCACAGCGCCCAGGCATCACGGGCAGCGAGCCCGCTTGTGGTGCTACTAAAGCCACCGCGGGTATCGCTATATCGCGCAGCTCACTCGGGCGAGCCCAGGACTAGGCGCGGACCGCTCGAGGTGCAACACCACTAAGCGGATACGGAATATCCGGCACGCTGTAAACTCCCGTACTGACAGGCCGCTGGCGAGACTCATCGACCGTCAGATATCCGAGTTCGGTGAACCCCGGGTACCGGGAACCGTCCATACACCTGGTGGGCGCTTAGGGCGTGCGTATCCAAGCGCGATAGCCCGTAACATTAGCCCTGGCTGGCACCACACAGCGAGTAGTAACGACTTAAGCGTTTGACGGTCCGGGTCGAGATACTTCCGGACGGGCCAAGCCGCGAGCGCTCTGGTCCGCCAGATGCAGAAACTTACGGCGCACGGCGTCCCAAACCGTACTCGGCATCCCCCGGGGCACTGCCTATGAGCCGGAGACGTGAGCGCACGGACTCTCATTCGCCTAAGTGAGGGACAGAAACCGCCAATTTTTCTGTGCTAACACTCGGGAGGTGTACCGAGAGCCCGGTGTTCGTCGGAACGAAACTTCACGCGTGAGGCGTTTGGCGTATCCACGGGATAGCCCGTAATCGTAATAGCCCTGCGAGCCACCAGCGTAAACGGGGGATGGAGGCACTCCGGACGGGAAGCGGAAGCCGCCATCCTGCGGGGTCTAACCCAAGGTGGAGGCTGGCTCCGCCAAATGCAGAAAAACTTGCGGCGCACGGGTCCCAAACCGTCACCTCGGCCCACCCCTCCGGGACACTGCCTGACCAGCGAGACGTGCGCGCCACGACGTCTCGATCCTAAAGTGAGACAAAAACCGCAATTTTCCTGTACTACATCGGTGATACGTCTGAGACGCGTACGCAACCGCCGGGTGTTCGCTCGGAACCGAACTCCACGGTGGCGCAGTAATTCGGGGCCGCTAATCCAAGGATCAGCCGTAATAGCCCACTGCGGATCCCACAGGCCGTGAAAATCAAAAAAGTGGTGGAGCGCAACTCCGGCACGGGAAGCGAACACGCCGCCATTCCTGGGAGGTTACCCAAGGTGAGGTGGTTCCGTCAGACGCAGAAAACTGCGCGCGCAGGGTCCCAAACCGTTACCGGCACCCCCGGCGGCATTGCCCTTGAGCGAGAACGATGAGGCGCACGACTCTCTCATCCATAAGTGGACAGATAAACCGCAATCTTTCTGTGCTAACACTCCGGGGGCGCGGGGGGCAGACGTCTGGATAGACGACCCCACCCCAAACCCCGCTCCTTGGCCGGAGGACAACGAGCACGACCAAGGTCTTAGGGGGGGGCACCCCGGGCGAACAACAAAAATTGTTGGGGCACGGGAACGCCACCACCACGCGTTTTTTGCTATTGGTGACTTCTTCGACGCTATCAAGACCTTTTCTTAGGCTGGACTATAGAGGGGGTGGAGCAGCGCTGGACACCAAGCAGTCACTGGCGTGCATCCCCCCCCCCTACTAGGCAGGAGAGGCGGAACGCCTGGCGGTCGAGAGACTCTCCCGCCGGGCAGCTTCGATCCGGCAGAAAACGACTTCGAAAGCAGCACAATCGCCGCTAGCTACTGTGTCGTCCTGAGTCGATCAAAGAGCACTCCTGCTGTTCCAAGGTTAGAACGCCCTAGAAAGAAGAACAAATATTTATGTCTTTGAAAGCCGTAAAACTAATTCCTTAAGAAAAGCTAAGGCAAGACAAGCAGAGACCGGCTATTAGAGCGGCTCACCGGAGACACTCCAAAAAAAGAAACCCAGTCTAGACAGGCATAGACGAAGAAACTTTTTTTTTTTTTTTTTCATTTTTTTTTTTTTTTGACGAACACACGGGGAACCGAAACTCCCCGGTAGAAACGACCAAAAGGGAAGAAGTATGCACCAAGAAGAGCGACT
>CALNVZ010003431.1:13689589-13703637 GCA_940671915.1 Paracentrotus lividus | reverse complement strand
CATTGTAAAGAGTTGTTTTCTTTTAAAAAAATATTTGAATGGTTAAACGCATGGAAATTAAAGTTGCACTTATTTCCCAATTAAATGCTTCCATGCATTTAAACGATTATAATCTCATTGATATTTTCTCAGTAGTATGCATCATCTGGCTAATGAGGTGATTCTTTCATGATCAAAAGCATTTATAATGAGGCCAGTATTTGCTTTTTTCCTTCTATTTTTTTTATGGTATGTTTGATAACGCCATTTTGACTGCTGATGAATTCCAATGTACTTCCTCATATTTGTGAGAAAAGTTTGTGGTTTTTTTTAATTTAAAAATGATTGGACTGAAAACCTGGATGTAAAACGATAGCAAAAAATGCAAAACATAGTAAATTGACAGTGTTATTCTTTAAATTTTTTGTTTTTAACCTATGTATGTACTGTACATGTCAAATAGCAAATGTACATGTACATGTATTGCTTTTTAAAGAACATGTACAGAAGTGTATTGAAGAAAGGTGTTCTTCATATATACGATTCATTCTCAGATATAAAATTAGGATAATGATAGTGAAGTTATTTTCATTGTATTTTGTCCATGCTACCCTTTAGCCCTGTTCTCTGAAGTTATGTAATCCATTCTTTCAAGTTTTTAAAATTTATTTTTAAACTTTTTCTTTTTTCACCCTCCAAGGCTCTCATTGCCCTGTTTCTTCGTCGTATGTCATCCATTCTGCTCCAAGCACGTAACATCTTTTCTATCCTGCTGCTGGTCTCTCTCTGGCTTACTTCAACTTTGGTAGGTTTAGTTCTAAGAATGAAATAACTTTTTGATCCTTAAATTTGGCGCCAGTTCAAATCTTACTTCTTTCCACAACCTAAAATAGAATAGTAATGCATAATAATGAATGAATAAATAGATGAATAAAGATGAAATAATAAAACCCCCCCCCAAAAAAAAAAAAAAAATAGAGTGTATATTTAATGACCTTTTATTGATGAAAATTAGACGCGAACTGCCAAATTTGAGAGAATTCAATAATAAATTTTCATCATTAAGAACCATTGCAATGTACTGCACCAACTATGTCGGTGATTAAATGACATGTCAATGTCACAAAAACTCCTCAGAACAAATGCTGTAGTTTGGCTATCGACACAGGTACGTATAGGGAGATCATAATGCAATATTCTATGATTTAATATCTGTGAAAAATCAATTGTTTGTTGCAGGACTGAGATTGTATGCACTACATTGTCACATATAGCAAACTTTCCTACATCTGCTTCAACTTGATGGCGGAACAAGAACACCAGTGGCCTGCGTCTTTACCTACAACATGGTAAATATTGACTTCAGCATTGAAAATTTCATTCTTATTTTAAGCTGCATTTACACATTGCCAATTTAGAATGATAAGTCTTCATGCATGTCTGTAACAGGAGAGGGTCAGGAGAATCTAGATGGCAACTTTTTATTTTTCTTTTGACTGCTTTGTTTGGTAAAGGCTGGAATAGCACAAGAAAAATATCATGTACTACATGTACCTACATGTATTAAAATTTGAGTTGGTCAGATTTTCTCTATATTTTTCAATTTCATTTCAATTTATTTTATTTCTCAAAATACAGGTACACAAGTAAATTGGTGTGATCACAGTTTACTTCAAATTCTTCATTTAACTAGAAATAGTACAAATATAATATTTTTTTAATCGACTTCCCCTCTGGCACTGTGCAGATTGCATTTGAAGTATGAATGTAATGTAAATTTTTATGTGTAATACAGCTTTATTATTACCAGAGGTAATACATGTACATGACATGTACTTGAATGATACAAAAGAAGGTATTATACATGACACAGTTCTTTTTATGTCACCATCAACCTATGTGGTGCTGGTGGACATCTTGTTGTTTTTGTGTGTCTTGTTTTCCCATTTTCGTGATAAAAAAAAAAAAGAAAAACTTCAGATACATTTTTGAGTATAACGTTTGTGTGCACCGGTTGGAAACACGGCAGCTTATCTGGTGTGGTTTTATATGGCACATAAGAACTCTTTTGCTCTGTGCTGCACAATTTTTTTTATTTTTTTTAAATTTTTATGTTTGAACTGAAACTTTTCTTTCAATTCACATCTGAGGTGAGTGAAATCTGATAAATAATAATACTTGTATCTTGTAGCACTTTAAAGATTATTTTTCATTAAGTCAGCTGTATTCAGGTACATTTGTAAGTTATGAAACAATTTTAATATGCATTGTTGATATGTAAACCAACTTAGTTTTGGCATACTCTCAATAATAATTATCTTTTGATTATGTTCTAAGGTTATCCTCCTAGTTGCATACTTCTTCAAGAAAGAAAGACTTCCACATGTTAGGTTGGGACACTCAAGCAATGTGTCCTATGTCTCAAGATGATAGGTATGGCATTAGACGTCTATGATGGCCAGAAACCAGACCAAGGTAAAAAACAACAATTACCTCTCAAACCTTTTCTTATTTTCTACAAGAATTTTATAATCCGTCGTTTTTATGTCTTCTCATTTATGGTCTTCTTAATGTATATCATACAGAGAAAAAGTCTTAAACCCCATTTAATTGACTTCATAGAATTAACACTGGTCTCAAAAGCCATTTATATAATGTATAAACCTGTATATCCAGATCATCTACATTAATTCTGACTCGGATGTATATGTTTTATATTATAAAATTTCTTCTTCAAACCATTAACAAAAAAATAAAAAAATGAGGTGTTGTGGATTAATTTGTTGATGGATAAGCAGGTCAAAATCATGTAAAAAAAATAGCAGCTTCTTGATGTTTTTGTTGATTCTATACTGGTTCAATTGTTCGAGTTGCATTTTCTTTTTTCCGTTATCGCCAAAGCGTCATCATAAGGAGCAGAAGAAAAATTACCTGCTAAGACTAACCTGAACAGTCTTGGAGGCCAAAAAGAATAAATATTCAAACAAAATTTATATTTTCTTGATATTTTAGTACTTTATTTACAAGTGTGTTAATTTTTCAATTTTATTGGTCCTTTCCGATATCAGCAAGTCTCCAATAAGGATCAGTAAAGGAGAACTATCTGCAAGATCACCAACCCTGTTAGAGGTTGCAAGGCTTTGTTCTCCTTCTTTGCTGCCTTCATGGCGTCCACAGGTCTAAACCAATTTTATATCTATGAAATCTGTACTTGTAGAAAAATAATTAGTACATTGATTTTTATACAAGTTGTGCCGTAAGTAATTCATACCCCTGTTGATTTTTTAAATTTTTTTTAGTCGAGCTTCTTCAACCGGTATGTGTTTTGTCAAAGTTTTGTGGGTAATTAGTAAGTAATAGCTACCAACGACTGAACAAATAAGGAAAAATTGAAGTTTTTGAGAAGTTTGGTTATTCCCAGGGGTATTTTATTGATAGATTTATGGAAATCAACCATGTTTATAAGTATTTTAACACTTGGGGGAACCCAGTCCAATTTCTTATTTTATAACCGGGATGTGTAAAAGTTTTTATTGAATTGACAACCTTCCTGTGGGGTTTGTCCATCGGGCGTCTCTGTAAACCTTCAAGCCGATTGAGATTGCAATGGTCTTTGAGCCATCATGTGATCTTCAACCTTCTAGAAAATTTTACCAGTGAATTCTTGTCAGGTTTTGAATATTCCTTTAGATCGTTCATAGGTCCATGTCCGGATTGAATTCATTACCTTTAGATCCTTTTTCAACTAATTAGACCACTTAACTACAGAATGCACAAGATGTCATTTTTTTCCTTTGCTGTCGTCTGTTAGTGATGATGTAATCTTTCCAACATCGCGAACAGCATTTGACAATATCTTGTCAAAATAGTTTTGTAAAATTATTTCACAGCTGATTGCAGGCCTCGAAAGTCACCTGTTTTAGGGCAGGCCAATTTTTAGTTTTGGGGGGACTTTTTTCACTTTTTTTTCAAGGCAAGCAAGTTTTAGGTCAGAGGGGGCACCAAGGCAAAAACCGACAATTATGAAAAGGCACCAAGGCAAATCCCCAAAATATGAAAGGGTTCCCAAACCCTTGGTAAACAGTAAAATTGGAGTAAAGGGATTTATTAGGCAATGAACATGGTGGATGAACACCTACGGTGCTCCCTGTTTCTGGTACACTAAGATTAAGTCGAATACAAAACGGAGGTGAGACCTCTAAGTTTGAAAGAACTACCATCATTTTGAAGTAGTGAGACCGACCTCTTATCAATTCTTGAATGAAGAAAGAAAAATTGCTGCTATTTTTTTAAAGAAGAGTAATAAAGCCAGACAATTTATTTTTCTTCAAAACGCAAATCGATTAAACTTGAAACAAAATTCATTCGCCTCACGTATCATTCACAATCTAGATGCAACGGAGCCGAAAACATCGCACATGGAAAATAGCTTGCATGGGCACATTGGTCGTGTAATGTAACAGCGCTGTATCGAACTTCCCCCCGCTGTAACTTTACTTCGATGCAGATACGTTGAGACAACAAGCGGCACAATAACGAGGGATTGAATTCAATAAAGGACATGTCATTGCAATTTGTTTACGAAAACTCTCCCATGCATTCTACCCCCTGAAGTTGTACTCGGTAGTAAACGTACAAATGAGGCTAGTCGGACGAAGGTACGAGGAATGTGAAGTTCAAGGGTAATAGAATGGCAGCGTGTTTAAACAAAAAAAAATCCCATCATCTGCGGTGCGATATGCACGAGTCGAGTCGGCTGCAATCACGCTGAACGTTAATGTTGAATTGCAACTGAACCGACGCTTACAGTGTCCTGTAGTTAGTAAGACTATGTCAGGTCTGCTCTGAAATGCGCTTTAGTGAATCGAAAGCTGTTATTAGTTTGGTGGGCGAAAAAATGTTGTTTCGTACGTTTAGGGGAAAGAGGGCATACGACGAAACTGAAAAAGGGGACGGCTACAAGTGCCGTAATGTATCATAATTTTTGAAGAGGGGCGACGCGGCAAGTTAGAGGGTGGCATCTGCGGGCAAATTGCCTTTTGGCCTGGCCGGGTAATTCGAGCCGCAGTGATTGCAAACAATGACCCCAACGATTTATGAGCTTAGTTGTATATGGCCATAGGTGTTATAAGTTCGCCGCCTTTTGAGCGTTCATGCCAATTTGACCTACAGACGGCTTCTTTTTTCTCTCCAAGGACTGTATCTCGAAGTATACCCCCTATAATATCAAACTATACATTTTCTGAAAGCAATTGCCCCTCAGAACTAAATCTGCATTTAAAATTATATTCCAGGTGTAAAGAATAAAAAAGTTATTAAGAAAGATTATGAAATTTAGATTTTTTAAAATTTATTGTTTTATGCATCAAGTCATATATAACACCCAAATATGATAAAATATATCATTACATTCGGTAGATAATGATTTGCAGTACTTTCAAACAAACGTATAATCATTATGGTTTACAATTTTTAGAAAAGAAAAAATATAATGATCTGAAATTTAGCCCTGAAAAAAATGTTTTTTTTTCCAAATTCATGAGGGGGTGGTCTGTAAGTACTGGTGCACCATCAATACATATGGTGTTTAACGTGATATGATGGTATTTAAGCAGTTTAAAGCTTTATTTGGTAACTAGAAATTAAGCAGAATCATAGATTAAAATTTGGCAGAGATATTCAAGTTTTGCCAGCGGCACCTTACAATACCTCTAATTCCTAATGAACTTTGACAGGAGGCATTGCATTTTTAGGTCAAATAATGATTGTTGAGTCTTGCCTGAGGTACTATTATATGCAATCAAACCTAATTTTGTTCATTTGATTTTCCTGGTATAAGCGTTTTATACAGCTTTAGCTTGGTACCAAATCTATAATATATAGCCAAATTTGGGCAGAGATATTCAAGTTTTCCTCAAATCAACAACGAGGAATGCAAATTTCCGCATTGACTTTGCTACAGGCGTCTCCGCTTCCGGCGTGCTCCGCTTCCGGCCCACCCGTATCTACCCCCAAACTTAAACCATTTGTAACTCCACCAAATGTTTACCCTCATAGAACAGATGAAAAACTTCACAGGGACTAGCACAGTAACATAGCTTCAAAATGAAGAATCATTGTTCGAGATAAACTTTCTTACTTTGAAAAATATTGAGAAATTAATGCTGAAAAATAGCAAAAGCGTAACAGGCACCACCTGTTTGGTTTGGCGAGTTCATAACACAAACGACACATATATACACTATTGGATTGCAATTTTCCACACTATGAGATGCAGTTGTAATATGATTACAACTTGTTGTCAATTCTCTTTTTGTAGTTCTCGATGCGTCCAGTACTTGTACCTGCTAAGCCAGCAACTGCTTACCAAAGGGTGAAATGGAGAAATCCCATCCAAATCTGAAACCTGCTCTGAAGAGGTTTCTTACAGGGTTTGGTGTATCTTGGAATGACTGTCTTTTGTCTGCCGTCCTACAGTCCAAGCATACCTGATGAGTGAAGTTTCAAGGTAAATATTCATACTATGGATGGCTGGTAAATAAATTATTTCATTATGGATGAATTTACTAGAATGGATTGGTGAATTTATACAGTAAAGATGGTGGACTAGAAAGAATTGAATTTATGAATTGATAATGGAAGATGTTTTTACAAGTGTTTTGTCTATCTTGGGTAATAGAGTATAGATTGAATGAGTGACAATATTCAAGGTTAAAATTGAGATTGATAGATCAATTGTAATAGATTGAATTTATTGATGGAGGAAAACGCTTATAGATATGGATCTGTAAATAAGGTGAAATATTCAATAGTGGAGGGTTAATGAGTTGTTAAAGAGATTGAATGAAAGTATTAAAGATTCATCTTACACAAAGGATGGATGAACATTGATTATTTTTATGATTTTTGTTTCCTTCCTCGTCAATCATTACAGTATTTCCAACATGATGGCTCTGTAATAATTGAATTGATAAAAGATTGAATGATGCGATTTATTCATTAACAGAAAGATGGACAAACATTTATTATTTCTATGAATTTATTTTCCTTCTCAGCAATCATGTATTTCCGAACAGAAGTGGATGCTCTGTTTAAGTTGATTGATAAACAGATTTGAAGATGAATTGATTGAAAAAAAAGACTGAGCAATATTTTATTGTTTATTTTTTCCCGGCTTCTCAGCATCAATTATTTCCGCAACAAAGTGATGGCTGCTTCTTCTTTGGGGTATCTTTTGATCGCAAACACAAAAAGATAAAAAAAAAGAAAAGGCCAAGTAATACTTCATGGGTATGGCCGTAAAGTAGTTTCAAAATAGATTTAAAAGTTACAGTGCCGTGCCACTCTAGTCTAGCAAATAGTACTTTGCGCAATGATTAGAGCAATATTATATAAATAGTTCCCAAGCTATCGGCAATATACTCGAATTATATGTACGACAAATTAGTTAAACTATCCAGAGTGCAGGTTAGTTTCTCCAATGAGGCCAAAGGCGAGGTAAAATAGACCTGCACGAGGGATAATTTAGTAAATTTGGAGTTCATATAGTCCAGTAATGGTTGGAAGATAGAGCCTTCACTATTCATTATAGTAAATAGAGCCTCTTTAAGTTAAAGTTAGATTAGCACCCGATCACAACCAGGACGCTGCCCGCGTGTGTACCCACTGCTGTGGCATGGGCCGCAGTAAAATGTTAGACCTAATATTAGACGCAATACAAAGCCAAATTACGGCAGGGGCCTTCAGCCCAGGGTATCCAACGATACACATGTTGGGTAAATTATAACAATGTTAAAATTTGTAAATTCAATGCAAACTGGCTTTATTTCACCCCAAAATCTAGACAAAGATCAAGCTGAGAATGATGGACCATACGAACCAGCCAGGCATAGCCATGCGAGCGCTTTCGCGAGCAGTTACCTGGCCCCTCTGGCTTTGTGTCGTAAGAACCCGTTGAGTTCGAAGAAATAATCGCTCGGCACGGTTACGTCAGCTGCTTAAGTCCACTTTATTTTGTTTAAGAATGCGACACAAAAATATTCAAAAGAGAACTGTACGATATTAATTAAGTTTTTGAGAATTATTATACTTCTTGTATAGATCCCATTTTGTTTGGCCCTCTGCTTTAGTTTTGAAACAAATCGAATTCCATTTTAAATGTCCATTTCGGCAAATTTTGTGGAACTCACTCAAGGTTAGTGCGTTAAATAATCAGATCAATCTTCACGAGTATCGATATTATTAATAGTTTTCCCCCAATTCATTTAACACAGGCTTTCCCTCCAAAAATCTAAAGTTATATTAGTACATATCATGTTGCAATATAACAAATTGGAAGGGAGGTCACGTGGTACCATCTAGCTATCACAGCTTGTATTTTTCCTACCACTATACTATATTGATATATTTCAGTTAAATTAAACATGGGTGAAATGAATGTTGCTTGATACATATTTGTGGTATGGTGTAAAAGAGTACAAATAGCTGAGAATTTCTATTATACCAGAAATTCATGAATTGTTTTCTCCTGGGTTCAGAAGACGACAGTTAAAAGTAGTTTAGAACCCTGAGGTGAAAATAATAAATTATATTTGTCTCTGATCCTTTTTTAGAATTTTAAGCACATGGAGAGCAGAAGTATTTTTTCTTAAATATTATTAATATGCATTGTGAAGCACTTAAGCATTTTTAATGGAAAAGCGCTACATGTTAGGCAAAAATGAATGTTGATGCTTACAGGGCAACTGTGGCAAACTTCCGAAACAATTAAAAAAAGGATTTTAATGGGTAAAAAAAACAAGTTATAACACCACATGAGTTCATAAAATTTTCGGTTCTGGAGTGATCCGACAGAATTTTGACCAATCTAAAGCAATATTGTTAGATTGGGAGAGGTGTGGTCGAGTGGATAAGTCGGCGGACTTACGATCACAAGGTACGCGGTTCGAATCCGTCCATACCACTAGCCATTCCTTCCGGCAAAGGTGTCAACCGCAAATTTGCCGTACTTGACACCAAGTGAGGTGAATGGCGTACCGGTAGGAAGACAATTCCTTCAATGCTGTGAGCCTTTCGGGGTAGCCCACCGGGTAATAATTAGTTAATCACTTAATAAGCGCTCCAAGAAACACTAAGGTGGATATCGTATTAAGCGCTATAGTAAATGCAACTAGCATTATTATTATTATTAGATTGTGGGGTATAGCATTTTAATCTTTAAACTATTCACTGAACTCCAATTTACCGGAAGGGATCATTATTTTGTTACAGGTTATTCCATAAAATGCAATTGTATGATATGACAACTGGCATTGTGTCTTCCCAGGAAGGGAGCTGTATACTGACTGGCCTGGGATACAACGGAATGGACAAGAAACGGGCGAGGTCGGTGGGACCAATGTGAGAACGTCAACGTCTCAACTACGAACTTCAACGACGTTCAGAGAAGCTATAGCATCGTATAATCGTGAAGACTAATTCACTGGGAAGAAGGTTAGCATTAAACCACAGGTGCGATCCAGGGGGTGACGCCCCCTCAAAAACAAAACAAACAAACAACGAAAAACAAAAAACAAAAAACCAAAAACTGAGTTGAAGACAGAATCCCACTATAATTGGCCAATGGTTGATACCTGTATATGATGAAACTCTTGATGACCTTATTGATGCCCCCCCCCCCCCCTCATGAAATCCTGATCTGCATGACCCATAGACACACATAATTTTAAAAGTGTCAGAAATAATCACTCGTTGATCTCAATTGGGGTTTTTCAGATTTATGAAGAACAAAATTTAAGGATTAAAATCCTTAACTTGAAATTTTTTTACATAATCAAAATTGGTGCAGCGTAGTAATATGCTTGTTAATTAATTCCAACAAATTTCTTTGTGCTTTTGTTTGTAGCAATAAAAGAGAAATACCATGGTTGCCTGTTTGCAGAAGAAAATAATGGTAAAAGAGGCCTATAAAATGATTCCTTTAATAGAAGGGTTTAACAAGATGCGTATACAGATTTCAGTATTATTACTGTAAACTGAGAATAATGGTTCATCTAAAATTTCAACTTCAAAGTTCGTGTGTTTTCCTGTGCGTTTCCTTGAGATTGCTTATTTTCACATCAAGAAAGTAATTCTACCTTTAAAAATAAATTAAAAGTGTCTTTTCTTGCATGTTCAATTTCTTGGTTAATCCTAAATCTGATTCCGTTCAAATTCAATATGTATATTCCTATGTCAGGTTCTTTGAAATTGCTTATTCTTCATCAAGAGACTAATTTGTAAACTCTAAAAAGGTATGTAAATGTTCTTTTGTGTCATGTTCGTATCTCTGGTTTAAAGCTTATTGGCCCGTATTAAGAAGGTGGCTTAAAGTATAAAGCCTAACTTAAATCTGTGGTTAACTATGCTAGCAAATAGGAACAATCTTGAACAGTAAATTTTTCGATTTACAGAATTGTTGGTAGCTAAACTATAATAATGCATGGAAAGATAAGTTAAAAGTTGTCTTTAACTATGATTCAGAATCTAGATAAACAGTGTAAGGAACATGCAACAAAGACACATTTGTCTTCGCGCCATTTTTACTATAGTTAACCACAGAATTTACTTCAATAATCAACATGACCGTCCTTACTTGCTTTTGTTCCCAGAACAATGCTAGTGACCGAAAACAATAGACCTACAACATTTTTCCTACTTCGCCTAGCCCCTCCATAAATACCCTCCCTCACGCCTGCCTGACACGAAGGTGCGCTAGAGTATCTCTATATCATATATCTTCATTCTGAATTTTTCGAGTCGTGCTGATCGGACCGTTCTGGAAATTTTCGGGTGAGAATCGTTCCTATTTCGATTTGAACTTATTATTATCAAAATTTTGCCGCTTCCTAAACTCCCTTTTACGCCTAGCGTTAAAATTGGGTGCTTTAGTTTTTTACTGCGTCCCTCCTGTTTGGCCTAGAATTACGTCCTTTCAGGAACGTTTTTTCTTCCGTTTCCAACCCAGTCCCGCCCGTTCTTTTTAAACGTGGTTGTTTTTGGTCAGGCCGGTTTGAGCGTCTCCTGTTTTTCTTTTGAAACCTCAGTCCCGCTCGTTCTCCGACTTTTCCTTCTGGTGGTTATCACTTAGGAGGGTTTTCCCTTCTTCCTTTTCTTGACATATTTGACATTTGTTTAGTACTTTTGTTATATTATTGTACTTTTCCCGCGGCCTCTGGTCTTTTTGCGGGACTTTCTTCCGGTCTTTGACTTCCGGTCTTGTTCGACGCCATCATTGTTTTTGAGCTGTGTTGTGTATGTGGTGCTTGGAGCGCCTCTTTGTAGTCGCTCTTCTGGTGCATACTCTTCCCTTTTTGGTCGTTTCCTAGCCGGAGTTCGTCCCCGTTTTCGTCAAAAAAAAAAAAAAAAAAAAAAAAAAAAAAAATTTCTTCGTCTAGCCTGTTCTAGACGGGTTTTTCTTTTTTTGGAGTTCTCCGTGAGCCGCCTAATAGCCGGTCTCGCTTGCTTTGCCTTAGCTTTTCTAAGGAATTAAGTTTTACGGCTTTCAGAAGACATAAATTTTGTTCTTCTTTTCGGGCGTTCTAACCTTGGACAGCAGAGTGAACTCTTTGACGACTCAGACGACACAGAGCTAGCGGCATTGTCCTCGAAGTCGTTTCGCCGGATCGAACATGCCCGGCGGGAGAGTCGTCTCGACCGCCAGGTGTTGCCTCTCCTGCCTAGTAGGGGGGGGGGAGCACCCAGTGAACTCCTTGTGTCCAGCCGCTGGCTCCACCCTCCTCTAAGTCCAGCTCTAAGAAAGAGGTCTTGAAGCTCGAAGAGCACCATAGCAAATAACGTGCGTCCACAATTTTCCGGGGTGCCTAAGACCTTGTCGTCTCGTTGTCTCCGGCCAAGGAGCGGGTTCGTCTATCCAGACGGTCTGCCCCCCGCCCCCCGAGTGTTTAGCACAGAAAAAATTGCGGTTTTCTGTCGCACTTAGGGATGAGAGAGTCGTGCGCCCACGCTTCTCGCTCAAGGCAGCCCCGGGGGTGCCGAGTAACGGTTTGGGACCCGGTGCGCCGCAGTTTCTGCGTCTGACGGAACCACCTCCACCTTGGGTAACCCCCAGGAATGGCGGCTTCGCTTCCCGTCCGGAGTTGCCTCCACCCACCGTTCACGGCTGGTGGCGAATCCGAGGGCTATTACGGCTATCCTTGGGATTAAGCGGCCCAAACGCCCACCGTGGAGTTCGGTCCGAGCGAACACCCGGCCATCTCGGACCCTATCACCCGATGTAGCACAGAAAATTGGCGGTTTTTGTCCTCACTTAGGATGAGAGTCGTGCGCCCAACGTCTCGCTGCAGGCAATGCCCCGAGGGTGCCGAGTACAGGTTTGGGACCCGTGCGCCTGCAGTTTTCTGCATTTGGCGGACCACTCCACCTTGGTAGACCCCCAGGATGGCGGCTTCCGCTTCCCGTCCGGAGTGCCTCCACCCGCGTTTACGCTGGTGCTCGCAGGGCTATTACGATTACGGCTATCCCTTAGGATACGCCAAAACGCCTCACCGTGAAAGTTTCGTTCCGACGAACACCCGGGCTCTCGGACCCCCCGAGTGTTAAGCACAGAAAAATTGCGGTTTCTGTCCCTCACTTAGGGAATGAGAGTCGTGCGCTCACGTCTCGCTCAAGGACTGCCCCGGGGGATGCCGAGTACGGTTTGGGACCCGTGCGCCGTAAAAAGTTTCTGCATCTGGCGGACCAGACGCTCGCGCTTCCCGTCCGGAAGTATCTCACCCGAGATCCGTCAAACGCTTTTAATCGTTACTGGACCGTCGCTGGTGGTGCCACAGGGCTAATTACGGCTATCCCTTGGATACGCACCCAACGCCACCAGGGATTTCGTGTCCAACAACACTCTGGTCTCCTCACGGACCCGCAGTAGGGAGGTTCTTACAGAACGTGGCCGGGGATATTCGTATCCGTTCAGGGATGGCACCTGCTCGGCTGCCTGGTCAGACCCGATGAGCTGCCGCGATATCGCGATCCTTGTGGTGCTTTTAGCACCACCAAGCGGGTCTCGCTCCCTATCCCTGGGCGCTTGTGCCCCAGAGGTTGACTGGATATGGTGACCTCCTCGTTGGCAAGAGTACACCCGGCCCTCGTCCCGTGAACACTGGCCTGGTCAACTACGCACCTACGCCACGTCGGCCTCGTGCTGGGATCACCCGGCACTAGGGAGTCCCAGCCGAGCGGCCCCCGGGATAGGCGGATCGGTGACTGACTCGCGAGACTTACTATCGGAGTTCTCCGCTCACTCCAGCCCAGTCTGGCCCCGCAGACTCCCCGTCTCGTTTCCGCTCCCCTTGTGGAACCGAATGGAATGTGTCGGAGCTAAGGCTAATCCCTTGGATACCCTCATTGCGGCCGCCGGGTTTTGTTTCAATTTTTGAACACCCGGCCCCGAACCCTGGCGTTCTATCAGAACGTCCGGGGAGAAATCGTTATCCGCTCAGGACACTCCGGCCGGTTACAGACCAACCTACCAAGCGGGGTTTTTCGCTCCCCTATCCCTACGCACCAAGAAGTGACGCGACTAGCTACATCTGGTGTTGGATGCCTGGCCCGTTGTCACACGACACTGGCCTGGTCTCAACCACCCGCCTCAATCTGATACTTTTAGGTGGTTGTGCCTGCGGCAGCCCTAACCACCGGGTGAGCTCCCTATGCCCTCGGCTTTCGCACCCAGGGTGGACGGCTAGCTACCGTCTGGGGCCTTGGATCCTCGGCCCTTGTCACACGACACTGGCCTGGTCTCAACACGCCGCCATCATCTGATACCTTTGGTGGTTTGTGCCTGCGGCATCCCTACCAACGGTGCGCTCCCTACCTCGGGCTTCGAGCACCAGGGGTGACGGGACTAGCTACCCCTTGTGGCTTGGTATGCCTGGCCCTTGTCACACGACACTGGCCTGGTCTCAATCGCCCGCCACATCAGATGTATACTTTGTTGGTTTGTGCCTTCGGCTTCCTACCAAGCGGGTTTTCGCTCCCTATCCCTCGGGCTTCGCACCAGAGGTGACGGGACTAGT
>CALNVZ010003431.1:13654159-13686696 GCA_940671915.1 Paracentrotus lividus | reverse complement strand
CTCGTTTCATGCCAAGAACCAGACTGCCTCTTTCTGGTACCGTGGTGAGAGCTTCTCATCAAGTCTCCTCCTCTCTTGGGTCCGCTGGGTAGATAAGTGTGGTGTCCAGTTAGGCGCCCTTACAAAGGGTACCTCTCCAGATTTCCGAATCTCTCGTAGATTGATCTCTTCATATGCACTCGAGATTCCTTTTCTGTTCCGTTTTCCTCCTGACGCACTATCTCCGAGTGGTTTCGTGGAGGGACTTACAAGCGGCGGGTCCTGACTGCCCGTTGATGTCAGGAAGGGCCCCTAAGCTCTCGATACCAGAGTACAGCGCTTTCTGGGCGCTTCTTGCAGGGTTCATGAAGGAGTAGTTTTGAAGGCCAGCGTTCTGACGCTCGTTGTGTTTCCTTTCATTTCATTTTTCCTACGTACGTTTGCACGGGTGAGGAATGTTTTGGTTGTCTCGGCGTTGTCGGTGGCCACCGCGAGACTATCTAAGTCCTCTTAGCCCCCTGCCTCTCGTTTTGTCCACCCTAAGGTGTCGGTTGCTGGTCTGTTTGGACTAAGCAAGGTAAAGAGGGTCATGTGATTATATTGAAGTAAATTAGTAAAATTAGCACTAATTTTTATTATTTACCGAGATAATCACATGACCCTCTCTTACGCCCTCCCTCCGGCCCCCAACCTTGTCTCTATGACGAGTGTCGATTTGGTTGGTTCAGAATGAAGATATATGCCTTAGTGGTCTAGCGCCACTCTCGTGTCAGGCAGCGCGTGAGGCAGGGTATTATGGAGGGGTAGGGAAGTAGGAAAAATTTTGGTAGTCTATTGTTGGTCGGTCATAGCATGGCATTGTTCTCGGGAACAAAAGCAAGGTAAGAGAGGGTCATGTGATTATCTCGTAAATAATAAAATTAGTGCTAATTTTACTAATTAAAGCTAAGCTTAACTTTAGGCAACCTTTGTGAATACGGGCCATTGAGTTTGTTCATTTTGTTCATATCATTTAGACAAATCTACCAGCGCTTGAGGTTCCTTGGCTGTAGACCTGTCTCTCAAGCTTCTACTCTGCTCTTTCTAGCCATGTGGCATGGGCCATACACTGGCTACTTCCATGCTTTCATCTTCGAATTCTTTGAGCTTCTTAGTGAGGAAACTGTAAGTTATGATACTGCAAATTTTGGCAAACTTTTTTCCCCACATGTTGGTTCAGTAGAGTGGAATATGGGCATTCTGAATAATTTTTAAAAAATTATATCAATTCCTTTCAGATTTTCAAATTTGTGAAAAATGGAGTTACCGTGGTCAAACAACATATATGATAAAATATATGTGGACTATGGGCATTCTGAAAATAAAGTTTATCTAAATTGCTTTCAGATTTTCAAATTTGTGAAAATGTAGTTACCCTGGTCAAACAATACTGTAGTGGATTGAATTGTAGAAAAAAAAAAAAGTATTTAAGATGCCTAGAAAGGTTGATAATAATACACCTTAGAAGCAGTGTTGTGTCTTGGAATCACTAAAATTGTGGGAAATGAACTGGTTTCTATTATTTAAGAGTCACATGCACTACACACAGAAATGCTTGTGTGGGACTAAATATAACTATCGGGCCAAACATTTAAGCTGTTTGTTGTCATATTCTGACTTTGGGGCAATCAACGGTAAACCCTCTACAGTGGATCTTTCTACTTTAAAAAAAAAATTCTTTTGTAATAGCATGGAAATAATTTGAAAGCTCAAAAGCTAATTTTGCTCACTTTTCTATTTTCATTTCTTCCTACAGCTGATGGAGTTATGGAGTATCCTTGGCTTGAGGTCGTTAGCATCGTATCATGTTGGCTATATGCTAGCATTTCCTTTGCTCAGAATTCTTATGCTTCTTGGCTTTGCCTACCCTTTCATTAGTTTCCAGATCCTCATCTTTGATGAGTTTGTTCCGGTGAGTTGAACAGTCCAGTCCTTTGTCCCAAACAAAAATACACATTTTTTTTTTACAGTAGATTGTCATCGTTTTTACAAAAAGGCTAGAGGATGAAGAAAAAGTTATTGTTCACTATTTGAATGTATTACCAGATAATATGAAATATTTTATTCCAAAACTCTTGTGATAGGATAGATTTTTATCAAAACTCATTTTAGTGTGACTTTACGATGATGTTTATGCTATTGCAATAATCAACTCTGCATTCACATGGAAAACTGTTTAGTATTTTCTTGTGTGGGTGAAACACACAAATCTTACATACTGTTTATGCGGTAATACTCAGTGTGTAGGGATCATTGCAATGGGCTATTTTACTGGTACATTATGTGTTACTTTCAAACATTAAACTCATTTCAAATGAATACCACACTATATGAGTATATACATGTATTTGATTGATTTCATGGTTTTTCCTTTCTACTATCGAAACCATAACCTAGCTATAATCCTTAGAGGGAAAATTATTTATTTATTGTATTGTTTTTCTCTATTCTCTAGGTATATGCATCTCTTTATTATATTGGTCACATTATCTTCGTCATCTTACCACTCATCTACCTTCTTCTAGTCAAGCCTGTTTATCTGCTTGTCAACTCAAAACAGTAAGTACTGCTCATGTGACCTATAGTCCCCTCAGTAAAATTTTGCACAAGAATTCTAAGGACACAAAGGAGTACCGCCACACATTTTGTGACTATTTTCTTTTGCGTCTCACGCATCTTTTAACACCATTTTCGTGAAAATTATGCATCCCATTACAACACTACAGTACCTCTTATACATGTATGCTTGTCAGATCTAAAATGGCTCAAAAACATGTATTTTGTGTAAAAGTCAACGCAAATGGAGTTTTCTCACCTTATTCATAAAGATATGGTTATTTTTGTTTTCATTGGCTGAAATCAATTCATTTTATTCTGCAATAACTTTGCAAGAAATAAAAGAAAAGAGATTCATGAAACAATTAAAAAATAAAAAATAAATTATGATTTTGATACCAGAATTTTGTTTTCAATAACAATTGTTTGGAATGTAACAAAGAATATTTGCACAAAAAAATAGCATTCTAAGAACTCTATTTGTAATAGTGAATTGGTGTAAAAAGTAGGATGTCATGCATAGATTAGCGTAACAGAACATTCTTGTGTGTTACATGGCACTCTACCACGTGCAACTTTTTATTACTGTGCTTGAGGTGACGGTACACTCACATCACTATGATTACAATTACCTCTCATTAATGATAAGACGATTGTTCAGAGGAGGGAAATTAACTTGCTCAGTGAAAGGGGTAGTCCCCTTGCAGTCTAGTTGGTTTCAGTGAAAGCAAACAATGAGACAAATATTAGTGAAGGTTTAACGAATATCAGTCAGAGGAAAGCAGATTTATAAAACTTGAAAATTCTAATTTTAGGCATCACTTTACTTATCAGCTGGTCTCCCATATGTTGTGCACTATTTTTAAATTTTTTTTAATTTCTGTTTTTTTGTTGTTGTTTTTTCCAGACAGATATACATTTGTACGGATTTTCATCAAACCCTCTCAAATACATTTATCTCATTTTCTATTTTTTCTTATCACCTAATTTTGGGTGGATTTTCCTTTTAATTAAAAACTCCCTGGAAAACTGTAACCTTTTACATTGTACGTTTTGTGCATTTTTTACAATTAATTCGTCTCCTAAGCCTGACGTTGATCCATTTTGTTTCCATCCTAGGTCTCGAGCTGCCAAGAGTGAGTAAAGGATTTGCATAGACACCTGGGATTTACCAGAAACCTGAGCCACTCTAAAGGATTCAAGGTATCTAATCTATTTAAAGCCAATCTTGATCTCTTCTAATGGAATTTCAAATCCAGAGAAACCGGCTAAAATTAAATCTGAAATGTTTATAAAGCAGTATGTACGTGTAGGTTGTTCAAAACACCATTTTTTTCTCATTACTTAAGTATGATATATTTTTTACCAAACTTGTATGCAGCTATTATTTATTGGTTCATATGATCATAAAAATATGAATTTTATATAATTCTTTTTTTTCTTATGGTACTCAAGATTATCTTTAACGTCATTACTTGGCAAAAAGTAAAGGAAAAGAAAGGATTGCTCATCGATGGATGAGATAGAACAAGTCCAAGCTATTTTGCAATTTTGTCCTGTGTGACCAACAAATAAGTTACCATAAATCAATTATGAAATGATTCATTTAAAATATTTTTCATTTTTGGGGTAAAGTTCAGAACCCTTTTCCAAAGCATGAAAAATATATGAGATTAATTTTTTCAAAATTAATTTATGGTAAATTACTTGTCGGTATTACCCAAGACAAAGTTCCGAAATAGCTTGTACCCAATATTGAACGGGTACAACAGTGTATTTGCTTCATATTATATGCAAATGATGATGGATTTATAATGTACACACAGCAGTATCGATACAAATGTGAAAAGAAAGAAAGGAAAGTAATTCGCCGGAGAGTATTGGATCTGCAGTTTTAGTGTAATTTTCTGACAGGAATGCAATAGAAAGGTTCAACTCAACCCTACATGTATGAGCCCTGCACTCGAATGGCTCCTTTCCTGAAACTTCACAGCGCTGCGTTGGGGTTATTATTCCCACAGAGTGCAACCAAAGTGAGTGTGAATATACATGTAATGGATGTATCAGGAAGGATAGATAGGATTTTTATGAGAATCATGAAAGTTGTTTTGAGTTGTTGAGAGTGATATGATAATGAAACACTAATGATTTGCTGTTAAATATGAAATTTGTACTGATTGTATTAGTTAGGATGCCAATATAAAAGGTCATCATAGTTAACACACTGTAACAAAGGTTGAGTGCATAATTTGTCATGTGACATCGTACAGTGTGTCCCAGAAAAAAATGAATGTGGACGGTTTCAAATCATGAAATATGAAATAAACTATGAAATTCAGTTTTTCTTTCTTTCTGTTGACATAATAGGAAGAGCCACACATAGATGAGTAAGAATAGTTTGAAATCCAAATGCAAAAATCAAATGGTGCAGAACAGAGTAAAGTGATCTGCACTAGATGACTGCAGCAAATGAACAACTCTTTAAAATGTTGTTGTTCTTCTTTTTGGTTTTTACGGTGCTGTCATTCAAAATATGAATATTTTATGGCATGTAAATCAGTTGCATTTTTTTTAGAAACCTATCTAAGAACATAAAAGAAATGAACTATATCATTCTTAGGGCCAAGGCATTGTCATTACATCCTTTCAATGCGCAATTTGATTTGGACATATGAATTCGAGCGACCTGATATAGTGCCAGTACGTTAGATTACCCAACATGGAGCTCAATATCGTTGACAGCTCCGCTTCCGGCTCGAAGTCAGTAAGAGATAATTATGATAAATGGGCTAGCTTATAAGCTGCGCACGTTGTATCTTTACAATTTTCTGGCACAAATTGAGCGGTGTGTGTGTTGTAACGAATACGATGAGTTCAGTCATCGCGTGAGAATAACTGATAAAAAATAGCGCAGCTAGCTGTGCGCGCGCGTGAATATTAAATAGGCCTAAACTTAATACGTGCGCTAATCAAGCAATTACCATTTATTTGTCTTTATTACGAGACGTCAAACAAAAGAGACATCTTTCATTAAGAACAAAAATTAAAGTCGATTTTCTTTTTTACGTTTCGGCCTAACCAAAACATAAGTGCGACGCACATAAGAAATCCAGTGCACCTCAGCACTCCCCTAAGGGTGAAATTTGAAAGCAAAAACGCCAATGGCTTTCAGCTAAATCAATCCGTCGTATACATAATGCCGCTTACGCACGCATATGTTACCTGGCGGAAGTGGAGCTGCCAACGATTTGACCTTTGACCATTAAAATTTGACGATAATATCAATAGTATCGAACAGTATCGATCAATTTTTGTATAGCAAATCGGCCGAATTACAAACTCTTCTTGCTCATATAGGCACTGTTCTTTCATGTTTTATTACCTGTTTAAAAAGAAAGGAAATTTAAAGTGATGTAATTAATATTGCTAGTACCAAGAAAAAAAATGACCCCATGTCTCGATTATGCTTTTTCTGGGGCGCCCTGTAAAGCCAATGTCTGTCCAATGCACATATGAAACCTGAACGGTGGTTTAGTTTATAGAAATACATTTATGTACTGTGTTCATGTGTGATGCTTCAAAAAGCTACTCTTTATTGCAATATATCTCAAATATTTGTTGCATGATGTATAAATTCAGAATGAAATAGTCCATGTTGAGTAAGCATGCATGTAAAATAACTGCTTATGAATACAAATATACTCGTATATCACCAATCAAAGATATTAAATTCCATGGAGCATTGAGCTCCACATTATTAATCATGTACTGGAAAATCGCGCAAATTAATTGGGCTGAATTTCTAAGAGTTTTCTTCTTCTTTTTTAATTAATAATTATATTGTATTAGTTTTTATAATCATGTCAATATCATAACTTTAATGTTTTATTTTATAATTTAAAGTATTATAGATACTTCATTCTCTTGTAAATACTAACTAAATACATCCTAGATGGTTCACATTAAACTGTCTATTGTAGTAACATGCTATTTCGCTTGTCCTGAATTGGAACGGACCAGTAAGCTGAGTAAATATTTTGTAGTAACGTACCATCTCACTTGCCAGCAAATCAGTTGGACATGTTAGCTGAGTAAATATTGTGTAGTAATGTACATGAACCATCTCACTTGCCCACAAATCAGTGGGACAAGTTAGCTGGGTAAATATTTTGTAGAACTTATCATGGCATTTTACTTGCCATGGAATTGCTGAACAAGTTACATTAGCAAAATATTTTATTGAAACATGCCATTTTACTTGTTCTAAAGGTACAGGAACACAGTAGTTCACAAAAATGTTTTTAGTTACCTGTCAATTCACTAGCCCTTAATTCATAGGGACAAGTCAGTCAGCAATTATTTTGTAGTATCTTGCCATTACACTTGCCCTGAACTTCTATTGGACAAACAAATTGATAATCAAGCAAGCTTGCCGGAATTCCCTATATCCTGAATTATATATTTTAAACAACCGTGCAAATGTTTTTAGGAGTAATACGTCTATATACCTTTTTAATATGACACTGGCTTTAGTGTGAACATATACATATAGCATATTAACAATTCTTGCCCAAGCAACTAATGAAATTATGTTGTAATACTGAGCTTTAACGATAGTATCAAAGATGTGCTTCTTCAAATGTAAACATGCCCCTTGTGTGCTAGGAAAGCAAGCTCTATAGCCATGTCTTCCATGTGGAAAGTATTATAGGTAGTTGTTCTTGTGCTTCTTATTTATTTAGTATTATTGCAGCAGCAGCTACCACATCATTAATTTTCATTATTATTCATGAAATGTGTTTATGATATTCTATTATTAGATTTGCATGTTTATTGTTAAGTTCTGAGAATTGACATCACAAATCTTAAGTTGTACAATTATCACTGACAGACAAGATAAACCGGTTTCTTCTGGTTGTCGGCAAACTTAGTCTAAATAAAACTCCAATTATTTTTTTAACCTAGAGTGTTTCCTATACCTTTGGCTTTCTAATCATATTGCTAACTCCATCATTTCCTTTCCCCTAAATCTAACCCTAATCCTTAACCTAACTAGGTTTAGGGTGATTAACATCATAAATTTTATTTTGAGACAGACTTATTTGACTACAATGTACAGAGCTGGACAATTCCGCTTCCTCCCCTAATCCTTGCTACAGACCACCCCCCCCCAAAAAAAAAAAGGATATCGAGCGAGCAGATCATAAATATTTTATAATTATAAATTCATAACAATATTTGTAACAATTTTTGAATTTCCTACATTTCACTTTGTTGTATTGCAATTTTGCTTGGAATTGTGGTTTGGGAAAATATAACGAGTTGTTTATTGCATATAATTTGTATAAATCTAGTATTAAAGCCACTATGCCACAGCATCCTTCTATATCATCACCTTGAGTCGGAAACTGCTCAAACTGTCCCATTTCCTCACCCAGAGTGCAACATTCTGATCGCTTAGTCTTATGTGTAATCTATTATTTATTCTTGATATCATTCATACCATTATTATGTTACCAAGTAACCAAAATTAGTCCAACGCCCTTCCATATGTATGTACATTCCTGTTTTCCAATATAAATCCAATTATAGGCAACTTTATACTGAAATATACATTTTACCATCGATCATTGTATTAAAAGGTATATTTATTAAGACTAGCTTTATTGTAAATGTCCTTTTACATGGGGGTAGCAAACCTTATGGTGGTATCTCACTTTGTGGAAACTACATGGAGACGTCTCAGAGACGTCTCAGCGACAGAAAAAAGGTATAGGAGACGCCTCTAATAATTTTTATCTGTCACAGAGACAAATTTTCTTTTCCATCACAGAGACATCCCCCACAATGTAAGATACCAACATTAGCAAATAGTGCACTATCATAAGATAAAAAGTTTTGAAATTTTAAGCAGCTAGGGAGAAAATTTTGAATTTACATAATGTAAGCTGGAAGTTAGAATATACCAACTGTATATAGCCAGAAAATTGCCAGGAGAAATATTAACGTTTAACACAAATTAAGGAAATTAATTTGTGTGGTGTCTTACTTTTATAACATCAAGACATTCAGTAATGTGAAGGAGGTTTATTAAAAAAACTTGAGATGTGCCATTTAATTGAGCTTAGGATATTAGTAGGATATGTACCTTTGTTAACTTTTATCTTGCCAAATATAAACTTTATAATCCAGTCTAACCATATTCCTTGCCCTGCTGGTGTGTAATATTTATAATTTTTGTTTCATTTGTAGATAAAATGGTGAACGAAAGTTCTGACAGATTTTAATTTTTTTCCTTTCCTTTGTCCTAAAATGATATTAGGCAGCTTTAACATTGTCATAAAGATTATCAACTGCTTCCATTATTTGTTGTGTGTTTTTTGTATTACTATTATTATTATTTCAGAAGAGCATTATTGTCATTTAAAAATAATCTTCCTTTAAAATATCAGAGTACTATTGTTTTTTATTGATCTTTAGTTGTTTTTTTGTTAGCAATATTTAATCAATTTGTTAGGTTATCATTTGCTGCTCCTTAATGATGAGTTTTCTTGTGCAAAATTTCCAACCAGTACTTGATAAATATCACCTTTAAAATTTAACCTGTAAAGTAGTGTAATTTACAGGGTTTAGTCCGACAACTCATTAGAATTCATTTAAGATATATTTCTTTCTATTTGTTTGTGTTTTTGTTATTGCTGTTATTTATTTTTCCAACATATATTTGATGCGAGTTATTGATTTGCTCACATTTGTGTAAAACTCATTTTTTTTTTTTTTTTTTTACATACTAAATTTGCAGTGAATGGAGCACCCAGACTTAAACATGTTCTAATTTATAAAAAAATTAATTCATGAGAAAATAAGTATTTGGCATATCTCTGGCATAGATTTTGTCAACCTAACATTATTTAAAAAATCAAAATGGACACAGTACAGACAAATTTATAATTGAAAAATGTAATTAAAGTAGATATACCGCCAGGCAATCTCATATTTTGTCATCAAACACATTTCTTGCTTGTGATGTTTAGATTATTGTAGGCTTCCACATGTCACATTTTGATTGTATGTTTTGATTTTAAATGTATGATAAATAATTAAAACAGAGTTATCTGTAATCTACTATGCAAATGATGTCTGCACTGTAAAAACAAAGGGAAAATACAGAAAAATCTGTATTTTTACAGCAAAGTGGTGTCAACAGAGTCGCCATGAAATGTTAAAAAAAAAAAAAAAAAAAAAAAAATTTGTTGTTAATTTCCTTCGTGAATTTATGGGATAGAAGAAAAAAAAAAGTTTCTACAGCGAGCCTACATATTTAGTTAAAACAGAGCAAATGTGTTAGTCGTAATGTATATTTTGTATCTCTCATGTAAATATTTGCAGGAGAAAAATAAATTACAATTGTGTAAATGTACACAAAAAATGGCAACTCTGCTGACAGCATTTTGCTGTAAAAATACAGATTTTTTTTTTTTACAGTGTGTATAAAACGGAAATCATTGTAAAGGGTAGAGTTTGTATCTGTTATATTTGTTGATATTTATTTCATGTGAAAGCAACTCCTCTTTTTATCATTTTTAAAACCATGTGCAGCTAGTTTTAAACATCTTTACATGTTGGCACACCTTTTATATGATGTATATATGAGGCTTCTTTGAAACTAAAAAGTTGCTTTGCTCTGCATAGTGAGCATTATGTATTATTCAAATTCCATATATACGAATGTACCATGCATTAAAGGGATACAGCTTGTTAGTTTGAAGGTTCTATATTCTGCAGTTTTGTTATTTTGAAGCTTTTATTTTCCAAAATGGAATATGGTTATTCTGAAAGTGAAAAAGGGGTTGCTAATCTAAAAATGAAACAACCTCATCGTAATTAGGCACCATAATTATTTTTTAGATGAACAAACTACATTTTTGGAGAATCAAATTTTTGGAATAATGAACTGTATTCTGAAGTTTTGTTATTTTGAAGGTTTGATTTTCCGAAAATGGAATATGGTTAATTATTCTGAAAGTGGAAAAGGGGTTGCTAATCTAAGAATGAAACAACCTCATCGTAATTAAGAACCATAATCATTTTTTAGATGAACAAACTCTTCATTTTTGGAGAATCAAATTTTTGGAATAATGAACTATATTTTGAAGTTTTGTTATTTTGAAGATTTGATTTTCCGAAAATAGAATATGGTTAATTATTCTGAAAGTGAAAAGGGGTTGCTAATCTAAGAATGAAACAACCTCATCGTAATTAGGAACGATAATTATTTTTAGATGAACAAACTCTACATTGTTGGAGAATCAAATTTTTGGAATAATGAACCTTCAGACGATAGCATCAAATGTTCAGAATTATTAACAAATGTCCAGGTTTAGGATATTTGTGTGTTCGTAATAATGAACTTTTGAAATAATGTGCTCTTTGAAGCCCATTTGTTAAAGAGCTAAATTATATGTATAGCTCTTTGTTGTTAGTATTTTAATGTTATATTTCTTACCGAGAAAGATGCATAATCCATGTTTAATGTCTTCTTTTTGAGTGATGTGCATGCAAAGCGTTGGTATGTATTTGAGATATAAATAAATAAATACAAGCAAATTGTATACCCATTGAGTGGTATGAAGTACATGTTATATGATATGAAATCTTTGGGGATAAGCCTCAGTGGTGTTATTTCTTATATTTGTCACAATCATAATGTTAACATTGTCAATCATGTTATAAATTGAATGTTCAAAATCACCATATATATGTAAATAATGTTCAAATCGTGTTATGAATTAAGTTTTAAAGCGCATTTTGTTCCAAGTCACATTAAAAACCTATTAGGAATGGATGAATCAATGAAAAGCTTAAGACTTGTACAATTCCTTGATATTGATGCTGTTTCCAGAAAACAAATCATTATTCCACATTAATTTCTTGAGCGGGTTCCCTTTAAACTACAATGCCATCTATTCTGTTGTGGAACCAAATATTCTTTACACACAGTGTAATATGAGCTTTTTAATGTACCTTCATGTTAATGTGCTAGGCTTGCACAATAAAGTAGTGAAACTGAATTCTATTTCACTTCAGCCGACTTTGTAATGCACATTTGGTAGGCACATGATAATGCCCCAGCCATTACTTGTAATAATTACAAGGAAAGCTGCGTGTAAAATGGTACCAACGGAACATGTAATGTAATCCAATGAACGGGGTAATAATATACTGTAAAGTGCTTTTATCGGTTTAACTGGAGAAGCGCTATAAAAAGAACAAAACAAACTAATATTATCATTCTTATTAATAGAGAAAACTCAATCTTTAGCCTTATATATTGTAAATGTCAACTTTGAAATGTAATAAAATAAATGTCCAGGGTATTTTGAAGATGAGAGAGAAGAAGAGGTTTTGAAATATGATTTAATGTTTTGAGCTTGCCAGTCAACACACAATTGTCATCTTGTTTTAAAGTTTGAAACAGCAATAAATGCAAACTTATGCTTTTAAAAATCATAGACATTTGTCTAACAATTTGGTTTTTATTTTATAGTATATTGTGTATTGTGTTCTCTTCGTGTATCAATATTTACCTGAAATATCAGAAAGAAAGGGAAAGGGACATAAATTCTTTGTTTGAAAAAAAAAGTTCAATGTGTACAGTCTGTGTCAAATAAAATGGTACAAGTGGAATTTTTTTTTTTTATAGTATGAAGATTAATGACAACCTGCTATTGTTTGGTATTTTCATAAGGCAGGAAGATCAGACTTTCACCTGCAATTTTTTTCATCACATTTGGTGTTGTAATTTTTGAAACATGACTAGTTTTCTACAATCAAGAAAAATCCATTTTTCGCACGCCGTCCCATGCCTTTGTGTATAGGTTTCGCACAATGGCCATAAAGTGCTCAATTTCGATTTGTTCCTCGTCACACAAAATTTAGCATAACTTTTGTTTTACGAAAGCAAGTTATACAGAACAAAACGCATCAGCAAGGAAAATCTTTGGGCTTTATTTTGGTACCACATACACACATTATTTGAAAATATTTCACACCTAAATAATTTTTTTTCCGACTGTACCATTTTTTTTTACACAGACTGTATAAAGGCATCGGGAGTCCCGTGATATAAGTCATAGATTTATATTTCTGTTAATTAAAGGTTTGATTTCTGGACCATTTCAATTATTTACATAATTTTCAAATTAGTTACCTTAAATATGCCAAATATGCAAATTTAAGAACCCTCTTTCATTTTGCTCGTTGTTTTCCCTTTACAATGTATTTGGATGTGGTAAAGGAGTTGCCAACACTTTTACTATACTTTACCGCTCTCCAATAGGAAATTTTGCTCCACCTTTTCCCAGGTAAAGTTTCCCTACAATGTAATATCCAACTAAATGTAACACAATGTGTGTGTTTATGTGGGTTTGTGTGTGTGTGTGTGGGTGTGTGTGTGTGTGTGTGTGTGAGAGAGAGAGAGAGGGAGAGAGAGATGTATGTATGGAAGAGTATGTGATGGCGGCCAGTTGAGGGTAAGTGTGAGTGGGTGTGTGCAAGGATGTGGGTGTGTGCGCGCGTGAGTGTGTGTGACAGAGCTAGAGGGAGAGAGAGAGAGGGAGGAAAATGCATATCGAAAAGAGTGATGAGAGAGAGATAGAAACGTATCGGCGAGTGAGGGTTTGTGTGGATGGGTGTGTTGTGTGTTATAAGTGTGGGTGGGTGTGGGTGTGTGTAGTGTGAGGATGTAAGAGAGAGAAAAAAAGATAGAGAAAAAAATACACATAACATGTGAAAGAGAGATGAATAGAGAGATAAGGGAGAGGGTGAGAGATTCATTTGCTGATAAACAGGTCTGCTAAATAAATTAACTAGTCTTTAATATAACTGGAGGAAGAAAATGACAATGATAATAAATACTGAAAAGGAACCATATTTCCTATTCATAAAATGACAAGACAATCTCATTTATAAATATCAAGGATTTTTGCAGAGGAAGTCAGTTTCCCTTGGAGAACAAAAATAAAAAGCCATAAAAAAAGACATATTATGATATATGCCTAAGGAGACTGGTTGAGCTAATTATTAAATCGGATTTGTGGTAAGTCGTAAAGCGTGTAAAGACGTTGCATTGTTTGGCTTTCATTATCTGGCAATATGATTGCTTTGTGTTACTATCGATCTGCTTCTTGACGTATTGATTTCTTCAATCGATTATGTTTGTTCTTATGTATTCAGTGTGTGTGTTTGTAATATCTCAGGATAAAAAGCAAGCGACGCCGCGAGTAAGCGACAGATATTAAGGAGCAACTGCTAGCGGAAAGGATATCATTTTGCATCTCATCTGAACTTGATAGAATAACTTCGCGCGGTAAGTTTTTATCTTACTATTTTTTTTTTACCCGAAATATACGACTTACCGTCCACTTCTCTCTTTTTCCTGAGAAGTTTAGGCATTTACTGCGATTAGCAGTTCTCATTTTCGTAAGGACAGATAAAGTTGTGAAAAGAGAGAGGGTCTGGTTTATATGATTTTAAGAGGTCGTTTGAATTTTTTTAGCAAATCTCATCAATCGACTTTTATAGGGGGTATTGGATTTTTGAATCATGATAATTTTGCTTTTGTTCAATGAAGTTTTTAATGAATCATTATGGTTAGTTCGGTATCTTATTAGTAGGGATGTCCACTAAAATTTTAAATTATTCTAAAGTTGTTTTTGCTAGGCTTATTTGATAGAGCATTTTAAAAGAAACATTTTGGTAGTTGAATTATCACAATTGGATGTTCCGTTTCAAAGATATGACCCAAAGAGTGTCTCAGATTACCAATGAGCTGCTAGAACACTTTCAGACAAAGCCAGAAAATGCAATGAAAGCTGAAGTTTATGGTTCTTTTGTCTTTGATTTATTGAACCAAATCATACCAAACATTTTCTATGTGTGTATCAACATGAAATGAGATTATAGTAACACAATTGAGTAGATTATACAAAGATACAATTTATGGCAGTACAAAACTGATGGTTTGACATGTATGTTACCGTATTTGATCCAATATGACCACCGTGGAAAAATACTCCATAGGGCATGTTTCAATAGGAACACCCTAGACAATGGGCTATTTCATGGTGGTGTGGCTCAGAGCTGAGTGTTAGACAGGGTAGAGTAATTTTAAAACTTAAATGGCCAGTAGTAAACATTGTTCTTTGTTTTTCACCCCAATACATTTTTTGTTCAAAAATAGTGAAATTTTATAAATATCCACTTTTCCTTATCTGAATCTATTCCAATCATGAGAAATTTCAGTCATAACACACATCCCACAGAAGCATCACTTTGAACACGCTGTAGTTTTTTTTATATCAATTTTTCCAACAGGAAAAGTTGATCTTCTGCTGAGGTATTTTCTAAGGAAGAAACTGACCAATTAGGAATAAAAATGATTGATATTTACCACTGGCCAAAAGACAATTTCGAAAGCTGTTTTTTATTGAAAATTTTGCAGTTTCTCTGCCTGTGTATTATTGAGTAGGCAGTGCATGGGTCATTGTTTGCATTGTAAATGCATGGGTGACTACATCCATACAGTGAAGTGGAAACCGTTCTAGTGGCTTTTTGCTTTTGTTTGGCCATCCCTATTATTAGGTTATTTATTAATTAATCAATCAAAATAACTATATTAAGATGTTTGATTACAAAAATTCATGTTTACCTTTGCTCATATAGAAAAAGGATAATTGTTTATGAATTGTTACCATGGTTATGGAAGAAAAACATCGTATTTTAATGCACTAAAAACAGATTTTCTCATAGATGTATCGAATATGTCTGATATCGGATTTTAATACACTTTTAATGCACTTTATATAACACTTTTAATACACTAAAAAATCGGATTTTAATACACTCAACCAGAGTTGTTGTTTTTTAAAAATCTATATCTCCGACCTAATCAGTTGTGTAATTAGGCATACTAAATGGATTCTATACTGCCTGCAGCACAGGGAATTGACCAGGGAAATGCACTTTTTTTTCTGTGTAAAAATCCACGCAATTACATGACGTACGATATCTAAGGCTAATTATAGAAATTCAGCGTAGAAATGAAAATGTATCAGGGTCATGATAAAGGGCTACATCTTCAATCTTAGGTAGATGTAATTGTTGAAGCAAAATTCAATAGACCTGTTTACTAACATCATTTTAAAACTATACTCTCTTTTAAAAAAAAGAATGAAAAGATGCACTCTTGAAAAGGTGAATTCAGAGTAAAAATGGGTATTTTCACTCCAAATTCACTCTTTTCTGATATTCACTCCTCCAAGAGTGAACATTTTCACTCGCTTTTTCTTTCTTTCTTTCTTTTTTGTTGAGAGAGTATGCAAATTGTGTAAACAAATGTATAGGAAAACCTTACAGCTTGCCAGAGGCCTGTCAGATATAGCATAAAAACTCGACACACGCACATGAACATTGTATACAATTGAAGCGAACATTTTTCGAATAATCAAAATAATTATAGGCCTATTATAGGGCCGTTAACTTGTGTCAACTCGCTTAAAACGAGTCAAAATATCCAGCCTACAACCAATATTGAGCGGAAAACGGACCCACTCTTATCAACGAGTGACTTTTTCACATTTACTCTCTACACATTTCACTGACTCGACATGCTCGATATTCGCTCTTTTCTGATACTCTATCAGGAGTGAATATTTTTAGTCGTCTTTTTTTTTTTTTTTTTTTTTTTTTTTTTTTTTTTTTTTTTTTTTTTTTTTTTTTTTTTTTTTTAGAGAGAGAGAGGGCAGAGTGAACGGAACTCGTTTTACTTTTTGATCTCCTACTGAATTTGTCATTTGTCGTTACTTATGAATTTAGCATAATGTCGTACTGTAGTAAGTTTCTCTGAGAGGAAAAAAAAGTGGAGGAAATGCACAATGTTGGACAGGATTTAATCCTAGATGTATTCTGCAGTAGGCCTAATTGTGATTGTTATGACGTGAAATGGTTCTTTAATACATCCTTTGTATGAAGCGGAATTAACATCTTCTTTTCAAAATGAGGAAACAAAGAAAAGTAAATCGTTTATAAAATCGAAAGCACTTTGACAAGTTAAGTTTCTTTGAGAAAAAACTAATAGCTAACATGGGCCATTAGTGATCGATTGGTGGAGGGTAGGCTTACTTCAAGGATGGAGGTGTTATTGGTAATCTTTTTCATTATAAGAAATGAAATATAATTAATTTATTAAGGATTCGTAGCAAAGAGCAAGGAAATGGTATATTTGGAAAATGGGATGAATTTTGAACTCCTGTGCACTTGTTCATCTCCGTGCAAGAAGAATGATAATTAATTGTTTAAATAATTGCATGTCATTATGATGTAGCCTAAAGAAACAAATACAGGCAATATTTCATCAATACGTCACAATAACACTAATAAAAATATAATTTTAGTTTAGAAAACATCACGTCTCTAATCACCATCATCAATCACAATTCAAATAAAGTATACATTAGGCGAATAATATTTCTCTCAAGATAATTTTTATACAACTACAAATCATTTCGTTACGAGACAGTCAATTTGAAATTTTGAAAAGTGACTGAAAAGTAGACTACCTCTGAGCGCGAAGCTTTGAAGTCCAATAATCAATTGTGTAACCGACTAGAAGATGATATGACTTGACATAGCTGGATGTGCATATCACAGGCTGAATCATGTAACCTGTTTACCCTTGAAAGTACAAACACTATATGATTTAAAGCCTAAACCAGCAGTGCCTGTATAGCATCACCTCAAATCCTCAACTACTTAATCTGGCCCGGTTCCTATCCCAAAATGCAACATTCTGAGCAGTGAAGTTTCATAATAGACCTATTTGAATGTGCACGCTTTTCGCTACTTAATCCATTCATTTTGCAAACATTATCATTTTAGCAAAACGTGTGATAGTCTTTTTTACTCTTATTATGAGTGTTCTTGTCACAATGTAGTATTTCGACATAATACGAATATAATACAACGCTTTTCTTTCTACTCAAAAAGTAGAATTATAATTTTGTGTGTCGATCCCTATAGGCTATTTATATTTGACTATTGTCTGCTGATTTTGTTGTCATAGTCGACATTTTATCCGGGTACTACTAGATTTATTGGTTTATGTAATGATCACAACTTGGCCGAATCAATATTACTGAGATCGTTTCCTTCAAGATTTGAAACCTTTTAAAAAGCAAAGGGCATACGATAATGTGAGAGTTGGACCTTTAATAAATATTCTGCGCTTCTAGATTTGTTAAAATTCAACCCTATCATGCTTTTTCGTGACGCTTTGGTTGTCATAGAAACCGGTAGAAAATATAGGTAACATTCTCGGAATGGGGTGTTTACTATCAGTTCCAACCTGAATTTGAGCATTAATGGTGATCCTTCTCCGTGCTGTTTATCAATGCTATTGATTGCTAAACGTATGGATTATTCATTTGACTGTATTAACATGTTTTTATAGAGCTTTAAAAGAGCTTAATTCCAAAAGGCTTCAAGTCCACTTTTTGTCGAAAATTGAGCTATTGCTATCAGACTTTTGTTCAGAGTGGTATCTATCTAAATTTTGACAGAGGTGCACTGTCAGAATTCTTCTGTATATTTATGACAGAATCATTCTGTATATTTTTAAAACGGGAAATTTTCTGCAATTTAACAGAACAGGTCTGTTTTAAAAATGGGAAAAGGTGTTTTATTACAGGAAAATTGTAAACTTTCATACCCCATATACAAATTTATTTTCCGAAATTTACTGTAATGTTACTGTAAATTGTGTTAACAGTTGTACAATAAGATTACAGGTGTTCTGGAAGCTCTGCTGCAGGAACTTTTTCTGTTTTTAAGGGGAAAAAATACAGAATTTTTCTGCAATTTAATTGAACTGGGGGGCATTTCATCAAAGGACTTGTCGGACGTTTTATCCGACAAATTTGCTCTCAGCCAATCGGATGCAAGCATTTCAGTAGCTTATAACAGTTTGTCGGATAAAACGTCCGACAAGTCATTTGATGAAACGCCCCCCCCCCAGTTCTGTATATTTATGACAGAACATTCTGTATATTTCTATAACGGGAAATTTTCTGCAGTTTGCAGAACAGGTCTGTTTTAAAAAAGGAAAAAACACTTTTTAACAGGAAATTGGTAAAAATTTCATACCCATATACCAATTTTCTGTAATTTGACTGCAAATTGTGCAGTAAGATTACAGGTGTTCTGGAAGCCCTGCTGCAAGAACTTCTGTTTTTTCTTTAAAGGATTAATATTCTATCAGTGTGCTATCTAAAATTATGTGTGCAATGTAACCTTTTGATAGGCCTATCAAATTATTTCATTTATTTATTAATTTTTTTAATAAACTCCTTTCATGCCTGTACAAAATTTGATAATCAAACTCCCTTTTCTCTTAAGTCACAAAAGTGGACTTAGCGTCTCTTGGAAATGTTAAATCTACGGTAATCTTAAAGTGGAATAGATCTTTTATGAAGAGTCGGGTGTATTCTAAACGGACTATTACGGTATATGACGTGGGCGTATGTTGCTTATCTATCAACATTTCCAAACCCGCTCTTGGTTACCTTTCTGTATTCTAATCTGGATTTGAAAGAAAACGAGAAAATAGAACAAAAATAGTTGAAAATGAAGTTTAGATAGATAAGGGTGCTATTTCACTTCGCGGAGACGTCTCCGCGACAGAATAGAAATTTCGTCTCCGCGACGGATAAATAGTATTAGAGACGTCTCCGCGACAATTTATGAACAAAAAAATCTGTCTCCGAAATTCAGGAGACGTCTCGGAGACGTCTCGGAGACGTCTCTAATACTATTTATCCGTCACGGAGACGGAATTTCTATTCTGTCGCGGAGTCGTCTCCGCGAAGCGAGATAGCACCCTTAATATATATCATCTCATACTAATCCATCTGTTTGGTGACTAGCATTATTGTTCAACTTATTAACTTTGATAAAACAATTACAATTGGTTTCTGGCCACTCTTATGAACAAAAAGCGCATCCAACACGGATCTTGATTGGCTATTGACATTTAGTGATTGATTGCAAATCTTTGTGTCACGGGGTTTTATTGTGTGGAGAGAGTAAACAATTATTGTTATCTTTCAACTTGTTTTCATGATGGTAAGATTTTTTCCCCCCCTATTTTTTAATCATTCGGAATTTTATTTCTCCTTCATCTTTTCGTGGCTATTCAAAGGTGCAAGAACCTTTCTCGAAAGTGCTAGAAAGAATAAAGATTTATTCTCAAAGGTCCGAGGGTGTTTGGTATGATATTTATAGGAATGATATTCAACAAAATCAATTATGATTATTGCTATAGTAATTATTACAAACATTAATAGTTTAAGTATAATTTAATTGTATGAGCTGGTTAATGGTTAGGTTTAATGTTTAGATATACATGCATCTTTTTAGATTAACTTTTGAATGGTGCTCATGTATATGATATAGCCTAGGCATGCCACTTTCTCTTTAACACTGTCAATAGACTTCTGCTAAAAAAAAAAAGAAAAAAAAAGAAGAATAATAATAATAAACCATAATTCTATCCTTGTAAAATTTGCGGACACACAATAAAACCGCGACACGCGTGCGGCGCCATCATTCTCTAGATGTATATTTCACGATGAATGCACCTCACTGCGTATAAGAAACTCGCGATACTGAAAGATGTGGTATAGTCTAATTATATACCACCGAGCGAGATGCTCAGTTTGTCACTATACTGTCGATCTTCCTCAAACGCTCTTTGTATTCAATTTCTTTACGCGCCAGTTTCCATGGCTATGAATTACATAGTAAAGAAGCTATATTTATACCATAAGCAACTATCATATAGAAGCTATTTGAAAGGGTAAGTTTGATTTGATTTTTGTTTATTTGCTTCTGGGAAAATATTTACGAGCTATCTATGTGATAGGCAACGATTAATATAGAAGGTATATACAACCTTAAGTCTGATTTTTTTTCTTCATTTGCCATCTATAACAAGAATCTATACAAGAAGGTAAATTAAATGGTCAGTTTAATCTTTCTTCTTTTTTTTTCATTTACTTTTGGAAATATATTAATGATCTACCTATGTGACAGGGAATCATACTAGAAGAGTATTTGAAATGGTAAGTTTGATTTTGTTTTTTAAATTAAATCTGCTGTTGGAAATGCATTTACGAGCTGGATTTGAATTATCTTAAAAGTATGGACACGAAAAGAGGATGTCATGTACGAAGTAGAGCAGTGGAAAATCATTTGATCAAATAAAGAAAAATAGTGACATTGCATATCCATTTATGATAATGCAACAGTGCAGATAGGTGAAATTTAATATTCATTTTACCTTCACGTTCATTAGGCCTTAGTGTACCTCACGATTCTCTGTACCATGATGCCATTACTGTTGACCACATCTTGCAACTCACTATCAGGTCTCCCTACTGAGGCAAACTCAACCACCAAACCGCTTGATAGATAAAATTACCATTTATTATGTCTCCTTGTGATGATTGTGATGTTATTTTACCAGATGTTCCTTATAATGCTATTTCCTTGTCTATACCAAAATACCTATTTTGTTTTAAACCCCTGTATTTTGTATTTGTTCAACCTTATAGGTCCTCCGATAAAAAAATTAAAACACTGTATAAGTATTATTGAAAATCTTATCACACACTATATATTTATATACACTGTAAAAAATATTTGTATTTTTACAGCAAATCTGCTATCAGCAGAGTCGCCATAAAAAAAAAGTAATTTTAAAAACAATTTTGTTGTAAATTTCTCCTGCAAATAATTACGTGAGAAATACAAAATATACATCAGAAGTAACACATTTGTTCCGTTTTAACCAAATATGTAAGCTATAGAACTCTACATGATTTTTTTCCTCTCTTTCTTTAATTATTAGAGGAGAAATCTACAACAAAACTGTTATTGTTAATACACTTTGTATGCGACTCTGCGAATCAACTTTTCTGTATTTTTTGTTTACAGTGTGTGTATATTATATATATATATATAATATATATATATAATAATATATATATATATATATATATATATTATATATATACGTATATATTATATATATATATATACAGGGTGTTTCCGAAAAAAAGGAACCCAACTTTGATCACAATAATTTAAAAAGGATTCCAAAATGGTGATTTATGATAATTTAAATAAATCACTGTAAAGTGCAACTCATTATCATCTAATGATACCTCGCTCACCTCACCAATGTCCACTACGACTGTACGCATCAAACTAACCCCATGTTTTTAGAATTAAAGTCTTGTAAAATTTGTGTCGTGGAACTTCTACTTTCATGCACTTCTTAGATGAGGGTATTTGGGTATTAGATATGTGTGCTGGGAAAGGAGAAGGCCAGGTATCAACTAGTGTATAGCAATCAGATATAACTTGCAAGAATATGAGTTTAGTGGAGATTAAAATGAATTTAATATCACTGGAAGTACAATCATTATCATTCTAATGATACCTCTCTCAGCTCACCAATATCATGGTCACTGAACCCCATTGTTTTGAAATTGTCTCTCGCAAAATGTGATAGGTTCTCTTTATGCTCCTTGAGATGAGTTGCTTCAAAGATTCCTAAACAAATCTAAAGTAAAGCATTCCAGTGACTAAAACATAAATGAGATTGGGATAATGGGTTGGAATTTTTATTATTTAGTCCGCTTAATCTTACCCATCCAGGTAACTTCAACATAGTTACTGGTCACGACAACCAGAGAACCTTTCAGTTCCCATGGATAATTGTAAGAAGCATGAAGTGGCATCAATCACAATTTTGGCAGATATTTTCAGAACATGGGGTTCAGTGATGCGTTGACATTGGGTGAGCTGAAGAGATATCAATACAATGATAATGAGTGGCACTTTCTAGTGATATAGAACGTCATAATCCACTACTGTCATGTTTTAAAAAAATGATTGATGATGAAAGTTGGGTCGCCTTTTTTAGGCTATCATTGCAGCTATATTCTCCATCCTCAATGAGCGTGAAGAGTGACCTCACAATTTTGGCAGACATTTTCAAAACAATGAGGTTCAGTGATGCGTGACATTGGAGCTGAGGCGGGGATCATTAAAATGGTAATGATTGCACTTTCCAGGGGATAATAAATTTTTTTTAATCACCATGGTAATATTTTTTAAATTATTGATGATCAAACTTGGGTTTCCTTTTTTCTGGGTCACCCTGTATATATATATAAAGAATTGAACAAATTGTCTGCTTGGCATCTGCAAAATACACGAATCACAGTTGATATAAAAGAAGAATGCCAAAAAACATAAAATCATAGATTTCATAATAAAATAACTGCAAACCTCTTCACACATATACAAAAAGTGGATGTATATCAGGCAAAATTTGTAGGAACTACTTGAATTTTAGAGATAGATTTGAGCGGCTGCACATTCATTTATTCATTTTTTATTTTTTTAAAACTTTGTTAAGTAGTGTTTACAAATAACACTTTAACAGACATTTCCCCTCTCATACATGTTAAATGGAATGTCAAAGTTATACGTACATCATTCCATAGTTCGCATTGTATTAAAAATGTTTAATTAAGGGGATAATAGATTTTACAAGATTTTCCTAGAAAACTCTCATTTCGTGTATTTTTCCATATAAAGTTGCATTTTAACCGCTGAGATAGTGTATTAAAATGTTTTTTTTTATTTTTTATTTATTTTTTTATTTTTTTTATTTGGCTGATATTTTTTTTATAATGATTTATTTATGCGTTTCTGTGTGGTTAACAAAATATTTGTAACATACCGTATTTCTAGCTCACAAGCAATAACAATTTTACATGAGATTATAATATTTATCGTTATTTGACTTACAAACAGAGGTTTGTTTCAACATAAGCTTATCAGTTTTATATAACTTGAAGCATTGCCATGCCTTAACATGCTAATTAATTTTTTAGATAATGGATAGCGAACATACAGTCATTATAATGTTTTTGATTTAAAAAAAAGAAAAAAGAGGGGAAAAAAGCCTAAACAACTCTGGGTGTCGAAAGCAAAGAGCAGGAAGCTGCAATCTTCTTCATACACGGTAATATTTCTCATCTCAATTTATACAAGATGTGTAATCGAGCCAGTTAGGTGTTGGTTCTTGTACTCTTCGGTAGTACATTATACTTGAGGATCACCAACAGTAACAAAATAAATACACAGTAGATATTAAAAAAAAAACTCCGTAAGACGGAAAGTTAGTTTTATATAAAAAGTTATATACAACTTTTTTTATATAAAAGTTTTATATAAAAAGTTGTATACAGAGTGAGTAAAAAACAAATGTCCTATTATTTGAAGTTGTGTTGTTTGAAGCACGAACATTATCATGGGTTTTATGATATCTCCTGGTAGAGTAATCCTCCCAGTATTTCATTTGGATCTTCACACGCATGACTGAGTATCAGACAATCTTCAGAAGACGGTTATATCTCACCTGCGCCAAAAAGATGGATGAAGATTAAAAACAAATGGTGACAGAATATGTGCACACACATATACAAACGCACCCTCTCAACACACACACAAACCCACATACACTTATTCTCCCTCACACACACACACGCACATCATCGCAAACGCACCCCACACAATGAACAAGTCATAATAACATTTCCCCTTTGATGTTTTGTTTACACAGATCATCACTGAATGTTTGGACGTTATGATTCTCTATAACTGTTTGTGAGGTTCGGTGTAAAAATGGCAGAGGTAATAATGGCAGAGGTAAAAATGGCGGAGGTAAAAATGGCTGAGGTAAAAATGGCAGAGGCAAAAATGGCAGAGGCAAAAATGGCAGAGGTAAAAATGGCAGAGGTAAAAATGGTGGAGGTAAAAATGGCAGAGGTAAAAATGGCAGAGGTAAAAATGGCGGAGGTAAAAATGGCAGAGGTAAAAATGGCAGAGGTAAAAATGGCGGAGGTAAAAATGGTAGAGGTAAAAATGGCAGAGGTAAAAATGGCGGAGGTAAAAATGGCGGAGGTAAAAATGACAGAGGTAAAATGTCAGGTCTTGCGCAATTAAATTGTCATAGCAAATCCCATGAATAAAACATGGCCAATTCCCTTGGGTGGTATCTCACGGAAACGCCTTCGCGACAGATAAAAAAAAACTGTAACAAAGCACTTTCAAAGAACCGTCTCAAAGTTGTTTCTGCGACTCATGAAAAGTCTCAGAGACGTCTCCGCAACATTTTTTTTAAAACTTGTTTAAAACGTTTCATGAGTCGCGGATACAACTTTGAGACGGTTTTTTTTTTTTAATTGCTTTGTTACAGTTTATGAAAAATGTATCGGAGACGTCTCAGAGACGTCTCTGCTACATCTCCGTGACATCAGAGACGTCTCTAATACTTTTTATCCGTCGCGGAAATGATTCTGTCGCGGAGACGTCTCCGCGACGGAATCGTTTGTTAAACGTATAAAGAGTAGGACCTATTAGAAACGTGTTTGAAAATTAAGGAGAAAGAGGAGACTAAGGAGACAAGCTATAATGGCAAAACCATGTTGACAAATCCGTCTCAAATGTGTTTCCGCGAAGTGAGATACCAAAAGGGGTAAATAGTTAACAAAGAAAGCTAGTTATAATAAAATAAAGAAGGGATTACAAAATATCCTTGTTGGAGGTGTTCTTAACTTTTAAATTGACTGCCTTCCATTTGGACTAGCTGATTATGAGCTATTGCAATATCAAAGTATTGGCGATTGTTAAAGTCATTACCGCACGTGTTACATCAAAAATCGTATTGCTAATTTTATTCTATTTTTCTCTCATGAGGTAAAAATAATAAAGAATTACTTTTGTTAAGACATGTTGTTGTTTGTCCGTTAAACAAAAACGTGCACACCTATTTTAAGATGGCATTTCCACACTGACGTCATAATTTATTTATAATTTGTTATATCATGTAGGCCTACAGTTAAATGTAAAAATGTAAATAAAACAATCGTTCACTTTGGTATAGCAATATCTCATAGCAGATAGTAATCCTATAAATGGAAGTCAGTCAATTCTAAAGATGAGGACCCTCCAGGCAGTCCAGCATTTAAATTTGAAAATCCCTTCTCAGTTTTCTTTATGAATGTTTTACCCCCTTTCCTAAAGGGAATGAGCATGGGCTTTGCTATGACAATTGGATTGCGAAAGACATTCCATTTTTATCTCTGCCATTTTTACCTCTGCCATTTTTACCTCTGCCATTTTTGCCTCTGCCATTTTTACCTCTGCCATTTTTGCCTCTGCCATTTTTACCTCTGCCATTTTTACCTCTGCCATTTTTACCTCTGCCATTTTTGCCTCTGCCATTTTTACCTCTGCCATTTTTACCTGGCACCGTTTGTGAGTGTGAGTGAGGGTATGGGTGTGTATATATGTGCGGGTGTGTTTATTGAGAGTGTGGATGTTTATGTGTGTGTCCTGGGGTGGATAAGATAGAGTATGTGCAAGTGTATGTGTGTTCAAGTTCAAGTTCAAGTTCATTTTATTTCCACAAATCAACATAATAAAGCAATTTACAGTGTATAAAGCAATCAAATTAAATTCATTTACATAAAACAAATATAAATATATATATATTACAATCAAGAAGAAAAGTGGAGGAGCCTAAAGAAAAGCAGAGCTTGTTGTGGATAGGCCCCAATTGTGTGTGTATGTGGAGGGTTATGTGGGTGTGTGTGGTGACGGGGTGAGTGTGTATGTAAAAATGAGTGTACGTGTGGGTGTGTGTCTTAGTTCGTGGACATAAGCAATAAATTGTCATTTTTAAAAAAATTCTTCACCCAGCCAATTGGCGCAGGTGAGATTTTACCGTCTTCTGAAGATTGTCTGTTATTCAGTCATGCATGCAAAGATCAAAATGAAAAGGGTACCTACATATGCTAGGAGAATGACTCTACCAAGACATGTTATGAAACCCATGATTGAATCTTTATGCTTTTCACATGACAATTTTTCCTTTTTAAAATCAGTGAAATTTTGTCGAAATGATCCGCACGCAAAAACATGGAATCGCCTAATCATTTTTTTTTCGCGAATTGCATACTTTTTTTACATCCAAAGTGATTCCTAAATTGATCATTTATAATAATTATTTTTTTTATCTTTCAGCTGAGGATCACACGCAAGGAATATGAATTCACAGGAAGTCGTCGTCACAATAGATAACGCTTGCATGGCTTGAAGAATATTTGCTCTCCTTTTCACGATACAATTCCAACGTCCAAGACAGTTGGATGCGGAGCGCCGAGTTCAAGGATGAATTTATGAATGATTGAACAGCATCTCCATGTCTTCTACATCCGGCGTAGCGCTATCGTATTCAACCAGCAGTTTCAACATATACAACGAATAGTTAAGATATAGAAATTGATGTTTCTTGTAACATGTGTAATCTGTCGGATTAAGGATGTCATATTTCTGCATGCTGCAGTGAATAGCGATGAATGTGATGTCATTTTCTCAGGATGGAAGTGAGAGAGCATCGAAATAGCATACCCCGACACCACCGCTGCCGACGCGATGAAACATTTAAGTACTAATGGACTGATGATAATGGCAGTAGAAAGTATTCTTATGGCGTCATAATATCTAGAAGACAAAGTCGAAACAAAAATGTCTAAATGAACGCGATCTTTTCTGTGTCAAGCAATGATTTAAAAAGAATACATTTTCATCTTCGATAGAAACTTTCTAAAGCCTAAAGATGTTAGAGCTCTAAAATGCATTGCTACTGTGTTTATGAAATGCGTGTGGCAGGTGAGACAGTCCCTGCCTAAATGAGCAACACTTGTTCTTGGAGTATTAAGCAGATGATGCGTAACGTGTTATAAGATTTTGCAAGCTCTTTGGTGCTGGAACGAACTTAGATCATGGAACAACCAGGTGGAGTCAACACTTTCCAGAATTCTAACGAAACAAACCACAACATTGACAACATTTCAGCAGGTCTCTCACTTGCTGTCTTGGTTGCTATGGGAACTATCGGTAACGTTGTACTTCTCATATCGGTAGGGTCAGCGATGCGGACAGTTCAACCGCGGTGGCAGAGACTGGTACACGATCTCGTGTTCATGTATGGATGTTTGGAGGTGCTTTTCTTTTGCATCCCGTGTATTCTTTCAACCTACGCCTACCTTACCTCATGGAGAGTTGATACACACCAGTCTGTGTGTGACTTTTTCGGATGGGTCGCGTTTACGGTCAAATGCGGATCGTTGTGGATACTGACGATGATTGCCATTGAAAGATATGTAGTTGTATGCAAACCACGTGGCCTTTCGAACAGGATTGCACGTAGAATGGGATACACCGCGTTTATTGGGTTAATAACTGTTACGCTCTTTGCGTCCGTTCCTCTGATGGTAAAGACCCGGATGGTGACCTCAATAGCTGTTCCAAATGCTGTATGTAATTTTGATTTCACGCCTCAAACTACCAACACTCAAGCGTTTGCGATCACATGCATTGTGATTGCCTACGCCATGTTCCAGGTAACACTTTTCTGTCACGTGTCCATTCTCTGTCACTCATCACGTGACTTGCCAGAGCAGAAGGCGCCAATCCAAAGTGGCGTCGCAGGGCAACGGAACAGCCGTACCATGGTATATGCTTTAACCCCAGTCACTCTGTGGGTGTGGGTGTGTACGCTCCCTTTATTGGTAAGTTCATTACTGTTTTTGTTTTTTGCATCACTTATCTCTTTTTAAAGTATGGCTACCGAGTGCCCCCAAACAAACACACACACACAAACAAACAAACAAACAAACCACGATACATTTTTTTAAGTGCTCCCAGATTATATAAAAAACAAAACAAAACAAAAACACTATAAATTTCTATATCCTTTACCATGCTTTCAAAAGTGGACAGTGGCCACATAGTGTAAAACAGCGATTACAAGATCCCCCTGACTCTTATAAATCTGTGAAGTCATTCGCGGTCTCAGGTGGTAGCAGGTTTTAGCATGATGAGCAGGACTTTTTTTCATTCAATCTCAGTAGTTATTCCAGGATTGGGTCATTACGGAGATAACGCCTGTGGAGCTGGGAAAGTGTGAATCGCCGCAAAAGTGTAAATGCCCACCCATATGGGTACAAGAGCTAGCGTCATAACAATCAAATTCCATTTATGCATGAGTTCCTTAAAAATGTTTTACATTAGACGTGCGTAACATGAGCTATGACATTTCATACCGTATTAATAATTTGCACGAAGCAAAATGCATCATTGACACACTTTTATGTAGGGTAATATTATGCAATAAGCAAATAAGCTCATTTTTACGAAAAAAATTGAAACTAGTTTACTATCTACTTTAGATATCTCATGCTGCACGTGAGCCTGACACCTGGATGGTGTTATACCAATTCGTTCGTAAGTTACGAAAAAGTTTACGAACGACTGGTGATCAGTTCTTATGCTAAACTATTAACAATGCGATTAGTATAACACCCAAGAACATGTTACAATCGTTCGTATAGTCATTTCGTAACTTTAAGAATGACTTGGTGAAACAAGACCCTGATCAGAATTATTTCATTCTTGTGCTCTGTAAAACTGCCTAGTTGAAGTCTTACATGGAGTGTCACAGAATATTCTTTTTACTTTTGATACTTTTTGTCCCACCGGTAATTCAATTCCAAGGAAATGATTCGAATCTATGCGAGTGTGTCCCCCCCCCCTTTTTTTTTTTTTTTTTTTTTTTTTTTTTGGGGGGGGGGGGCGTTAGCGAAAGGCGCCATACTTTTGAAATGGCTTCTTTTTTAGAGGGAAATCTAATTTCCTTTTAGGGGGGGGGCAGCAATTCACACTTTTGCAGCTCCACATACATTATTGTCATGACTGTTTCTCCTTTTTCTTAATAATTGTTCTTATACAAGATACAAGATACAAGATATAAGATAATTTATTCAGTCCAAATCGTGGAAATTTGCCTTCCACCGGCTTACATAAATGAACATAACAATACAATATGGGAAATAATATACATAAACAAAAGTTGGTAACACATGTTTTGACAGGACGTAACTCTGATATGGATTCACTTGAACTTAAATCTGTATTTATAGATGTGTAATTGTATAATAATATTTATTTATATTTAATGATATTTAATGATATGTATATTATACTTCCTTACTTAAGCATGCAAGTTGCTAATCATATGTTGGCCTAATTAATTTATTTTGTCATATTTAACTTATAGTATTCTCTTCTTCTCGACCAAATTAGATATTATAAACACTTATCCTTATGGGATTATGATATGGCATATTGAGGCCCAGAAAAATGACAGACAGTTTCTTTCATATTACAAGATATGTCATCTAAATTATATCACTTGCCTGAAATTTGTCAAATTAGGGCAGTATAATCAATGAGGTTTTAAAAATGTCGCTTTTATCATGGTCAAAAAATTATTTGATATATCATATAATCATAGACATCAATCAGTGTATTGATATACCTCTTACAATATGGTTAATGAGAAAACAAATATTTTTCCTCATCACCAAAAATACAGGTCAATCCATTATTGTTACCTATAGATTGACATATTTATTAATGAGTCTTTAATCATCAGTAGTTTGAATGAACATTGATAAACGGAGTTTGTGTGTGAATATGCATGGAACTCTCGAAATGTAGACAAGAATTTGTTTAGAGCAACTACAATTTAAAATATTCTTTTATTGTGCGCAAAGCCTTCACACACAAAAAAAAAATGATAATGGTTATGATTTTGTTGTTGTTGTTGTTGTTGTTGTTGCATATTCCCTCAGGAGAAATCCTCGAAATGTTCTTCAAATGGTTGAAGGTCTTTTGTATCAATTTTGGTCACAATTCAGTGTTTTTTAATTTGATTTTTAAATACCAGATACAAGACTCTGAAATACACTTCTTCCATGAGTTATAATCAACTTAATTGATGGGCATATCATTATCTTATAAATCTCTTTCCATATTTATTGTCTACTCTTAAGATTACTTTGATAATGGCTCAAACTGGATACGAAATAAGTGCTGGATTGGAATTCGGTGTATTGCGTACATTGACGGTGTGTTCAGCTCTTAGTCCATACATCCTCCTATCCTCAAGTATGTATTACCGTCAATCATTATGTGCCTTCATCTGCTGTCGAGCTGCTTGGACCAACGAGCCGCGGGTAGATGAGCAAAACAGTGAGTATAAGCGCTTTTTCATAGTTTTTTTTTAATGTCAATTCAGTAAAGATTTATTTGAAATACTGTATTACTATGATTATTTTTGGTAGTTTCGGGACGGAATTTTACATATTTTACATTTCAATTACAGCCATACATGAATGGATAATACAATTACAAAATAAAAAGAACAATAACTATATTGATTTAAAAAATGATAATTTAAAATATTTATATTAAAAATATGATTCCAAAATTTAAATAAAAGGTAAAAGTTAAAACTTGCATAACTTGCAAACGAATGAGGCTTGGAAGAAAACTGTTTTTAAATCGTTTTGTATGTCATTTGAATGGTTGGTATCATAAAGTTTGGGTTGCGTAAGTTAAAGACGAGAGTTTTCTTTGAGGAAGACATTTTATAAATTTATTTTAGGGTTTAATCTGTAATTTCATTTGTGATTTTAGTTTGAGTTTGAAATGATCACACCTACCTTCGAAACAACAAATTGTTTTTCATCCTTTTTTAAAAATAATTATATAGAAATGTTATTCAATTATCCTACATCCTGTTTTTCATCGTTAATGTTCAAGGCCAAAACTGGAATAGAAATGTTGGCAATATTTTCAAGAATACGGGCACAACACTTGCACTATTTACACATTAACCCACACCTCCATTAGTCATTTCGTTTTCAATAATCTAACCTATTCGCTAATTGCTTTCAAAATTGTATAACGATCATGGATATCTTTTTAATCGTGATGTTTTCTGTAAATTAGATTTATATTCCCTGGATTTATATGTTTCATAAACCAGTTTTATTGTTGTTAACGTTATCTTATGACGTATACTGCCTCGCCAATGAACTGGAGGGCATGGAAATTAGCACACTCGGTCTAACATTGATTAATTTGTTTTTAATTATTTGAGCTACATAATCATTTTGTATTTTCCTCAAATATTGTATAAACTTGTCATGAAGGGATTCATATACAGACCTATAATTTCATTTTGGTTAAATTTCAATACTTAATTATACATGTATCATGTTTGATAAAATATTTGATATGTTTTACATGATTATATTTTGTACATTGAATGCAATTCAGCCTTCGGGTTGCTATGTTTGATCTCAATAAAACCTTTTCAATTCAATTCAAATGAACTCTATATCTTTGAAAAGCGGTGTTTTTCTGTCCATTAGATTTTACAAATGCCTGGATTTTGAATTTTTCATAAACCATATCATTTTTGTTTGTGTCGTTTTTGTTCAGATGACGTATCGACGGTTGTGAGATGTGAGAACTGTCTCGCCCATTTCAACCGGACGAAGGAACAAGGTCACGAGTAAGTACGGTTACACCCATTTACTCTTCTTTAGAAATAGTACACGCTCTTAGCAATTAAATTAAAGATATTGTTTGATTTCCCTGTGGATCTAAGAAAAATTACTCTTCCAGATAATGCTGTAATCATAATTGCAAACCTTTAGGTCAGACAGGATTTGCTTGAGGTTTTAAAGCTAAACGGTCGTTCAATTGTCGAGATATTGATGACCGAATATAACCATCTAGTCATGAGCGTGTACGCCTAAGTTAACACTGTAGTCTATGGAGGGAAAATAATCACTTAAAAAACTTATTGTGAAGCATTTAATGATGCTTAGAGAAAGAAAGTTTCAGAGTCT
>CALNVZ010003431.1:13624159-13651659 GCA_940671915.1 Paracentrotus lividus | reverse complement strand
CACTTAATTGACAGATCTACTACAACTGCTTCTATTGTGGAATCAAGACAGACGATAAACCATGGATCAGCCAATCACATCAAGCAAGACAAAAACCGTACATCAAACCGGCGCGAAGACGCGGAAGCGGTATCTAACGGGCACTCTGATTGGCCAGAAGTTGAGGTCGAAAACCACACCTATCAAATCCCGCAGCTGGACTATGATGACGTCAGGGATGAACATGCGTTGGCGCGAACTCGAGGAATGCTGCCGAGTGATTCGCATGTTTATCTGTTGTCTGCAGGAGAGAATGGGGAAATCGTGTATGACAGTAGTTCCTTTAAAGGTAACAGGGAGTATACATCGCTCAGGAGTGATCAGGAAATCAACTCAAGTAAGGGTTTAAGAATGAGCTATTTTTTCTCTTCGAGTTTTTCTCCAAGTAAAAGTTTTGGTCAAAGAAAATTAGACAGACTGAGGTGCTGAAAAGCCTCTAGTTTTTGTTTAAGTTAGGAACGCATACGAACTTTTTGAACAGTACCACAATTAATGCTCTATTGTGTTAATTCAGTAACACTTGAAATATGAATAATATATTTTTCATTTCATCAAGGAAATTATTCATTATGACCACACAAAAAAAAAAAATTGAAAAAAATGACATGACATGAAATCTGGTTTCCTTTTATCTGGGATACACTTAGGCCCTGTAGTTTTTGGTTAGGAACTACAAGCTATACAACGACTTGTTGTCAAAGACATGGAAAGTTTTTGAAGAAAAGGAAAACACAATGAAGACCTTACAAAATTTGTCTTCACGATATCTTTGAAAATGTCTAGTACGAGGAGAATTGAGGAAGTTAGCCAATATTCGAAACGCTTGAAGATAGTTTTTGGGAAGATGGCAAAGGGTCTTTCAAACATTTTTAAACATAAAAGTATTAATTGATTATACTGAATTGTTTGTTTTCTAATTTAACAAGGTTTTCCAATTGAGGATGCGTATGATGAGGAACAACATTACCAATCAAGGAACGGTCAAGCTGGCGGCTACCTCATTACACTTCCGGTCAACATGCCTGGTCAAGGGTCAAACGAGACTGTTGAAAGGATATTCTACATCCAGGAACCCCTGAAGAAAGATCTACAATCCACTGAAGAAGATTATCGCATCCAAGATGCAGATCTTGTGGATGATGTTACTAATGACGCAACAGCAAGAGTTCAGTCGTCGGGTAGAACATCCCCAATATACGAAACGACACATTCTTCAAGCTCGTCTCGTTTGGTAACGCAGGAAGACGACGACATTGAGAGTGACGAAGAACTGGAGGATGAGGAAGTCAGTAGACTTGAAGCAGAAATCAGAGGGAGGATCATGGGACGATCATATTTTGGGAAGCTGAGGCGAAGTAGCGCACCCGAAACCTTATCTGTCCAAAATCAAGGTATCCCATTATCCTCTGGTGGTACGGTAATGGACAAAATACCGTGGAGTTCTGGAGATAGTCCATCTCTGTCGGGAGATGAAATAAGGGAGCAAGACATTCGGCTACACGGTCCGTCTGCATCGGATCCGCGCCTGGTGACTTTGGCTTTTCAACAAGCCATGCTAGCACACTCGCAGAATTATGTCACTGAGAGTATAAAGGACGGTGGTTTAGAAAATGAGGATTGCGATGGAATAGTCCAGAAGAACTCGATGGGTCAGATCATACCCGTCATAAATATCACACCAGCTGAGAGTTTAGATGCGATGGACGAGGTTCAATCGATCTTTGCTCGACCTACTCGCAGGTTGGATTACCGCTTTCTTGCACCCATTGCTGAGGAGGTCGGTTTTGTCAGCGATCGCAGTTCTACCCGCACAAACAATAATTTATCTTCTACAAAGCATGAAAAGGTTCATCGCATGCCGAAGAGCACGTCCCAATTAATGTCGAACTGGAAGCTGCAAGAAGACGTTAGACGATCGATATCCACAACGCCTTTGATAAAACAAAAGAACATTCCTGAGGCGACAGAACTGCTTCTTGATGATATGACAGCTATAAGGTCAAATGAGCCTGATGAGCACCAACAACATCCCTCAGACTCAGAAGGTAGTTCTACGAACAGTAATTGCGAGGTAGACACTAATAATGACACTGCTGCCTTAGAGTCAAGTATAAGTGTGTCCGACCTGACTTTAGAACAGGTTGGAAACATTATAGAAGGCACTGTTGATGGAAAGGACAGAGCGGGAGATCCTCTCCTAGAGACCTCCGAGTGGATCAATGTCGAACATGCCATGCAGGGAAGTGTTAACCTAGGATTTGTTGCAGAAGGGGAAGTGTCTTTGAACTCTAATGGACTGCCGGACAAGGTTGTTTCATTTGAAAATGCCACTGAAAGAGAGAATCGTACCTCGCAGAGACCGAATATTGGAGGTGATTCTGTTCTTCACGCACAACTACCTCCTGTAGAAGTTGGTGCAACGGCAGATGGTAAATTGCAAAACATTGCATCAGGAATGACTTTTGATTCCTCAAGATTGTCTGGATCGGTCGCAACTGCCAAAAAAGGCGATATTGATGTAACTTCCTTGAAGAAAATATCACCCTTATTGAAAAGACAAGACAAGGTCAATGACAGTATGAATTCACCTCCAATTAACGGATCCCAAAGTAATACGTCTTCAGTTCACTGTACAAATCACAATGAAAATACTACAACGAACAACGAAAATGACGTATTTAAAGATGAAAACTCAGTGAAAATGGACATTGCTAAACAAAATCCAAAGAGCACACACTTGATAGAAAATGAAATTGGCGCTAATAACTCCAAAGCTAAAGTTGATCTAATGACGTCACACTTTAAGGGGAAGAGACCCGGGGTGAAAGCCTATCCACTAACGAGCATGCGGGCATTTCCCATTGACGGCAATCTGTATGTAATGTACCGGAACAAGAAGAGAAAATACAATCACTCCAACATGAACGGTGAGAAGAGTGAGGAGTTGAAAGGATACGAAAGTACAACCACAACAACCATGAACATGTCATCGCTAAGCAATGGGAATGACCCCATAGTTGAAAGGGACGCTCTCGACCGAAGAGCTTCTTTTCCTATTCAGAAGAGGGTCAAATTTATGAACATTGTGCCGAAGAAAGAGAAACCCCATGAGGAAATTGCAATACATGTAGTGTAAAGGACTTGTAGAAACAAATCATTGTAAAGAAGAGGAAATTGGAAAATTAATGTTAGAAACTTTTAATCTTTGTTAATGATTAATTTGGCAAATCCCACATATTCTGTAATCTATATTTGTGATAATTGAACTTTACTTAAAACCCTCCGGTCCAAAGGAATTTGCCATTATTTGATTTATATGGTTCCATTGTAAGGTATAGCCCGATTTTGTCACCCAATAATATTTTAACATTTAATGGAAATTTTATGATTCGTTATCAACGGCAAATTCCACTTCCTCGAAATAATTATTCAAGATTATGATTTTTAAAAACTTATTGAAAACCATACTCTAAATAGCCTTGCAATATCAAAATGTTTTGGTTCATGGAGTACGAGAATAAACCACACACAGATCAGATGTCGGGTAATCACGTACAGTATGGGATATCTAACGCAGATGTTAAACTCTTCTCATTTATCTTAGCGAAAAATAAACTCAAAAATTGAAAAAGATTTATGCTCTTCTATCAATAACGCATTCTGCTTTGAAAAAGAAGAAAGAAAGAAAGAAAACCGATATGAAATATCAAAGTTCATGGTACACAAGTCTAATGCCATAACTGATGTCATTGTAACAGAAATTAAAAGAAAAAGATTAGATATGGAAATCAACTGTATCTCACAGACGTCCAAAGTGACTAACAAATTCTAAACTGCTGACTGTTTTGGGCATTTCAAGTCCAATAGAAGGCCAAACAAATGCAAATGCGATAGTCACAGGCTAACTGCCATCGGTGTGACATCTGTCAATTATCATCCAGTTTGGTATTTTCTAGAACTAGGAAGGTTAAACTGTTATTTCGAAATTCATATTCGTACATTTCTATGGATGTATTGCATACAAAATCCCATAACTATTTCCTCTATAAAAAATCTTGTCGCACAGTACCAGGCGGGCTTTTTTGACTTGCCAACTGAAAAAAACAATTGATCCTAAATTTATTTCACTATTTGCTACGAATTGATTTCTGTACTTAATTTTAAGTCACAAGAGAAAATGATTCTTTCTTTTATGTCATGCATCGACACGTTTACAGTTAGGTCCATTTTAAGAAATGAAGAGTTTCATTCCAAAAGGGACTAAATCCACTTTTGATAAAAATTGAGTTATTGATATCAGGACATTGTTCAGTTACGTACTTATCTGTGAGCAAAAGAACTTACCTAAATTTTGATTGCAACTTCTAAATTCAATTTTCCATAGACGCCTGTACAAAATCCGGCAAAGAAATGCCATTTACTCTGAAGTAACAAAAGTGGATTTAGTCCCTTTTGGAATCAAGCTCTTCAAATATAGATTTTAAAAATATTTTCTGTTTGTCAAAGAAACTCCCTGTATTCAATTGCAATGACAATCAATAATCGGGATAATCAAAATCCCCTAGAGCGGAATACAGGATCAAGTTATCAACATACATAATCTGCAGCGAATTTCCTTGATTCCAAATAAATTACATTATAGATTCTGTTGTAGGCGTATTGGGCCGTCTGTATAAAAACAAAGTAATCCCTGAGATTTCTACTGGAATCAACTTCTATCCAGTTACTGCTAATTGCACATCATGTTCTATATTCATGGTATACTACTTAGTAAAGATATGCCGGTTCTATGATTTATTCCCAGACCATTCAATTTTACATGGTAACAAGGTATTCAAACAAACTGTTATTTAAACTTAAACTACAATATTTGAAATCAATTTTGCATATTAGCTGTTGCTATGTCGGTCAATCGAGATGTTTAACCAACGGGAATTTGAAGGTGTAGCAAACAATCATTGACGGCAAGATATTCCCGATGTTAATATAATTATGATTTGTCCCGCTTACGCATCTCCAGTGAGACATGGATTTGATTATAATTTGTGAATGTTCATATGTTCATATTTTTAGTAAATGGATTATGATTGTGTTTTGGGCAAATCATAAAGGGGCTTTTTAGTTGCTGTTGTGAACCCTCATTGTTTGTTTTAGACTTTTGACAATCATCTATTATCAAAAACCCCCAATCGAATTGAAGAAAGGGAATTGAATTGGGGTCAAAACATGAATGAATGTATATTTTACCACAGACTATCGCATGCATATCATCATTCTACAAAAAATAATTTTTCCTTGTGCAGTTACATTCTTAAGTGGCTTTGTCTCAATTTAAGGGCACCTGTGGACATGAGAAGGTACATACATACATGTATATTACACTGTACAAGGTGCTTGGGGTGCAAGCGGGCCTTGCATGGACCCCACCCTAAAAGTAAAAAAAAAAATGTGTGCCTAAAAACAGTCGAAATGAGCCGATTAGTATGCCCAGAGTGACAGGCCGTACCCTCTAGGCGAGAAATGTTCTATTTGTGTTTGTTTGTAAAACAAATATATGCTGGATTTGTAATAAATTGTGTATTCCTATCTGCAAACTATGCATCTGTACGCTTTGCATTGTTTTTTATGAAACATGTGCCCTATAATATAAAGAGTCACGGTACAAATCAAGGACCCCATTGTAAGTAAGCCTTCTCGGCTTTCATGGGCTATCTTGTCGTTGTTTCTTCTATTCTCTCATATATGTACACTCGACGATTAAATCAAATCAAATCACATATAGACAGTAACCAATCGGATCCTTGTTGCATATTGAATTCTTGCATAAAAGTCTCACTGTGAAGCAATCAGAATGGTTGGTTGATGGAAATTGATCTTTTCTCTTTTGTATTCCTTCCATCGTTGGATTGATAATCACAACTTGCTTGCTAGTCAATTTAAAGAGAGGTTGGTTCTCCATAGAAGGCGCTTGTCAATCTTAAGATCATTTGCACCGTGCAGATTGCAACGTTTAGAACACTTTTCAATTTCTTTTCGCTTCCCCATATATACATTCACAAACTTGGCCTAATAATACACAGGATTGGATGTAAAAGAGAAGGCAAGCAACCAAAAACTGAATAGCGTGGTATACTGTTAAATTAAGAGTCCCCTTTAAGTTTTTTTTTTCTTCTTAAAAGATTTAAGAAAAAAAACATAAAAAAAAAAACCATTAGAAACAATTTTTGCATCCGATCTCATGAGAATTACTATAAAATTTCTTTAGACAATTAAATTGTTTTAAAAGAAGAGCTCACCCTGAAGTGTGTTTTTTAAGAAACGGATGAAAAAGTTTGAGAAAAATCAGACTAATGACAAGAAATTTATGAATGTTTTTATGGTGCAAAAATTGCTGATGAATCAGTACCACGTGACCTACCTTCAATTTGTTATATTGTACATATGTACAATATAACTTTCGGTTTTTGTAGGGTAAAGCCCGTGTTAAATGAATGGGGAGAGTATCGATTCTATCCATTGCCTTGTTGCGCTAGTGCGTAACAGCTTACAACAATGGATATGCGGAGCAACAAAATACATAGCTTAGTTAACACCAATAGCTTAATTAACACAATAGCTTAATCAACACAAAAAATTTGGCAAAGATAAAACCAGATTAGGCAAGGTCAAAGATGTAGGGGTCTATTTACTATAATAAATAGTGTACGCTCCATCTTGCAACATTACTGGACTATATGAACTCCAAATACTAAATTATCCCTCGTGTGGATCAATTTCACCTTGGCCTACTGCCTTGGAGAAACAAATCTGCACTTCAGATAATTTTGTATTTGTCATAGTTATAATCCAGTATATTGCGCGATAGATTGTACACTATTTAAAACAAAATGAATGGTAAGTTGTGGTGCTGTGACATCACATTTTTTTTTTACCTCGTTACCAATTTGTCATAGTGATAAGCTATTTTTGCATCATTAGTCTGATTTTTCTCAAACTTTTTAAAAATCTATTTCCCTAAAAAAAATAGCTTAATTACAGGGTGTACTCTCTTTGGGTGAGATTGAATGCTCTTGGACCCTGGAGGGTTTCAATCCTGCAACATCTAAAAATCTAAAAACTTTTTGTCTGTCAATTGCGGTTTACGGTCCTCACAGTCACCTAATAAAATTGATAAGTACTTTGAGTCTGATAACGACTTTTCAACCTACACAACAAATTTCAGCAATAAAAACATTGTGGAATAGGTACAGAAGACTAATCTTTCATGAGTAAAATTTCAACAGGATTTCATTTTTATTTTAGAATCTCTCTTTGTTTACACATTTACACAGATGAATATATATTTTTTTTCAATATCAAATAACTATGTACAATTTTTAATTCTTTTAAAAACAGAACACCTATATTGACAAGTCTAACTTTCCATATTTTTTTTCATTAATCTATAATGAAATAATCCATTAATTTGTGCTCTTGAACTTGATATTCATCTGTTCATGTTCCACAATCATATAGACCTGTCAGGATAAAGATGAATATATCTTGGTGAATACACAAATATTACATATCTATGTGACCTTTAACCCATTGAACCACGACTAGGATAAACTCCAGGGCCCATATTCTGAACTCGGGTCTACACTGCAACTCCAGTTTCAATAAAACAGGAAATCTATTGAAATTAGGTAATCATATTGTGTGATCCTAAATTCCGGTGCGAGTTTGAACTGTTTAAAATCTGTTTAAACTGATTGAAGATCAAAATTAGCTTCCTCGGACATAAAAATTACAAAGCCTTATCAAATTCTAACCTACCTGTAAACATAATTTAGGATGCTGTAATCCAAAGCTTAATTGCGTTTCAGGATTAAATTTGGTATTCATTTAAATCAGAGTTTAGAATACAGACCTATGGGTTTCGATTCATTGTGGTTTTAATATGAGTTGCTGAGACAAACAAACTACCGGTATATGACTTTTGAACTTATAATACCAAAAGCTGATAATATCAGAATTTCATGTTAAAGTGCTTTTATTTTTGTGCCTTTTGCAGGATTCGAGATATCAAAAATACCTGCAAAAAAATTCTAGTGTTTTTATAGTATACATGTATCTGTCTGTCAAAATTGTTTAACATGCATTTCAAGATGTTTGGACCAGTGAAATATGAAATAAAAATGGCATAAACATGGAAGAGGTCAGGCTAAACTCCCACCTAGTGACAACAGCAGAAGCAATACTGGCAACTTCCCTGGTCCTGCTTCGGATCAATAGCTGCACACATTTCTACGCTCCTATGTGTTCATTGTAAGATTGGCTAGATCCTGAGCACCTCACTATAATGGGAGTAGACTGTATTCTTTATAAAGCTGATATGTTTCCATGCTCTATTCAACCTGCCACTGCTTAAAGAAATCGTTGCCCTTGTCATCAAGAAGTGGTTTTCCAGGTCCTGATTTCAAATATTTGCACATGTATCTATACCGTGTGCAATAAGTATTGTCGCCCCCTTACACAAATATACATAAACGCAGTATAATTCATCATTTGACTGAATTTTATAAGTATAAACACAATATTTTGACTTATAATACATCAGTTAACATTAATATTATCTGAAATAGCAATTTAACAGAAATTGTTCCCCCTGGGGGGTCAAAATTGCTGGGCCCACGATCTGGCCAATTTTTCTAAGTTTGACCCAGTAAAGACAGCCTATCTGATCGATGCTGATACTTCACCCCATCTCTCCAGGCATTGCAACATTGTTAAACCAATCTTTTCGACCTGCAAAGCAGACTTGCTATCTGCTTGTTCGTTTTCCCTTCCTTTCTCCAAGTTTTAGTCAATTTCCTCTTGCTCTCAGCACTTTCTTTCTTCCTCCTGTTGTTCTTGTCTACCATTTTTCAATGTTCGCAAGGAGGTTTGAGATCTTGAAATTCATGCGTTAAAGTTCGAAACAGCATAGCTCTACTTATACGTATCACAAAAAATGCATCTATGCAGCATAAAAAAGGTAATTTCAACAGCTAAGCTGGCATATTTGTTTGAAAGCCAAAATCATTACTCCCTATGTAAAATATTCAATAAAAGCATGATGTAGGGAGTGACAATACTTATTGCACACGGTATATGTAGATTGGCTTTGTCCCCAGCACTTTGTTATAACAGGAGTGTTCCTATGTATTCATTCCCAAGCACCTCGTTCTGACAAGAATAGACGGTACACTTTTTGAAGCTGAAGTTTTTCAATCTTCTATTCAACCTGCCACTGCTTAAAGAAATCATTGCCCTTGTCATCGACTACGATGAAGGCAGGAAAGTCTTCCACCTCGACCTTCCAGATTGCCTCCATTCCAAGTTCTTCATACTCCAGGACCTCCACTTTCTTGATGCAGTTCTGGGCCAAGATGGCTGCCGGCCCTCCTATTGAACCCAGATAGAAGCCACCATGAGATTTACAGGCCTTAGTTACCTGTGTCAAGAATGAGAAAAGAATGAGAAATGGAAACAAAATCAGTTGATATGAGTAAATCATAAACATGGCAGCCAGCCTACCTATGGAATTCATGCCTCAGTTAAGAGTGTCAAGAAAGATAAATGAAGACAAAATAAGCGATATGATTGAAAGATAAAGATGGCTGCTGGCCCTCCTATGGAACCAAGATAGAAGCTACAATGAGACATACAGGCCTTAGTTACCTGTGTCAAGAAAGAGAAATGAAACACAATCAGTTGATATGAATGGTCACAGAACAAATGAATATGAATGAATCAAAGTTTTGTTATTACCAGATTTATCACAGATTTATTTGACATTTTAGAAAACAGCAGAGATTTTTGACACTTAATAAACATTTAGGTAAAACTTCAGGGCTAAGATGGCAGCCGGGCCTCCTATGGAACTTGAATAGAAGCCACCGTGAGACTTACATGCATTAGTTACCTGTGTCAAGAAAGAGAAATGAAACAAAATCAGTTGATATGAGTGAAAAATAAAGATGGTTGCTGGCCCTCCTACAGCAGCCAGATAGAAGCCACCATGAGGCTTACAAGCCTTCATTACCTGTGTACAGGGTCAAAGAGAGCAAACAAAGAAAAAAAAAAAATGTAAATAAAGCAGGATGGTCTTACGTATCTATTGACAAACTGCCAGACAGAAATATATTACGTCTCTAACAACACCTTTAGTGCTAATACACGTAACATCTATTGGCTTTGAAATGTAAAACAAGAGAAAGAAGTGTGTAACTTACATCTTTACTTCTGTTTCCTTTTGCCAGCATGACCTTTGACCCCCCGGCAGCTTGAAATGAGTTGACATAGGAGTCCATTCTTCCTGCTGTAGTAGGTCCAAATGATCCTGAAGCATAGCCCTGTAAGCATGTCAAACAATCAATGTTTTAAGGATTCAGTGCCATAATACAAGATGTATCCGAATTTCCAAACAATGGGAAGATTCCTGAATTTTCTTATATCATTGAAGCAGTCAAATTTTTACAGAAGGATGGTGATGGAGATGGTGATGGTGATCCAAGATTTGAAAAAGTGCCATCTTAAAGTGGAAGACTCACAAAAGTTTAAAACTGTGAGTCCTAATTAAAACTTTTCTCACATTTTTTAAGGGCACATGGACAGTGGTGTTTCAGGAAATTTTGCTGTCTTTTGTTGGAGAGATAAACAGCCTTTGGAGTTCAAAGAGTTAATATCAGGTATTGAAAATGGGGGAACTCACGTCAGGGGGTTGATTCACTAAGACTTAAAATCAATCCCAAATACAGACCTATGGAACTATAACATGGCTATTGATCCTAAAATTAATTTTGATGTACTTAGGAAGCCCTTCTCCTGCGTCCAACCTCTCCTGTAGCTTGGCATGGGCGATATCCCTAGCTACTACCAATGTTCCAGTCAAGCTCACCGTTATAAGATATTAAAGGCCTTGTCACATCAGCCTTGCGTGTGAGTTATGGGCGAGTTGCGAACAGGAATTTCACAGCACGCAACAAGATTTCTGCGTTCAACAAGAATTTTCACAAGTTTTGCATGCGTCTTACCTGCTGTACGCGTGTAACTTACTGTCTAATTGCGTGTATTGCGCGTGACCTAGGAGTCAGGTGCATGAGTGGCGCATGCAAACTCGCGTGTTAGTTACGGTCGACATACGTGCTCTGCGTGGCATCTGCGGCCTAACTGCGTGTTGCCTGCGTTTAAGTTACTTGCAAGGTGCGAGCTTAGAGAAACCATCATTTCTCAAGTAAACATGGCAAGTGAAGTTCAGACCGATACGGAGCATTGCGTCCTCTCCGAATCAGAGGCAGCAAAGACGCCCCTACGTTTAAGCTTAATTTGGCGCCCCTCAGTTTAAGATCAATTTGGCACCGTCTTAACTTCAGGTCAATTCGGCGCCCCCTACGATGTTATTTCAATTTGAAATGCAAAATAAATGTAAAGTGAAATCAAATAAAGAGAAATGTATTCGGATGATAGGGGGTGCGCCCAAAAAATTGCATTTTAATTGATGCTTTTAAGAATGTGTTTTGAACTAAATTAATGGGAAAAAAAAGTGAGCGCAAAGTGTGAGCCGAGAATTTTTAGCTAAGAATTTGAGATAATCGTTCATCATAGACCCTACTTTTGTATCCGCGAGAGCGAAGCGTGAGATGAAAACTTTGAGCTCAAAATTGGAGTTATTTGTGCATTATGATTTAGTTTGAAAAAAAATCGGCCTTGTGGACCCTCTCCACATTAAAGGCCTTAGTTATGGTTGTTTATAACCCAATTAGACCTATTTCGCGCTTCTTATTGAATAAAGTTGGGCGAAAATTGCACAAGCATTTTTCCATATTTCCTTTTTCCATTCTCTTTCTTTCTTTTTCTTCTCTTCTCTCCCATATTCCTTCTTTCTTCCATACATGCTCATACGCAAGGCTGATGTGACAGGGCCTTAAGAACTGGATGGAACTCACCTCAGGTGTCTTTGCTGGTCCTGCGTAGTAGACAGGATGGTATTTGATATACTGAGGAAGTCCTTCTCCTGCGTCCAACCTCTCCTGGAGCTTAGCATGAGCAATATCCCTGGCCACCACCAACATTCCTGTCAAGCTCACTCTTATTTTAGATATTAGGTAAACTCACCTCAGGTGTCTTAGCTGGTCCTGCGTAGTAGACAGGATGATCTTTGATGTACTGAGGAAGCCCTTCTCCTGCATCCAACCTCTCCTGTAGCTTGGCATGGGCGATATCTCTAGCTACTACCAATGTTCCTGTCAGGCTGACTCTCGTCCTGATCGGATGCTGGGTAAGCGTTGCTAGGATTGCATCCATGGGCTGGTTAAGATTGACCTTGATGACCTCACCGCTCAGATCGTCTTCCTCAACCTCAGGGAGATACTTGATGGGGTTGGTTTCCAGCTGCTCAAGGAAGACGCCTTCTTCAGTTATCTTCCCAATAACCTGCGGTCAAAGCAGATCATTTTACATGGATTAATTTGTGAATTCTGGTTGATGTGGATTATTGCATTGGTAGGTACATATAAATGACTACGCAATACCGTGCAACCCCAAAACACTATTGATATGGCTGCCATATAACAAAATATAGTAAATAGTGGAAGGAAAATACAAGGTTTGATTGGCTAGATCAGTATCATTTGACCTACCTTCAATTTATTTCAATGTACATATGTACAATATAACTATTACTTTTTGTAGGTGAAAGGCCGTGTTAAATGAATAGTGAGAATATAGATTATATCGCTTTAAAATCGAAACTTGTTCAAATTGATTGATAGATCAACGCAACACGATGTCGGGTAAGTTTGCAAAAATAGATATCAAAACATGGATAACAATAGATTTCTTTCTCTCACAGAGGCCGAATTGGTATCTATGAAAGACGATAACAATTCTTTGAAAACTAAATATATCATACAGTTTTCGTTAGGTATTTAGCGATCATATTCTTTAAAAAATTAAGTGGACTTAGTAGACCAAATGGACTTTAATTAGTAAAAATGGGGTTACACCAAGTGGCAATTTACCCTTGAAACTTACCTGCCTGTCAGCAGAGCATGACACACCCAGGCCAACAGGACAGGACGCACCATGCCTTGGTAGACGAACAACCCTCACGTCATGACAGAAGTACTTCCCACCAAACTGTGCTCCTATACCAAGCTGCTGAGATAACTCATGAATTTGTTTCTCCAGCTCGACATCTCGAAAGGCTCTACCATGTTCATTACCTGCATTAAGAAACAGTGAAATGTATTAAGAGTACCGTAGCTTACGCAGTGGCTGAGATTCATTGGTATTTACAAGCTCATGAGCCTCTGCTATTGTGATTTTGAGTTGTTCAGTGGCTTTCCTTCTTTTATTTTTAACAGACGTCGCAGTGGCACTGCTAGCCCTCAGGTTTGTTGTATTCAATATTTGTTCAAAAATAAATATTTTTGTTGTGCTTTTTTTAATGTCATTGTGCATATCCACAAATATGCAAATATTTTAGCTAGTACACTAACCTGCAGCAAATAATTTTTTGCCGGTATACTGTCTACCCCTGTTATAAACACTTGCAAAGCCAACACATATATCTCATCATAACATTTTTTTTTGGTACTTAACCCATAGACACATCAACAAATTATAATAAGCAAATTATTAGTAATAGGTCCCGAGCACCTCTTCCCACCTGAAACAAACTGTAATGTTAAATGTAGTTGGTACAGTTTAGTAAGTACCACGGGCATAGACACAAATTATTGTTACTTGGGGGATGATCTATTAACTATCCCCTCTAGTAACAGCTCTATGCCAGTGGTACATGTAGGTATACTAACCAGTAGTAGGCAGGTTGTCATAATATTTTGTGGAAGCCATTTTAACAGTCTTGAGAGTCATTTCAGCTGAGAGACCTCCGATTACAAAGGACAGATGATAAGGGGGACATGCTGCCGTTCCTATTGTCTGAGGAAAAGAAATAAATCAGTTATCATTTTAAAGGGATTAACTTCATTCAGGATTAAAACATTTTTTTTCCAGCTCATGCTGTAATCATAATTGCAAACCTTTAGGTCTGACATGATTCACCTAAAATTTTAAAGCTACATGTAATTAGTCACTTGATTGCTGCGATGTTGATGACTATAGTCAGAAGTGTCCCTAGGTACGCTTAAGTTAACTCTGTAGTCTATGGCCGACCCGTATTCACAAAGGTGGCCTAATGTTAAGCCTAGCTTAAATCTGTGGTTTAAATATGGCTAGCGAAATGGGACACAATCTGTCTATCTTGCATGTTCCTTAAAAGATTACTAAATTCTGGAAATGTGCTTTAATTGTAAGGAAAACTTTTGTCATTTATCATTTCCAGACATTTCCAGACACTACCAAAAATTCTGGTAAATCGAACATCTTCTTTTCAAGATTGTGTCCCATTCAGCTAGCCATATTTAAACCACAGTTTTAAGCTAGGTTTAACTTTAGGCCACCCTCGTGAATACGGGCCAAAGGAGGGAAAATAATTACTTTTATACTTATTGTGAAGCATGTAATGATGCTTATGAAAAACCTTTTCCTCTTGACACATGCGCTGATAGCATGTAAAGCCCCAACAGCTCATATTTTTGCAAACACCACAAAGTTATTCATTATCTTTAATGAGTCTCGGAATGAAAAATAAAGAGTTGCACCTTGTTTCTAAGATATTTTCATATGTTTTGATGATCTTGAATTTGAATTAACAACATGATAACAATTGTTAATGATACTTGTATACCTGGTTATTTCATTTGAAATAAATATTGTAATGTGTTTACAGATGATCTTGTCATCAATTTTAAATGGAAAAACTGCTTTAAATTCATAAATATTTTACTATTAATTATCATCAAACAAGCAGTTTTTTATTTATTCAAATATTTTTTTGGTTAAATACTTGAAGTCTTTAATAATAAGATAACTATATACAGATTGTTGTTTAAATATATTTATTCATATGATTGACTTTGCTGTGAAAAAAACAACAAAATTATTTAACAAACAGCAACATAAGAGATGACTGTTGTGATCAGAACAGTATATTAATTCATGTATATTTTACCTTAATCTTTTCATTTACAAAGGCCATGAGTTTCTCAGGGTTGAGTAGAGCCTTCGTCTGCTGGTAAAGAAATGTCTTATTTGCTGAACCGCCCCCTTTGGCGATAAATAGAAAGTGATATTCATTTCCTGGGGTAGCGTAGAGTTCTATCTGGGCGGGTAGATTAGTACCTGTGTTGGCTTCTTTGAACATATCTAATGGTGATACCTGATAGAAATAAACAATAAATTTCAATTATTGGGAGTAAAACATAATTAATATAAAATCCACTCTTGTTATAATAAGGTACTTAGGACTAAACTAATTAAAATGTTGGAATGAAATATTGTTATACTTAAAGTGAAATGAATGTTCTGGTCATGAGATTGAAATGTGAAAGAAACTGTCTCAAAGTGATGGAAAAGGTTGATAACAATGCACTCAATAACTGTTTTTTGCTGTGAGATTTTGGAATCGCCAAAATGATAAGATATTAACCCAATTCAGCTTTAAGTCACATGCACTTACAGAAATGCATGTATGGGGCAACACAAAATGTTCGGGACCCAAACATAACAGCTGATTAGGGCAACTTAAAAGCAATCTTTTGGTGTGGATCTTTTTATTATGATACTCTTCCCACATAGCATGAAAATAACAGGAAAGCTCACAATAATTTGTTTTCATCTTACCTTCACCTTCCCACTACACTGATTCCCTTTGAAACACTAACCACAATTATACAGAGTTGTCCAAAATAGGGTGAAGTATTGCGTCCTTGTAATTAAATTTTGTATCAATGCTCATTACTGGAGTGGACTGAACTTCCCCATTGTGAAGGAAAAAAGAAGTTCATGTGATAGAATCATAAATTTCAACAATTTTGTTTGTCCAGCAAGAGCATTATACGAACAAACCAAAATTAAACATGAAAGTTTCAGAGAATAATAAAATATTTTGTTTATCCTACTGATGATTTGTCTGAACTTACTTGTGAATACCTCAGATTCTTCTGTGTGTACGTATCATAGACTCCTCGCGATAAGTGTTCTTCATCTCTCTCATCCGTCCATACATTCTGTCCTCTTTTCCCTGCATAAGAAATATCAAACAAAATACACATTAAGAAAATTTTAATATCAGATTTGAGGAGAGTAGCAGGCCCCAGTCTACCAGATATTGAAAGCATATGTCTGCTCTAGATTTAAGTAACAATCAAGAACCGACAGGCATTTAAAAAAGGTTCTATACTTTATTCTCTAAAAACAGAGATTTTGAGGGTAGAAAACAAAAGATTTCATGAGGAAATCTTCCATCCTTGTATATTGAGGTTCTCAAAACAGCCCAGCACTGAAAAGGTTAAACTTTCTTATTGGTCTCATGTCTTTCTTCTCTATTGTCTCTATTGAAGTTTTCTTTATTTCTCTTACTCCCAATAAGTGGATTCCTTCGATCGGGCTTGTCAATATCATATGCCGAAATTGCACTATTGTGAAAATCCATGGACACTCACTATGAAAACATTAAGAGAGCACTTTTTTGTACATTATATACAATTCAGCCAAAGCAATATAAAGCAATATAGTAAATAGTGGTAGTATTTTAAGAGTTGTGATTGGTTGAAATGATGTCACGTGTCATTCACGTTTTTGTTATAGTGAACGGTTTTTGTTATATTGAACGGTTTTTTTGTTATATTGAACGGTTTTTACCTGTGTTAAAATGAATGGTGAAATCGATTGCCTTGTTGCGCAAGCACGTAATAACAGTAAAATGGTGCGCACAACAATAGATACGCGGAGCGACAATATACGTCACAATAGCTTAATTAGCACCAAAAGCTTGGCAAACATTTGCAAAGATAAAACCAGATTAGGCAAGGTCAAAGATCTAGGGGTCTATTTACTATAATAAATAGTGCATGCATCTATTAATGCAACATTACTTACTATGTGAACTCCAAATACTAAATTATCCCTCGGGCACATCTGTTTCACCTCGGCCTACGGCCTCGGTGAAATAAATGTGCCCTCGGGATAATTTAGTATTTGTCGTGCACATAATCTAGTATGTTGCATGGTAGAGCATGCACTATTTATATAATATTGAATAGCTCACCCATGATGATGGCTGTACCCGTATCTTGGCAACCTGGTAAGACCATTGCTGATGCTATGTTTGCATTCTTGAGGAGTTCCAGAGCGACAAAGCGATCATTACTCGAGGCCTCTGGATCATCTAAGATGTTTCTCAATTGCTAAAGATGACAGAATATGGAAGATATGAAACAACAATTGCCAAATGGTTTAAACCCACTTTGACTAAATGCCTGTTTAGCCTCATGGTTTAATTCCATTTCATCTACAACCAGTTTGTCTAATTACCTTTTGGTCTAAATGCCACTTCACCTACATGTATTTACCATTTTTTTAAATTCCCATTTGGTCTAATTTCCAATTGGTCTAACACCATTAAAGGGGAATTATCCCCTCAGAGAAATTTGGATTTAGTGAATGGAGACAAACCCCCAAAACATATTGGTAAAAGTTTCAGAAAAATTAGGCAATGAATAAGAGAGATATGAATTTTTAGATTTTGAGATCACTTATGATATGGAGATCCTCCAATTGGCAACACTACCATGATGTGTGATGTAATGCAGGGAGATCTTTCCAATATCTATTGTACACATTGTACTAAAATCCTCTTTTCTCTCAATTCTAAAGGGAGAATAAAGAATCTTTTTATAGGATGACATGTAAATATATGAAAGTCATAATATATCATGAAAAGAAAGGCTGTTCTATCATTAGAATGAAAATAAATAGACATTTTGAATAGTTTTTGTGCACACCATATGGGGAGTTCTCCCTTTGTGACATCACAAATGGTGACCGCGTTGCCAAAGGGAGATTTCCTATGTCATCAGAGATCTCAATATTCCAATACTCATAACTTTCTTATCATTTATCCGATATTCACCAAAACTTCACTAATGTGTTTATTTGATTTTTCTGCATCCACAGTAAGACAACTATCTTCAAAGGGACAATTCTCCTTTCAACCAATCCTGCATCAGTCTGGTAATAGACCAAACATTCATTTGGGAATTAGACGAAAATGCAAGTAGTCCATTCGGCTATTAGACGAATTAGCAATTAGACCAAGTGGTCATTTGACCAAATGAGAATAAGACCAAGTGAGAATTAGCCCAAGTATGTTTTAGACCAAGTGGAATTTAGACCAAACTGTTAGTAGACTATATGGGTATAGCCTATGTTGTATTAGGTAACCTGAGTATTGGACCAACTGTTGTTAGAACAAGTGGATATAAACCAGTATAATCACCATAATGTAAAGGATGACAAGACATTTGCTCTGGGCATTGGCATATGAGCCATAATTTCCAATACATATGTATATAATTTTTTTTGTGACTAGTTTGGGAAATTTGTAATTGGATAAATTTGCAATATTTGTGATATTTCTATTAGGGCAAGTCCAAGCTATTTTGCGCGGTAACAAACGGGACATTCAGAGACAAAAAGAGGGCTTGTTTGAAAAATCTTAAATGAAATCTCAATCCTTTGGTATATTCCTGAAGGTACTAAGAATTTTCAACAAAAACATAAAAAATAGTTGTAATAACTTAATTCATAATTAATTTATGATCATTTATTCGTCGGTAACAAACGGGACCGCAAAAAAATGGTGTTTTCAAATTTTGACTTTGTTCACATTTAACTCTGAATTTAAAAAGTAGATCTAAATTTGCAGAGTCATATCCTCTTAAACATGTAATAAACATTGTAAGGACATATTTTAACATTAATACAACTTCGAGTTTTCTGGCAAAGTTCAAGTTTTAAAAACTATGACTTGCCCATTACTGTAAAAGGCCTTTTATTAATTGGAACGTTTCTTAACAATGGACTCATGAAATTCACTAAATGTTTACAAAAAAGTATAAAAAATAACAATGACAACAATAGTGAAAAATTATAGAGTGCACATACTGTCCCAGGATGCATGCTCAGACCTAGCGACAGTTCAATTAAGTTTCCTTTAAAGCTCATCTATAGTTTTGGGAGAACAGATTTTTTGTTTTACTTCCATATAGCTGAATAATATGAATTTATACCTCAAATAACCTCTGTGTACAAAATGATTTGTTATAAAATCCACTCTAAGACCTGAATTTAGCAACAAAACTGTGTACATCGATCTGTTGATGGGCGATATGCTGTTGATACATAGACTGATACACACAGATTTCCCCCACGCTTTACCAGTCAGCAGTGGTGTGGCATGCCCAGAGTTCTGGGGTGAGAGTGAAGGAAGTATGGCCTCATTTGGATGAATATCTCCCCACGTTTATGTTTACTATAACATATCATGGAAAGACATGCATGGTACATGGTTATATCGCTTGCCCATGTATTGATACAATGTATGTCATTGGAACAATATGAGGACAAGTTGAGTAAGTTTTTTTTAAATGCAATTTTCTCTACCACAACTATACTAGTAAGCATAAATATTAGTAAGCATTAATTGAGAAATCTTAATAATTGGGCATTCTTATTTGTAGATGTTTGCATTAGCCCAGCAACAGCTCTCTTCAACTTGTCTTTTATACTAGTACATGTATAATAAGCATTTATAAACAATGAAAATAGTGCAAGTGTGCAATTTTAATCATAGAGTGCTCTTACTTGTAAATGTTTGGGCCTGAGTAAGTGAGCTATGTCAATCATCGCTTGAGAAGCCAACGCGGTGAGTGCTTCTGGTTTCACTTTAAGAATCTTTCTCCCTTCAAACTCAATGGTGGAGACAAAGTCACCTATTAGATAACAATCAAATGAAAGTAAATAATTGAATTCTTTAATGTCAGGACTGTCACTTCAATTTTTTTTTGCACAAGATTGACATTGAAATTGAAGAAAGGAATTTTATGTTTCAAGATGGTTATAAAGTTGTGCTGGCATCTTAAAAATACAGAGCTAAGGAAATACATATTAAATTTTTATGACTTGAATATGACCGAAAATAATTCTGGATTCTGAATAGCCCAGAAGAAGACTAATAATTAGATAATAATTCATATTTAAAAATCAATATTTAATCTATTTCTCCCTGGTTGCAAACAGACTAGCTTACCCTTCAGCTTCTTGAAGGGTGTGTCAAGGGCATGATCAGGCTGAAAGACATCTTGATATATGAAGGGTTTCTGGGCTGCTACAGAGGCCTTCCATCTCACCAACCCTGGTCCTAAGACACGATGGGATCTCAGCAACCTTCCACACAACATCCTGGAACTAGAACTACAGTCTGTGTCAAATAAAATGGTACAAGTGGAATTTTTTTTTTTATAGTAGGCCATGTGTTTTGAACTCGCCAACCAAAAAGGGTGGTTTTGTTATGCTTTTCCAAAAAAAAATTCAATTAATGAATGATATCTCAGCTAAATGGAGGGGTATTGCCATGAAACTGGTCTTATTTGAAAGCTGAATGCAAACTCTATCATAGCTGTGAATTTGAATGAACTAGCACTTGAACTCGCGACACTGCACGTGACCGAATACAAAAGGCATAAGGTGTAGGCGGGGAGGGGGGTTGTAAAGGTAACACAAAGTCTATTGGATTTCGCACCCTCCTGTACATTCGCACGTTATGGCCATGATAACTCTATGGATATTTACTTTTGTGCTGCAAGCTTTTAGGACTTAATAGCTTATTGTCTCACGCATCTTTTGATACCGCATTTATAAAGTTTTGGCTGTTTAGTAATGCGTAGTTTCGAAAATCTCCGCGCATAGCGCGGTCAAAATGACAATTTTCCCCATTGACTATGTATTGTACACAAACTAACTCAAAACAGTTCATGCTGTTAGTGAAATGGATTGCATAAATACAGATAACTCAAAAACTATTTGAGATAGAGGTCTGAAACTTTGTAGGCATATTCAGTATAAGATGCCCCAACTAGATACAAGCTTTAATAAACTTTGGCGTCACCATTGCCGAGATCTTGGGGAGGGGCTGCCCTCTCCCCCAGCTCCTAATTGACAAAAATCCTTGGGCCCTTTTAGGTATAAGATTTATATTTTTAAATGAAGAAACCCTCTACAACTATATATTTCCTGAAAGGAAATTTCAAGAGCAATCCAAATATAGTGAGTAATTCAGCCTTAGACTAAAGGGAGGAAAAATATTGGGGGCTCCAAAGAAAAAAAAAAAGGGCCCAAAAATATCCAATATTTTCTCCAAAAGATTTTACTACTTCACCCTACATTATAGTGGATGTCATTTCTGAAATTAACAGGAAATTTCCTGACAGAAAATGTATACTTTTGTAGGTATAGAGTTAATATTTTAAAAGTTATGACACTTTGATTATGATAGGCGCAAGATTTTTAGATTTAGGTGATGTAACACAAAAGGGGGCGAGTTCAAAACGCATTGCCAGTATGAAGATTGATCACAACCTGTTATTGTTTGGTATTTTCAAAAAGCAGGGAAATCAGACTTTCTTCTGCAATTTTTTTTTCATCACATTTGGTGCTGTAATTATTGAGATATGACCAGTTTTCTACAATCAAGAAAAATCAATTTTTTGCACGACGTCTCATGCCTTTGTGTAGGTTTCGCATACCGGTAATGGCCATGAATTCAGCGCTCCAGAACAATAGAAGTGCGTGATTTCGATTTGTTCCTCGTCGCACAAAATTTAGCATAACTTTTGTTTTACAAAAGCAAATCATACAGAACAAAGTGCATCAGCAAGGAAAATCTTTTGGATTTAATTCGGTACCACATACACACATTATTTGAAAAGATTTCATACCTAAATTATTTTTTCCCCGACTGTACCACTTTTTTTTTACACAGACTGTAGATGGTAAACATATTAAAAAAGAGCACATATAAAGCTACTTTATCATCACATACAGCTGCAAACCAACATCAGGCTTTACTGAAAAATGGCTGCCTGTCGCCCTCTTGGTTGCTGAGGGAACTTCTCAATAATAATTAGTGCAACCAGCTCTAAACCTACCTCAAACAAATTAAAATAATATATAGTATTATTGAAATATAACTCTTTAATTAGATATTTCCAATTTTGTTTTGTAGAATTTTTAGACCCTTTTTTTTTGTGTCTCCTTCACTAGGCTTGAGCTTGACAAAATGCATTTTAATCTTTCTGCATTGACTTTCCATTGGGAGAAAACTGCCTCAGTCAAGTAGTTCCCAGTTATCATTATCATTATAAAAAGAAACACATTCTACTTCCCATTATTCCATGACTGGGCATTTGAATACATGTTCATTTCACTGCCCTTGCTATTTTAAATGTTCTTTCTTTCTTCTACAGTGAAATAATGATTGATTATATTTTTAAAACAATTTTACCATAGTTCTAAGAAGCGTGACAACAACTTAAGATAGATAGATTGACTTCAGAGTTTAATAGTTCCATCCCTTCTTTTTATGGCTAAATTTCTCAAACATGAACATGATAAATTGATGAAAAGCAGATGCAAGGTGTCAAAGCAAGTAGAAATTCATTGATTTATATTTACAATTTCATAATAAATCACAAAAAATTGAAACAAAACACATAAATAAAAGTGTTAAATGAATTAGGGCCCACTACATTCATGACAACACTCAAAACTGTCGGTAATGTCATTCTATGCAATAGTGTGTAAAGCTGGACTCCTTTCACACTGGACGGAACAAAATAGATCTACCGTACACCGCCCAGTTCTCGAGGTAAATCAAGGTTTTCGGGTCATAACTTCAGAACAAAATAATATCTCAGAAAGAATTACCTATCAACTGACGGCAAAAATGCTGGGGAATAAAACTCATGCAACATTCCAAAGGCTTCGAGACTCACTAATTGATCACAAATACGACGAATTTAAGAGGATCTTTCCCGCCCTATTCCCGTGGTAAACTAACCAATTATCGAGGTATACAGAAATGGCGCTGATCAGCTGGATCTATTTACTTGAGATCAGTGCGCGATATATGATTTATGGGGAATCTTAATCCGGGGCATGTACCGTTCGGTTTTATTGGGGTCAGGGTTCTTTTCTTTCTTTTCTGTTAGTTTTTTCTCTTTTATTACTTCTTTCATCTTTGACAATGGAGATAATAATAATATGAAGTATATATTTCAACAACATAAAAAGATAGTTGGCCTAAGTCCACAATTGTACGACCCTATTTGTTTAAATTTATATAGTCTGTTTTCTATTTTCCTTTGATACTGAATTGTGAATTATTATGACTCTTTACCCATTTCTACTCATTTTCAGGTTTTTTTTTTTTTTTTCAATTTGTTTTTGTTGTTTCTGTATTGCTGCTAATGTTTCTTCAGCCCCCCCCCCCGTCCCCTTGTTTTCCTTCTTATTGATACTAATTTTGTTTGCTCACATATTCAAGTGAAGAAATGTATTATCCATTTTATACTTCATTTAACCTTTATATTATATAGAATATTTTAATTATTTCATAAAGAGAGCCCTGTTTTAACATACTACAAAAGTCTAGTTCATTTTTTTTTTTGTTTGGTGGGGTTGCCAGTTTTTGATTGTATGATATTGCAGTGATATTAGAATATTTATTAGGTAATATTGGCATGCTGTTGAGAGGTCGATATAAGGAATATTGTGACGAGTCTTTGCACCAAATTAATTGGGACGAGTCGGAAGTCAGTCTAATAGTCTTTTTGGAAAAGCGTAAGTCAAAATCTTGTGTATTGACCGAAAATAGACATCTAATATTATCATTATTATCTTTACAGAGTATTTACGAATAGGCCCCCTCCCTCCCATTTTCTGATATATTTTTTTTTTTTTTTCTGGTGTACCATTCTTACATTTACAATTCAGAAAATTAAAGAAAAAAAAATTAATAAATGAAAAAAAAATAAAAATGACCCCCCCAAAAAAAACAAAAAAAAATCCGCCCCCCCCTAAAAAAAAACTTCCCCCAATTTTTTTTTTTTTTAATTATCATTTTTTTTTGTGATTCTGCAGAAAAAAAAAAATTGGGGCCCCCAAAAAAAAAAAAAAAAAAAAAATGCCCCCCCCCCGCTCAAAACGAAAAAAAAAAATAGCCCCCCAAAAAATGACCCCAAAATTTGTTTTGATTCTGAAAAAAAAGAAAAAAAAAGATGGGCCCAAAAAAATCAGCCCCAGGCCGTAAAAAACAAAAAATGCCCCTCAATTTTGTTTGATTCTGGAAAATAAAAATTGACCCCCCAATAGAAAAAAAAAATTCCCCCCCCCCCTCCCGATCCCCTACAAGAAAATTATTTGTTCTCCCTCAAAAAAACAAAACACAAATATTAATCTCTCTGGTTATCTCACTTTCAACTTTGGGGAGTCCCCCTCTTCCTGCCCAATATTATTGAATTGGGCAAGCGAGGCCACAATATTGAGTGAGTTCAAAGAACTTTGTAAAGTAGGTCAAGTTATGAAGTGCATTAACAAAATAACACTGTATTTGGGCCTTCTAAAACCCTCTGTATGTATATTTTAATTTCCAAACTAATAATAAAATATATAAAATGAATTAAGCACTGGACTGATTTTAATGTTCCAGCTCATCAATTGATACAATCGTGTCATACTTCTCTCTCTAATATATTTCATCTGAGAAAATTATTGTTTTTTCTTTTTTTTCTAAAATTTAGATATTAAATTATGTACAGTATGCAATCACATATCATCTTTGTAGGCTATATATTTATTCTGAAGAAACTCTTGATTATATATGTTGTAATATTAGTCACAAAAATCAAAGTTTTATTCTTATCAGGGTAAAATTTATGATGATGTTTACGTTATTGGTTTTCAATAATTGGGTTCTATACCTGATATTTTTCTAGCTGATTTTTCTGAAATAGAATGAAAATCAATCATTTGTAATGAGAGTTGTAATATGTATAACCATGTCCTTTCATATTTTGTTCCATTATTCCATGAAATCAAATTCAATATATAAAAAATCTGAGTATTAAATATTTTGTATTTAATGTAACTAAAAAAATTGAAAGGAACTTTTCTTGTTTCTGGTTTGACAGCTCTAAAAAGAGTGTGACGTTTTGTTTTGTTTTGTTTTGTTTGTTTGTTTTTTTTTAAGAAGTTACAATAATTACAAAAAATTGTGGTAGCCAAATCAATGAAATAATGACGTTGGAATATTGAGGAATCGCCTTGGGTTATATTTCAGTTAAGTTCAGTTCATTTTATTTACATATTCCAATCAAACAATAATAAAAACAAAAATTATATACTTACGATAAGGGGCATTGATCCAGGGAGAGGAGGTATTTTTCTAGGGAATAATATGACGTTTATCCTGGATAATATTCAAGAAGGTAATTGTCCAAGGTTAACATACGGGGGGGGGGGTAATCATTCAGTTGTAATTACCGCTGGTAAAATTCACTTTCGTGAAATTGACAGCATCGAACACTTCAAAATCATGCCTTCAAATACTCACTTACTTTCGGCAGATGTGTTAGTAATTAACTTAATTGGATGAGCCTGCACCTTTGAATGTTTTCAACAGAAATATGGCGCAATATAAATGCTGTGGATCATCATCATCATCATTAGAATTGTCCATGGGTGGTATTTGTCCCCGATCTGAGAGGTGCTTAGAAGAGGGGAAAATTGGCCAGGGGTTACTCGTCCGGGAATTACATGTCCCCATCAGAGGTAATTTTGCTAGTGGGTAAATGATAATTATTATCGGGGGTAATTTTCCAGGGGTTATTGTCGACCTTGAAGCCATCCTTCATCGGGTGGGGATGATTTCCTGTGGGTAAATTGTCCTTCAGGTTCGTAGTTGGGTGGGGTGAAGAGTAAGGGGTTATTTTCCTTGTACGTTTAACAACGGTTATGATTTGCACTCACCAAAATTGTTATAACAAAAACAACATTAAAGGAAATTCCACCTGCCCCCCCCCCCTCTCCGATATAGACACCTCAATTTATGAAGCAATGGAATCTTGTTTGAATAATTATTTTGAAACATTCAGACATTCATTGAAGTAAATAAATGAAACGATGATTTCTTCTTTATTATGTTTTTTTTCTCCGGCCAATTATAGTTGCACTTCTATGTATCTGAATGCACGTAATAGTAAAAGTACAATTATTTTGATTTGTAACATTTGCACCGGAAAATGTTTTTGATGAATTTATCATTATTCAATGTAAAAATGAAACACTATGACAACAAAATCATGAAGTAATAAATTATGCTTATTGTAGGTCAAAATACACACAGCAATTATTCAATATGAAGAGAGAATCATTAATGCATTGCAACATAAAATTGAACAAAGGAAAACTGCCCCTTAGTATGTAATATAACAGGCGCGGATCAGGGGGGGGGGCGCCTAACGATGTCTACGTCGCGAGTCGAATAGTACCTTGTTTGTTTAATTTGTTGTCAGGATGATTAGTTTTTGATTCACTCGCCGCGAATACAATGAAAAAATAAATAACTAAATAAAAACTAGTAGGGCCTAATAATAATAATAAAATAATAACGATATAAATAATATTAACAGAAGTTTTATTGTTTTTAAAGCTTGTTATAATGAATATGAGGTAGAGAGGCCTGGTGATTTCTTATTTTCATTTAGAGAGTTTTTGAAAGTGAAGGGGCTGGGCCGCAAGTGGGGGGAGGGGGCTGAACAAGCTTAAAATCACGCATGTATGGTAAGTTTTGTGTTTTGTACATGTTTGCTGACAGAAGTGGGCTGATGCCCCCCCCCCCCAGCCCCCTCATTATAAATACTATAATGATCATCATTATTTTTTCTTTTTCTTTTGGTTGTTATCGATGCGGATGTTTTTTTTCTTCAGTTTTTTATTATGTTTTTTTTTAAATTTCATCTTAATTAATCAATTGATTTAATTCTTTTTTCTTTTTCTTTTTCTTTTTTCTTTCTTTTGTTTGTGTTTTTTTTTTTTTTTTTTTTTTTTTTTTTTTTTTTTTTTTTTTTTTTTTTTTTTTTTTTTTTTTTTTTTTGGGGGGGGGATAAGTCCAAATTCTATCCAAGATTTATTAGGGCAATTGTATTGTAGGCCTAATTGTTGTTTCCTACCCCATTGTTTCCCTCCCCCAATGAATGGCTTACATTGTTAAAAAGAAAATAAATAAAACAGAGACACAGACAGTTACATGTATTTCAATTCAAATTCAATTTTATTTACAAACACATGAAGAAATACAGATTATAATAGTCTATAACACACATGAAAAAATTCCAAAGGAATTTAAAAGTAAAGACAAAGTAGTAGAGGACCGATGTGTAGACCCCGTGGCTATTTTTTGGGAACAAAGGTTT
>CALNVZ010003431.1:13561731-13615097 GCA_940671915.1 Paracentrotus lividus | reverse complement strand
GAATATTCGTTCTTTATGGATTTGGATAAAACAAGAAATACACGGGATAAAGATGTTCGGTCTTTATGCAATTGGATAAAAACAAAAGATGTTTATATAGTAAAATGGATATCAATGATTATTCGTTCTTTATGGATTCAGATAAAACAAGAAAATAATACGGGATACTCATGTTTATATAGTTAAAAAGAGATTAATGATATTTTGTTCTTTATGGATTTGTATAAAGCAAGACATATACGGAATACTCATGTTTATATAGTTCAAGAGAGATCAATGATTTTTCATTTTTTATGGATTCGGATAAAACAAGAAATATACGGGATACTCATGTTGATATAGTTAAAGAGAGATCAATGATTTTCGTTCTTTATGGATTTGGATAAAGCAAGAAATATACGGGATACTGATGTTTATATAGCTATAAAGAGAGATCAATGATTATCCGTTCTTTATGGATTCGGATAAAACAAGAAATATAGGCCTACGGGAAACTGATGTTTATATAGTTAAAGAGAGATCAATGATTATTCGTTCTTTATGGATTTTGATAAAACAAGAAATACGGGATACTGATGTTTATATAGCTAAAGAGAGATCAATGATTATTCGTTCTTTATGGATTTGGATAAAGCAAGAAATATACGGGATACTGATGTTTACAGTTAAAGAGAGATTAACGAATATTCGTTCTTTATGGATTTGAATAAAACAAGAAATACACGGGATAAGGTTGTTTGGTCTTTATGCGATTGGATAAAAACAAAAGATACGGGATACTGATGTTTATATAGTAAAATGGATATCAATGATTATTCGTTCTTTATGGATTCAGATTAAACAAGAAATACGGGATACTCATGTTTATATAGTTAACAAGAGATTAATGATTTTTCGTTCTTTATGGATTTGTATAAAGCAAGAAATATACGGGATACTGATGTTTATATAGCTAAAGAGAGATCAATGATTATTCGTTCTTTATGGATTCACATAAAACAAGAAATATACGGGATACTCATGTTTATATAGTTAAAAATAGATTAATGATTTTTTCGCTCTTTATGGATTTGTGTTAAGCATGAAATATACAGGATACTGATGTTTATTTAGCTAAAGAGTGATCAATGATTATTCGTTCTTTATGCATTCGGAAAAAGCAAGAAATATACGGGATACTGATGTTTGTATAGTTAAAGAGAGATCAATGATTTTTCGTTCTTTATGGATTTGGATAAAGCAAGAAATATACGGGATACTGATGTTAGCTAAAGATGAATCAATGATTATTCTCTTATGGATCGGATAAAACAAGAAATATCGGATTACTCATGTTGTATAGTTAAAGAGTCATGATTTTTCGTTCTTTATGGATTGATAAAGCAAGGAAATATACGGGATACTGGATGTTTATATAGCTAAAGAGATTCAATGATTATTCGCGTCTTTATTGGATTCGGAAAAGCAAGAAATATACTAACTGGAATAACTGATGTTTATAGTTAAAGAGAAGATTAACAAATATTCGTTCTTTATGGATTTGGATAAACAACAAATACACGGGATAAAGGGATTTCGGTTCTTATGCAATTGGATAAAAACAAAAGATACGGGATTCTGATGTTTATAATAGAAAATGGATATCAATGATTTTTGCATTCTCTATGGATTCGTTATAACATATAATACAATACAATACTATAATGTAGATGCGTACATACCATGAAGGACGGTTACCGCTAATGGCATTATTAAACGTTAAACACTTAGGGTCCGTAGGTTCGTAGGATCGTAGGACAACATTACCAAAAGGGAGAGGTGACAATTATATAAGGTAAACAGAGGGTTCGAGATAGTAGCGATCGTAGGCATAATACCCAGCCAGGGAGAGATGACAATATACACAAAGGGTTCGTAGGATAGTAGGATCGTATTGCACTAATAACCACAGGAGAGATGACAATATACACATAAGGTTAACAAAGGGTTCGTAGGATAGTAGGATCGTAGGACCTATACCACAGGGGAGACATATACACATATAAAGGTTAAACAAAGGGTTCGTAGGATAGTAGGATCGTAGGACCTATACCCACAGGAGAGATGACAATATACAACATATAAAGGTTAACAAAAGGGTTCGTGGATAGTAGGATCCGTAGGACTATTACCCACAGGAGAGAGACAATATACACATATAGGTTACAAATAGGGTTACGTAGGAGAGATAGTAGGATCGTAGGACATATACCCACAGGTAGAGATGACAATATACACATATAAAGGTTAACAAAAGGGTTCGTAGGATAGTAGGATCCTAGGACATATACCCACTAGGAGAGATGACAATATAAAGGTTAAAAAGAGGGTTAGTAGGATAATGGGATCGTAGGACATATACCTAAAGGGAGAGATGACAATATAAAGGTTAAATACAGGGTTCGTAGGATAGTAGGATCGTAGGACATATACCCACAGAGAGAGAGAGAGAGATAACAATACAAAAGTTAAAAAGAGGGTTCGTGGGACATACACCCAAAGGGAGAGATGACAATATAAAGTTATATGTTAACATGATACTGACGGGGATGACATTGAGAGGAATATAAGTTAGTATAGATACACTGTTCTTTGTTCAACTTGTTTGTCAAAAAAATTGGCGATCTTAGCAGAGCTTCCGATCCCATATCAATTGCGCCCTCTCGCGTTATGATCTTACACAATACGTGCGTTTAATAGTAGAGAGAAGTAGTACACGGAAATCCATTTAAAAACATTTAAATTCAACGTCCGTAGGATCGTAGGACAACCTACGGACCTACATCAAAGTGGAGGGGTATTCTGCAGTTGCTCCCATTTTTTTTCTCAAAGCGACCATACGAACTGTTATGAGCCCATTGAGTAACAAAGTTTAACGTTATGATGGGATTGAAAGTGGAAATTTAATTAGAAATTGTTTTATTCTAATCGCGCCGAAGTGTCACATCGTCAGAAGCACGAGTTTGATATATCAAACGAGTGTAGTGCATGAGTGGGATACCTCGAGAACTGGGCGGTGTACGGTAGATCTACTCATCTAACGTTAGGCCTACACAGAAATTATAATGTGGGACAACGACAGAAACATCACGATCAAATAACCCAACTCAATTGGACAAGACAAAGCAATCAAGCACAATCGAATCAATTTCCATGATTAAAATCTCTTCCTTTGTAGAATCGGAATCATAAACAACGTTTTTCTTTTTGATTAAAGCAAAAATAAATAGTTAAATTTACTTACAAAATACAGCTCCTATCAGAGACTGGCGATCAACCAGTATCTTCGACGGATCAAATTAAAAAGGAAAATATTTTGGTCTCGTTTTCTGTTGTCTCAATTTGACGGCCGGTCTATTGACATTTTACGGAAGGGGAGGGGGAAAGCTGGCTCGGCCCATCCCTAATCCCCAAATTTTAATATGCATAAAATCGGCAATTTTTGGCCCCTCCCTTGTGGTGACTAAAAATATAGGACCCTAGTTAATAAAATACAAACAAAACAAAACAAAACGAAACAAACAAACAAAAAATGTGACAAGAGAAAAAAATATTGGACGGCTTGACGCCTATCCCCAACACTGAGAGCAATTTTAATTTGCGTGAAAAATTTGGGTGATACAAAATCTGAAATTTAAATTTTGCCCCAGCCCCTAATGAAACCCCTGATCCGCCGCTGAAACTTGAAAGCTCTAAGTGGGTTTTTTTTCTCTCTCTCTCTCTCTCTCCCCTTTGGTCTACTTATCACTTTGCAATGATGAATCGAGGCTGAGACATGTAGGCCTACTATACTCTGCGCCCCTAAATATAAATATTTACATTTCTCATTCAGGGGAAGGGGGTTCCTCTGGGATACTACGTTCGAATCCCACACCCTAAATAATCCATTGCTAGTGTTGGATCCAGTTGGACGTACGCAACAGGCGTGTGCCCCCTAATTTGTAAAAAAAAAAAAAAAAAAAAAAAACCCAACAACAACAACAACAACAACAAAAACAAAAACAGAAACTTCCCGTCTGTCCCCACCATTTTCGAATTTGTTGCACGCGCCACTCCTCTAATTTAAAAACTTGGATCCGCTGCTAAGGGATGTATTTGTGAGAGATAAATCTGTTTGCGCACGCGTGTATATCAATCGGAAGCCACTTATACTTCAACAGACCAATACAGAATATATATTCACATCGACGTCCTTTTTAAAACCAAATTTCAGAACATCGTGATGCTTTGAACGTGCTTATGGTGATAAATCAAACTCATTTTTAGCATAATTACCCTGGAAAGTTTTCTTTAAAGATAACTTCTCAACTTAAGAAATAACTTCTCAATGTCACCTCTCAATCATCAATGATCATCATGGCAGCTTTTCGTACTTGGAAATTTCGTGCAATACTCGAGCTGGTAGTAATCTGCTTTTGTGTTAAAATATCCGTCCAAACTTCTTTTCAAGGTAAATATAATTATGAGAGCGGGTTTAAAGTGCTCAAAGATCACAATGTTAACGGGATGTTATACGCACGTTATTTTATTTTATTTTTTAAAATAAATTTCAATTCAAATTAAAAGAAATTTTAAAGGCACGTGGTCACTCTTGTTCCAAATTGCTCAAAATTTGATTGTCCGAAACGGATAATTTATTTGTTTTGCCCCTTTTCTCGTGGGCCTGGCAGCCGCTGAGCAGCGCCAGATGGACGTTGCTATGGGTATATCAGTGGCGGATCCAGGATTTCATAACAGGGGGGGGGGGCCCAAAATCGGAATTTCAGATTTTGGTACACCCAAATTTTTTCCCGTTACACCGGGCGAGCGAAAAGGTACACTCAATTTTTTTTCACGTCACGCTGGCCGAGCGATAAGCCCTTCTTGTTGAAGGCCAAACAGGGAAGCAGCAACTCTTATTTTTTAACGTCTTTTGGTATGACGCGGCCGGGGATCGAACCCACGACCTCCCGATTGTAAGGCGGACGTTCTATCCACTGATGAGCTAATAACATTATCATGACTGCCATATTTGGTGTGTATTGAATATTATAAATTATTATATATGCCTATGAATAAAAATCATCATTATTATTGATTAAATGCTTGATCAAATAATGTAGCTCATGTAAACAACCTTGTGAATTTCAATTACTTTGTGTTTGGTAATCGCCAATCGAATAATTGGCGATTGGGGATTTTATCTTCCATGCATTTATTATCCTTTCAATTTAATTTCAAGAATGTTACACGGTCAATTCATAAATGTTATGTTCTCGTTGCAGGGCATTTCTACTTAAACCAAGACAAGGTTTTGTTTATTACGTCAAACGATCTTCATCAAGCCCTGCAGTTTGGCGACACGCCCGAATGGAGTTTCAGCACATCAAGCAACCTCAAAATAAAAATGGTGTTCCACCGATTTCTCTTCGCGCATACAGAGATGATGATTGGCGATGGGCGTGGCAGCGGAGAAAATGCTATCTTGGCTAGGTTCAGTGGTAGTGATTTGCCAAATGACTTTCTCTCTGTTAGCAACGCTGCTTGGATGAGGGTGTACGCGGATCGAACCCCGACCCTGGACATGTCCGTTTCAGCAGTAACCCGAACAGGTAGGCTTGTCAATAGCAACGTAGGGACGTATACCAGAGTTCAAGCCACTGGCATGACTGGCGTCAATCTGTAGATAATGCTTTACATCTGGGGGATATTACATGATAATACGAATTGTCATCCCCCCTAATGAATAGAAAACGCGAGTGGTACGAACACCAGTGGGTCACGCCCATTTTATTTATTTATTTATTTTAAATTATTATTATTTTTAATATATATTAATAACCCTCGCCGTACTGGGTTTCTTTGGAGCCACATCTTCATTTGCACCAAATTTTATTTCATGCCCCTCATTACCTTAAAAATATTCACCCGGTCACCTTTTTACCCCGATGGCATAGGTGTCACAATCCTCAAAGCCCTAGAATTCACCTAGAGATAAATGGAAAAGTAGGCTTTTTGCTTCGGGTGCCTCTACTTCAATATTCTTCATTTGCTTGTTTTTTCCCCTTTCTTTTTAATATTTCAAGTGTTTGATAATGCCACCAGGAATTTTATTTCTTTAGGCTTTCATGACTTTCCTAAAAGTGTGCTTTCTTTCTTACACCTTTTTTCCCCATAAAGATACATTACATAAGAATTTTAATAGGCCTATCTATATTTTCTTTTGTGTGTGTGGGTTTTTGCAGGAAGCGGTATAGTTTCTACAATATGGTTAGGCAAAATGATGAAATAAAGCCGTTTTGTTGGTCAGGAACTTAACTGATAATGCCATTTGATTTGACAACGACCCTTTCAGCGAGTGAAATTATCTAATATTATGACCAAGTTGCCAAATGATGTTCCCCCGTTCTGTCAGGATGATGAAACATCGAGGTGAATCTTTATTTTCAGGTTTATTATCATGATAAACCTGAAAATAAAGTTTTAAAATAGTCAAAATATATACGGTAAACAGAAATCCTCTTGTTATCTAATTTAACATTTTTTAAAATTAGAATGCTCTGATAATTAGTCCGCTTGTTTTACATAAAACTGTATTATATTTTACAAAGGAATTAGGCTTTGAGTGTCCTCATATTGCCGCGATTCAAAAGTTAACAAAAAAAGTCACAATCAATTTAATTTATTTGATTTGAATTTATCGTGAGGTATGAAAAGAAAAACATTGAAATGTGAGGGATATATGAAAACGCCTGTTCCAAAATAAATGGGTCCTTGTAAGCCTACCTTTTGCAAAATGAAAGTACAATATGAATTAATTATATCTCAAAACACAACCTTAAAACTACTGAAAAAAAAACCAACTTCTGTTTCAATTAATTGCCTTTCGAGAGTATTGAAGGATGTGGCACGAAAGTGCATTAATTGAACGTACATTTTAATGTAATGGAATTTTAATTGCGCACGCGACCATCTGCCCATTTCTGAAACATGAATCACTACTAGAAAGCTCACATCAACTATCTGTTAAATCATTTCCCCACCATCTACCGATGTATTAAGTTTTTAAGAAGCAATTAATATATCTACACTTCATGATTATAGAATCGCTTTCATATACATTAATTATGATATCTGAAAGCTTTTTAACGAAAAACACAGAAAAATTGCCACATAAAATTAATCATCATTACATGTATAACGATTTTGTAATGATATTTAATCCAGCTATGGGCAGCGGAGAGTTGTTGAAAGTAAGAGCGTCTCAGAAAGTGATGGAGGATGTGCAGCTGAAGAAACCCAAATGAAAATATAATTGGATGGTCATTTTTAAATATTGGTACACGTCTATGGGAATAAGAGTGGATACTACCCCTAGCCCCTGCTCCTCTGGTCACTGCATGTAACCAAAGCATATGCACAACATTCTACCTTAAATTATGCACAAAAGTGCTTTTCATTTATTATTACCTGCCTTTACGCAATAACGGACTAATTTCTCATATTCAGAGCTTGTGGCAGAATACGATTCTGCCCACTTGATCCAGTGTCATCGCTTTCCTTCCATGTACAAGAACAACGCCTACCAACTTTGGCGTATCAAGGGACCAGATGTTGGGAGCTTGGTCTCCATCGAAGTATTACCCCTAGACCTCGAGGATGGACGAGACTTCCTTTACATTGGTGATGGAGTCGGCACCTTTAACAAGCAATCTTGGGCTTGGACAACATGGACGGGCCAAAACGAGAGCGTTCAATACACTTCCAGGAGCCCCTATGTTACTATTATTTTTACATCTGATTTTAGCATCACCAGACCTGGTTTTACTATCTTCTATAGGGCAGCGATGTCAGGTAAAAATACTAGAAGTAGAAATGTCAAACGTGGAAATAAATAAATAAATAAAAAATTGTTAAAAAATCTATGGGGTAAAACAAAGTCGATACACTTTTCTCCTTTTCTTCAGAGGGGTGGGGGTGGAAGGTGTTCGAAATGAAACCATCGACTCTATTCCCACACCCACCTATAGCATGTATAGTTGGATTTATCATGTTTATAATATTTAGATTTCAATAACATTTTGCACCCATTTATAATTATTGGTAGTATAGTTATCTGCCCATAAGATAACATCGCTGTGATAACTGATTAACGAAATTAATCTCCTTAAATATTTCATCATTAAATTCTTTATAAGGACTTTTAAGTAATTGGTTTGATTCATTAAAATGAATCAGACCAATTGCCAAATGAGTCAACGAGACGTCTTTAATCATTGCAATCACTTATTAGCCTTTAAGGAAAAAATATCACAAAGGCTGTTTATCATATTTTATAGTAGTTTTGATTTCGGTTTCTAGATCAAGGTGTGCTTCCTACCCTGGTAGGCCTAACTGTCACAGATGCCCTTAAGATCTCACCGAAAGGTACGTCGTGTTTAATGTCCGCTCATCAAACATTATTATCAAAATTAAAATAAGCAATTAATTAAAAGCAGATATCGCTTTGGTTAGGAATCCAGGGGCAGGCTATTTCAAATGTTAATTTATCATATTCATGTATTTAAATGTGATACATTTTCGAAAGGCGATAATGAATGCATTGTCTAGTCCCACAAAACATTGGTCAATATAGTTTTAGAAAGGCATAATTGTTCCTTTAGGCTCACGGCGACCCACAACCTGATATGACTTTGAGGCGCTTTCGCCGCGTGGTAATAGAGGGAAAGTTGCGAATACCTGTGACCCTGTAGGAATAAGCTTATGCCTTGAATATTCAAACCAATCAGTAAATTATTTAATACCGAATATATAACAAATATTGAAAATAAGAGATAGGTTTCAATACCTATGAGGTTATCAAATAACGTAGGATCACATCAAAATCTTACTGTGCCCTCGGGCAATATTATTACGAATTCAATGTGCCCCAGGGATATTCCGACTCTGAATTGTTTATCAGGGCTGACCACGCCTGCACATTCAGCTCTACAGAAGACAGGATAATATGAAAGATTCTTAAAATGGGTATGGAATATCGAAATAAATCAAATGCAATATAAAATACAAATTCATTCTTCATATGGGAATGGCCTCGCAATTGCCAGGCAGTCAGTCAATGGGGCTATGTTACACTTTTGCACCGCGCTAAAATTTAAATGCAAGGAATTTCCCAATAAAAATCATTAAAGAAAAACAAACTAAATCAAATTACATAAAATAATCGTTTTCTTTCTTATTCCGTTATCAACTCAGTAAGTGGTCTATTACTGCTGATGATTTGCATAGCTTCATCATCCACTTTCATCGTTATCATGTTTGCCGTACGCTGGTTAATTTCGAAGTACCGATCTCGCTCTGTCAGTCTACTCAGAAATGTTAGTAACGCATGTTGTTCTAAAGCATACAAGAGACAATAATATTACCTGCTTGAACTAATGTAGGCCTACCAATAAAAATAGTAATTGTATCCTTAGACATAATTGACTTCGGGAGTCACGTAACATTTCGTATACAGTTCGTCTAAGAACATACGAAACCGAAACTTAACGATATTTCTCATGTTTATGATACCTTATTAATCACAATAATGTCAATCTAAGATATTCTTCTATCATTTAATATAAATACACCCACACTCACACACACACACACACACACACGCGCACACACACACACACACACACACACACCCTCACACACACACATACACACACATAATTATATATATATATATTATATATATCATGATAATAACGTCATATTGACACGTTCACCCAATTTGTCTTCCAGAACTCAAATCAGGAAACACAAGCAAGAGACGCTCGACCTAAAGGCATCACTGAGGAGGATAATCCTGAATCTGATCCTGACTTCATAACTCGTTATTCATATCATCACTATGAAAGTATACCCGACATGCCCGATGATGAACCGAGTAGAGCAACCCTCTTTCCTCCTGATGTAAATAATTCGGCTCTTGAAGAATATGCCGATGTTCCTGATCCACTCCTAAAGCGTCCCATGTTACCCATAGGACCGGTAGGTCCAGAGGATACTGCAGATGGGATGTCATCGGACATGACTATGCATTCAGAGGTCTCAGAACAGACAATGGCCAACGATACACTACATGCACTATCAGGTCGTGCCATCAAAAAGAATTGTCCGTGTCCAATTGAAAAAGGTGTTGCTCCGGAAAGTGCTGATCAAGTCGACGACTTTGGATATCTTTTACCAGAAAGGGCAGAAGATGATACAGAGCTTCCGATATTTCTCCCAAATCTAACTCTTAACAGCAGTCATGATGAACGCTGATATTCAAAGTACTCCTGGTGGTCTTTTCAATTAGACCCATCAGATATTCAAAAGGTTAAATGATTATTATATACCGATGTCGCTTGTTGAAGCAAGATAGACTAGCCGATGCCCAGGTGACTGAAGACCTGTGGTAGGCCTACCAAAGACCCACGATAACAAAGTCCCTGAAAGTCGAAGTCCTGCGAGGCAGATGTCCCCCTAACCCCTCCCCCCCAAAAAAAAAAAAAACAAACAAACAAACAAACAAAACAAAACAAAACAAAACAAAACAAAACAAACAAAAAACAAAACAAAACAAAACAAAACAAACAAAAAACAAACAAAAACAAAAACAAAACAAAACAAAACAAAAACAAAAAACCTAGAGTGCAGGTGTCATAGTTAGTGGTATAAAAAGTATCAAATGGCTGGGGTTGCAAAGGTTGTGGGTTCAATCCCCGGCAACTTCCCTCATGTCCTTGGGCAAGACACATTATGTACATGCTTCACCTCAAGGGTTCCCCGGGAGGATCCGTTCATTGCGCCTGTAAATGGTCGACTGGGATTAAACCCAGTGATCGAGGTATGGTGAAATGTTCAGATTATACAGATATATCGATATACCAAACACATTATACTTATCATTATCATCTTTATTATAGGTTTTCCCGCTCAAGTTCATCATTTCCTCACTCTATTTCATTTGTGTACATTCGAATTCACGCAGCTGCCGCTTCTGTGCCGGCTGGGTCATACAAATTTTCAATTCGAGCAATGGACTTCATTTACGTGCACGCAAATTTTCGTTTGGTGCACTCAATTTCATTTATCGGCACTAACATTTTTGTTCGGTACAAACAAATTCACTATATTTTCATTCAATTGTCAATATTATGCACAAATTTCCCGATTTGTTCATTTAATTTCAAACAAAACAGCGACGGGCGTTCTTTGGGGCAAACAATTTCATTAATAGGAATTCTATTTCCTACTTTGTGCACTTAATTTAATTAAGCTCTTTAATTTTCAGGATTATGAACAATTATACGCACCTCAATTTTTGGAGTGAGATTGTGGAGGTATATAATCTCCCATGTTGTGATCTTATCCTTTCATACCTTAATTTAAACCCTTTAAAATTAGATTATTCATGATAGCACACATCCCTTTCACAAACTTTTTCTTTCTCTCTCTTTTCCGCATAAAATAAATATTCCATATCAATTTCATCACATAGCCCATAAATCATGTGCAAAATGCTCAATGTTCAATCGAGTTTCTAATTTCAAATGATTTTTATTGGATTTTTTAATCTTTAATTTTGAAATTAAACACACAAACTAGCACTGAAAACCAAATATGACTCAGTCATAATTTTATGCATGATGCGTACAAATTATACAATATGAAATCATTAAACAAGACAGTGTTTGTAATTTTCTTGATTTGCATTCATTTTGTATCATACGCAATACAGATAAACAGATAAATACTTTGTTCTTGAAAATCCCTCTGATCCTTATGGTTGATAATCTATAGCCATCATTCTCCAGACAAGCAAGGCATCTTGGCATGAAGACTTGTAAACAAAAAACAAAAATAAACAAAAATGCTATTTTACACGCCTGTAAGAACCTCGAAATCATAAGTATCTCACTTCGAGGAGACGTCTCTGCGACTCGACGTCCCCGATAGTTTTTTTTTTCGTCACGACGCAAAACTTCATAGTTTTAAGCATGTTCGATTTTCTGCGACTCATGAAACGGCGCGGAGACTCGGGATACATCTCTGCGACGTCTCCGAAACGTCTCCACAACTGTCTCAAAACTGTCTCAAAACTGTTTTAAACTAGTCTAAAATCCGTCTCATTACAATTCAGACACCATCATAAGCTTTTACTGAAGTGTCACTAAAATTTCAAATTGTATGCACTAATTTATAATTCGATTGCCTATTCGTGAATTTGTTTGAACGAAGGAAGACAAATTATGCCGAAGCCAGCTGTAAATCAAAATGAGTGCACATACCTGAAATTGTATGCTCCTAATGTGAATTCGCACGAATGCTTTGTAGAATCGTTTGGAAATATAGGGAACTTGAGTGAATAAAAATGAATTTGATTGACGATGCGGTAGGGCGATCGCAACTTGCGTTAAATCGTTTGATCCAAATGGGAAATTGAGTGAAAGAAAGATGAAATTGAGCGGGAAAACCTATATTATAGAGACATTAACAAAAAATGAAGGCAATATCGACCTTGTTGGCCTTCAGTTCTGTGGATTCTTGTCATTTTCATTGTTTTAATTATAATTCTCATTTAAATTTTTTTTTATTTATTAATTTTTCTATTTTTTTGAGGGGGAAGGGGGTTGAATAGAATAATTGGCATCGGTGAGTTTTGGTCTGGTAAAACTTCGACCAAGGAGGCAATCCCCGATATGGCTACTATTGGGTTTGAAGATGATGAGAGATCGAGCGCAAACATAATCGCCCCCTCTGTTCGTGTATACCAACAATCAAGTTTTCCGTACTTTAATAAACAAGGCAGTACATTGTACACACAAAAATAAAAGCAAAAATGGAAAAAATACGAAACAAAAACAAAGTAAAAAAAGAATAATAAAAGAATGTCTAATAGCATAGTATTTTGTATGATAAATTCTATACTTATTAAATGTAAAAAAAAAAAAGTTTCTGTAAATTAAACATTGTTTAATGATATGGTTTAAATATATTGCCTGAACATATTCAATTGTTTAAACCGTTTTTTAATAATGATACATATGTCTCCTTTTTATGCATAGTTGGGTGACTTCATTTTGCTTTCTTATGCGGATATATATCATATGTCACTTGACATAAATGGGATAATCTCACTTTCAGATGTGTAATAGTATAGTAATGAAGTTCTGCCATTTTATTTAATGGCTAATTTTGTGTATGATATTATGCCTAACGAATTAGTCATACCATTTTAAACATTCCATCTTTATAATGTCAAATAAAAATGAATAAAGTAAACATAAGTGGATTTCCCGAAGAAAGATATAGGCTTATAAACTACCTTTTGGTGTTTACAAAGGGCTTTATTTGGAAGAAATTGATGTCAGCTTTAATAATGTGGAGGGGGAAAAAATCGGCGATTTCATCACCCATTTGCAATATTTCCATTGTTATAAGATTAGAAGGACTTTTTCCTCATATATGTGTTTACAAACAGAAATATAAACACACACACACACACACACACACACACACACACACAAAAAAACAGGCACGGGCGTGAGAAACCTGACTTAGGGTGTTAACTCACTTCGCGGAGACGTCTCCGCGACGGAATCGTCTCCGCGACGGAAAAAAAAGTATTAGAGACGTCTCCAAGACTTTTCCGCGACGTCTCCGCGAAATTTTTTTTTCTAAAATTGTGACAAAGCAGTTTCAAAGAATCATCTCAAAGTAGTTTCCGTGACTCATGAAAGGTCGCGGAGACGTCTCGGCGACAGAACAGAAAATTTCGTCTCCGCGACGGATAAAAAGTATTAGAGACGGCTCCGATATCGCGAAGACGTCTCGGAGACGGATTTAGGACTACTTCAGACCTTTGTCGCGGAGACGTCTCTAATACTTTTTATCCGTCGCGGAGACGTCTCCGCGAAGTGAGATACCGCCCTAAAAATGCTTCACAGCTAGCTCGACAGATACAGTCATTTGTCCAGAATCCTATTGTTCTGCACACAATGCAAAGTATCGACTTTATCTCCACGCATCACTCAACAGTCCCGTTATCCCAATGACACATTGAATATAGGAAGATCTATAAAAACAAGACTTAACTTTAGAAGAGGCACCACACTTCAGTTTTTGTAACGTACAATGGACACTCGTCGCGGCATCTACTTCACGTATTTGCTGAAGCTCTTGAAACTCCTCAATCTGTTGACATATTAAGGAGTTGGTAAAGTGTTGCCCTTCAAAAATATTATGCATTTCTTTTTCTATCTGTGTCAAAATGTAAATGAATTTAATTACCTGAAATAGGGAACATATCGACGTAACACTTTGAAAAATATCTTGTACTTTTGCTTGATGATGTGGAATAAATTGAAATCAAAGTAAAAAAGGAACACGTCTTATTTTGCATTTAGTGATTTTTATATACTGTACGAGCTTTCAAATTAACAGTTATGATTCATACATGATCAAAGACTTATAAAGCCGTGCCCTACAGAATATTCTACGCAGAATTTGATTCGTGTCGAAATGTCAACCAACTGAATACTATGAAAAAAGGAAATATAAAAGAAATGACACGTACATATGAGCATATCAAAAAAAGAAAGGTAATGATAAACAAGTATTTTGAATCAAGTAACTATGATACATGCTTATGTTAATGAATAATCTTAAATGAACTGACGCCTAGAGGAAGGATGACGTCCTGGGTTAATTTCAGTGATAATGCACGATTTCATCTAGATTATATGACTGTATCTTTAAAATTACAATCATTATCTTAAATTAAATTTCATGTAATGGAACATTTAACATTGAACAATTTGAATTTCGTTTTAAGGCCTTCATGAAAAGTGTTAAATCGTGACTGGAACTATACCCTAACTAAAAAATAAAAAATAAACAAACTGATATATCAATTCATAAAGAAGAGATGGTTTTATGTAAAGGCTGCTATTGAACTCAATCCCTTGGCGATTATACCCATAATAATAGTTTAATGTCTTCTTCGTTTTCAATCTAAATATTTCTTCAAAAACGAGTCTTAAATAACTGCACCAGAATAAAAAAAAAATAAAAAAAAAAGTCTTTGGGTTAGGACTATGTGTGGGTATAGCTTGAACAAGTGAAAGTGTATACGAGTAGAGGAGGTGATTTTAAGTCAGAAAGGCGAAGATCAGCATAATGATCGCCACATTTTAAGAAACCATAAGTTTTCATTTATAAATAGGAGGTATTGTTGTTGCTCCTTCGTTCATGCCTTGTTGCTCGGCGCTTCACCCAAAGCCACAAATCAATCAATCGAATCTGATTCGGTATTATTACCCATACAGCATTCCGATCTCTAAGATCAGCGCTGTCTCTCCGCCACAAAAAGATGGCTTCCGTTTTGTGACGAAATATCGGAGCATTTTCACAAAAATTTTGCTCTCACCAGGAGCAACTGGATACCTGAATCACTTGGAATTGTATCGTTAGTGTCTAAATGACCCGATTTTTATAGCAATGTGACTATTTAACTAGGATAATTACCTAGTCGTTTGAAGAAGATACACATTAAGGTAAGTCATCAAGATGTTTAATCGCCTGTGAAGTGTTTAAGTACGTAGGGGCATGCAAAGTAAACAATATCGAGTGGTCCACGATTCGGAAAGAGAAAGTATAGTCACATCTCGTCTCTTCAAATTGTGATATTTTAGCCCATCGTTGTTTTTAATAACATGGGTTTTGAAGGGCATGCTTAGCAGGTATTTTCACATCAAAATTAGATGAAATTTCGGTTTCATTCTTAGGTACCACCTACATTCAGTGCTGGTTGTCAAGGGAGGGTAGCGGTTGCTAAGCGTGTGTTGCACAATGTCTCGTATAGCCCTATTCGTTAAATTGTGTTTTGAGTTATATACCAATTTCTTCGAAATTTTAACGAAAATCATCAATGAAATTTGTAGTAAGAACGAAATTGTGATATACTCGCTTTAATTTACGACAGCAAAATCTTTGAACGAACTCTTAATAAGAATATGATTTTTAATAAATGCATGACCGGGGTCTCCTCCATATTTTTTTTTTGGTTTTTTTTTTTTTGTGGTTGTTCTTCGAGGCGAAGTATCAAACAGTGATACAAACTTGAGTTCAAATATAGAATCATAACTTTGCCAGTTATTAATTATGGGTATCATTGAATTCATGGGATCAAAAGGACATATCATAATGAAGCTTTGAAAAGAAACCTTGCGTAACAATTGAAATATCCAAGAAAACAAAAATACACGTCTGCATTAACTTTACCAAAATCGATGTGCTCTTTTACTTTTTTAACGTATCTGGTTATTCTGAGGAGGATTTTACTTGTAAAACAAAATTCAATTAAATTCACAATTTCTACAATTATTACGACGAATACAACACATTTATGGAATGAAATAAATGAATAACACCTGCAAAAATGTGATAAAGAGAAAATTGTCAGACGCGAGGTTGATAAGCGTAGGCCTATTATGTTTTTTTTACCTGCAAATGTTACAAAACTTTTTGATAAATGGCAGGGGCTGAGGACTTATAAATAGGAGAAAAGCAAAACCTTGAGCGTGTTATAGGAAATCATTATCTAATAATGTTGATAAACATCGTAGTCATGATGAAATGTGAACAGTTAAATTAGATATTGGAATTAGGCCATCTATCTAACGTACCCTTACATGAAAAATGCCTATCTCATCACGCTGTACATCTGAATAAGTCTACTAAAATCGCCTTCTGTTATGCAAAAAAAAAAAAAAAAAAAAAAAAAAAAAAAAAAAAAAAATGAATATAATATACTGTTATGGTTATGTCAATCATAAGTGAGCATTGATTTTCGATAGGGATAAGCGTACTTCAAGGCTACAAACGATGCTTTATGATTCTAAGATCAATTTTTTATTATAAAACTCCAATCTATCCTCCAATAAAAATAACCTTGATCACGATATGGAAATATTAGGCTGTACTCTTATATTGCTGAGTATATTGCAGGAGAATCCGGAGTCGGCCGCGCCCATGTGAATGCATATACAACATGCCAATCATCATCAGGAAAGTTTGGTTAATGACGTATACACTGAGATACGATGAATGGGATTAGAACGGACTCGATAATCGGATCTTGAACCTGAAATGGCTACTAATCCATGTATAAATGGGGTGTGGACACATTTACAATGTGCTCTAATGAGGCACTTTTCCTTAATGCGATTTTCTCCTTCAACAACACCGAAATTAATTTGGATCCAAGCAAGATTATTCACTTACGTTCGTTTTTGGTCAACATTGAACATGGCAAATAAAACATATAATCTAGCCCGCATTCGTTTTAATTCATCATTTTTTTAAAGTAATTTTCCTGAAAAAATGAAGTGTCAAAATGACCCTCATTTTCTGTCAATTATAATTCATCAAAAATCTTGCGCACAACCGCAACCTAATTGATCAAGATGTATTGGCCTTAATGGACCCATCAACCGATAAATTTAGATTCCTTTCAATATGTTTACAACAATATATATTTTGTTCGTATGTTTTTTTTTTCTTCACATTCTTCCTCTTTCCTGTACTTTTTGTTACAACAGGAACTACGAATATATTCTCTGGAAAACCCAACTCTCTCTGTCTCCGACTTGACGTTTAGTGTTTATTCAAGAAACGCATGGAGAAGCATTAATCGAATAATCAATATCAAGGAGCTTATAAACAGTGTATACATCACATCATTGAATTACTCAAGTGCATGTGTCATATGCATGCGACACTATCGCATCTCCGCTGCGGACAACCAATCAATACTTGACGTTCTATTTCAAGAGCTAATCCAATAATTAAAAAGAGGAGGAGGTGATAAGAAACTCAAAAATGAAGAAAATAAAGTCATGAAGAAAAATCACTTTTCGTATGTAAATGTTGGATTTATCTTCATTCATTTTACGACCTGCAGGGCCTGTTTTAGTTAGATTAATTTTTAAAGCCTTTGCTGATTTCTACAGAGAAACTTTGTCTTCTTAAAAACAAGTTTGATTTTCCAGAGTGGATTTAAAACACATTTGAATACCCGTGTTGTACAACAACGCGTCACATAATAAAAACTAGGCGACCAGGCTATTCATAACTCCAGTCTGGACCACATTGTGGCTTAATTAGCAGTATTCAGAACTCTGTGAGGATTCTGTCCATCAACATTTAAACAAGGGTGAACTTAATCAACCAGTCATGGAGCCCATGACCTATGAACAACATTTACGGTTCATGCATTTATACAATGCAGCTCTTGCAGCTCAAGAGCAAGAAACAAAATCTCGTTCTCTTCGAAGGTTGATACGTCACAACTCGACAACTGCTCTTGGGCCAGTCAGTTACAGCTATCCTCCACCGGTTAAGCGAGCCGACAGCAGCAGTAAGCTCGAGGTTCGACGTAAAAGCATGAGCCGGACTTCATCAGCAGAATCCGGTTATAACTCGAATCTCGAACACCGACGTCAGAGCCGGTCGCTGGATCGTGGACTCACGAACCGAAGTTCGACGTTGAGTGATACGGGGACTTATGAGGGTTATCCGCGAGTCCGACGTGTGAGCGTTGTCAGGGAAGCAGACAATCGTCCTCCGACACCACCGATCATCAAACGAAAGGGATCGTCACTCCGAAGTTACGACTCGATGAGTCCGAGTGTTCGGTTTTCCACCGTGGAGGATATCATGTCAGCCTTCAGTCGTGGCGATTCGTGGAGCGGACGTTATAAGCCGAGGAAGTCAATCGGTCAAGAGTCACATGTCAGCGCTCACTCCATGGACGAGTTCGACGGCAGACGCGGCCGAAGATCATCATCGGCGAACCGGGTCTTTGAGGAGGAGGAGGACGATCATAGTCGTCGCTCTTCACGCAGCTCTCGCCATGAACGTAGAGAATCTTCATCAAGTCGGCGTCCATCCGTGTCTAGCCGTAGAGCTTCGGTATCCAGTCGGCGTTCTTCGGTTACACCCGGTTCTCGACGACAAAGCACGAGCAGCCGAGTGTCATACTACGATGGTCCTCGGATGTCAATCGTGAATCCGAATGGAATCGAAGGTACCGAGATCCTGCGAAAATTGTCGAGAGCAAGCGAGCTTCAAGAGTGGCAGAGAGGGTTGATTATGAGCAGACGAAGTTCGAAGAGCAGTAGGAGGGGATCGAGGAGTAGCCGACGACGATCTACGAGTAGCCGGAGAAGGTAAATCAAACTACCCATCCGTTTATATCCTATAATAAACACAACACAAAAAGAAAGTTCCCCCTATTTCAAATATCAATAATTTTTTAACCAGGAGGAATTTAAAAAATCTAATTATATGTCCATGTGGGGAATTTAATTAGCCACAATGGGAGCGAATTTTAGGAAAAATCATCAAGTCATGCTTCAGTGAGCAATGGTTGAATGCAAATATGTCATTTTTTGAAGTTCGCAAGGCTAAAACGTCAACTTTATAATAATAATAATAATTTGATTCAATGATAACTTTGATTCAATGATAACGGACCCATTTCAAGATTTTAAACATTTTACACGTCAGAATGTATGCAAACGTGCTTACCAATATACGGAAACGAAATTTTCGTCAAATTTTACGGTTGAGTGAGCATGCAGCAAAAATTGCCCAAACTGCGATTTTTACTTCTTTGCCATGGTATAATTGATCAAACATGAGAGAATTCCTGTTTTGGAAGTGCATGCAACCAATATCCATTCATTCACGGTTGAATAAACCCATCAAACAACAAAAAAATAGGCCATTTTAGAATTAAGAAAATGCATTGCAGTAATTTTATATACTATAAAGCATCTCAATAACATTTTTTGGGGGTTGTATTTATATTCTTTGGGCACGTGTCAATGATCCTATGGCATTTATTTACAAATTCATGCTTCAGTGAGCACGTGAGACTGGAAAAGCCCTTTTCTCACGTATGTACTAAAATTCAAATTCTTACTTTGGTGAATATAACAGTTCTTTTTGGGGAGTACTTTTGATTTTATTTTCACAAAAATCCCGATGTTTCACGCCTCAGTGGGCACAAGATACAAGAAAATTATGCAAATGAGAAGAAAGTTTGGGGCTTCGTCATGGTTCAGTGACTTTTCGAATACGTAATTTGAATCAAGATCCTTTTAGTTAGAGATCAGTTGAAATTGGCCGAATTTGACATTTGTCAGGTATCGATTTCCTCCTCCATTGACTTTATGTACAGAGGTTTAACAAAAGCTTAACAAAAATGAAATTTAGCATATTTTAATTGTAAGTTTTTGTCCATTTGACTGTGAATTATTTTATGAAACTTTGCACACAGCTTTAACTGGTCTCTAACTAACATGATCCTTATTCAAATTACGAATTCGAAAAGTCAGTGAACCATGACGAAGCCCCAAACTTTCTTCTCATTTTCATGATTTTCTTGTATCTTGTGCCCACTGAGGAGTGAAACATCGGGATTTTTATGAAAATAAAATCAAAGGTACTCCCCGAAAAGAAGTGTTATATTCAATCAAAGTAAGAATTTGAATTTTAGTCCGTACGTGAGAAAAGAGCTTTTCCAGTCTCGCGTGCTCACTGAAGCATGAATTTGTAAATAAATGCCATAGGATCATTGACACGTGCCCAAAGAATATAAATACAACCCAAAAATTGTTATTGAGATGCTTTCTAGTGCATAAAATTACTACAATGCATTTTCGTAATTCTAAAATGGCCTATTTTTTTGGTTGTTTGATGGGTTCATTCAACCGTGAATGAATGGATATTGGTTTCATACACTTCCACAACAGGAATTCCATCATATTTGATCAATAATTATACCATGGCAAAGAAGTAAAAATCGCAGTGTGGGCAATTTTTGCTGCATGCTCACTCAACCGTGAAATTTGACGAAAATTTCGTTTCCGTATATTGGGAAGCACGTTTTGCATGCATTCTGACGTGTAAAATGTTTAAAATCTGAAAATGGGTCCGTTATCATTGAATCAAAGTTGCCATATTAGGCTTGCGAACTTCAAAAAATGACATTTTTGCATTCAACCATTGCTCACTGAAGCATGACTTGATGATTTTTCCTAAAATTCGCTCCCATTGTGGCTAATTAAATTCCCTATATGGACATATAATTAGATTTTTTAAATTCCTCCTGGTTCAAAAATTATTGATATCTGAAATAGGGGGAACTTTCTTTTTGTGTAGTGTTTAGAAATTGTGTTTACCACACAAGATTAAATCCATCAGTCCAATGACAATTGGTAGATAGCTGTTGGCAAAAAAAAAAAAAAAGAAAAAGAAAAAGAAAAGAAAACGATCTACGTTTGAGGTATTGTGACATATGATTTGTATTTTATTTTTATGAGTTCATTTAAGTGTGTCTTAGAAAATGATGTGCCAAAAGTTTCTTTTCATAAATTTTCTTTCTTTTTAAAATATTTTTTTTGTTTTCTAATTGCTGCAGGTCATCTGTTGGAGCAACAAGTTCCAGCTCAAGTTCAAGTGACTCGGATTCCGATTCGGACTCCGACTCTGATTCCAGCTCATCCGGATCCGGCACCACTGATTCGGATAGTGACAGCAGTTCGGATTCAAGTTCAGGATCCGATACCGAAAGTGATTCTGAGACTGCGCATGCGTCTTCGAAGTATGATGGCAGGGGTAACAAAGCTGGTGTTGATATCGTCGACGGCGGAAGGACGTCGCAAATGAACGGCGCGATGGCGTTTGCATCTGACGGCGACAGGGATTGGAGAACGAGGGAGAATGACGCTTCCTCGTCGATCTGTGTTATTCTGTGATTAATGCATATAGGCCTACCTATAGACATCAGCCACCAAGTGGCTTTGGAAATTGTATTGAACTATATGTATGCCTATAAGCCAATTTAAGAAGAAATGGCTTTACAGTATAGACGAGTTTGGTATTGTACATGCGCATGTCTTTATAAAGCTGTTTTTGACAAAAATAATTGAGCTCATATTCACCCCACTCCCGGCCCATCGCTTTGACAAAGGAGACATTAATATCATGATTTAAATTGCTTGGTATTTCAGTTGGCATCTAGATCTGGGAGCATTCCAAACTTGGACACGAGATACGGACATGCGCATGGTATTTAGTAGTTTGACAATCTAACCCTGTTTCCTAGAGGTGATGTCTCAACTGAGACTCGGAGATATCTCCAATCATTTAATTGCACGATGTGTCCAATGTACATGACTTATATCAAATAATTTTTTTTATATGCATTATAATCCATAATTTCCTTCCCTCGGGAGCTCAAATTTTTGCGTCGGCACTATTTGCCATTTTCCTATTTCAGGGCGCAAACATATAAAAAAAGTTTTCGTAAATTCCTTTAAAAATTTCGGCACAACCCCGCCCCCCCCAAAAAAAAAGTTTTTCTCAATGCAATTCACGTTTATTTTCGAAATATATCAGTCTTTTAAAACGTTGTATGGAATTATTTTTATCTAGGTCTGTGGGTTGATTTTTGTTACATTACGAAAATGATCTTTGCCCAACTTTATAGTGAACGCATATACATGAAACATGTACTAATGTGTGAATTTTTGGCCTGGGAGAATTACAGCGTCATTACAAAATTTTGTTTTATGTATCCGGGCTCGTTTTAATGGGAGAAGACTATAAGCATTACGCGAGTCTTTACTACGGAGCCTGGATAACTTTTTTTTTTTTTTTTTTTTTTTTTTTTTTTATAAATTAAGTGTTTTATTACATCAAAAACAATAAAAGTGGATTAACTTCTTATGAGTTAAATAAATTGATTAAGATAAATTTCTGAGCAATTAAATATTATCAAACTCTTGGGATGTCCCCATTGAATACATGGTTGGTTAAAATGTCAACTTATCTAAATCAAGATTTCTGAGAATGTTTGTTTCAAAGAACTGCTCCTGACCTTTCACGTAGCCTTACAAAGGTAAAACAATTTTGTTGCCTTCCTTTTCTTGAAGTAATTTTTTATAGATACTAGGCAAAATGAAAATGTTTTCTTCCCAAATTTGAATTGTTAATTCCTTTTAAACAAAACACCACTTATTTTTATACTGTGGGTGTGGGTGTGGGTAGGGGGCCTACATGTTTAAAAAATACATAAATATGGACAAATGAATTGTATAGTTATGAATAAATCTTTGAATTTCTACTGAAATTAGACATGGATTATAAACTTTTTATATCATAAATTTGTGTCTAGAACTTGGCTTCATTTTGTATTGCGTTAAACGGGGCTAAATTGGCTTGAATATATTTCGTTCTATAACATTATGCATATTTTCATGAACATCATAAATAATTTCTACAAATTATCTTTTTAGACATTTCAATTAAACTGGAGCATAACATATTAAAGGTAAACATACAATATATTATGCCAAGGTTATAATAAGACATATTTTTAAAAGCAATTACTATATAAAACAGGCAAAAAAAAAAGCAATCAGAATGACTTGCGTAGAAGATGAAAGGAGAGAGCTTAATTATCTTTACTACAATACCTCATTATTGTTTCCATGCCATAACATATATGTTGAGTAATCAATTTAATTATCATGTTATGCAATCGAGCAAAATTAAGAGGATGCTTACACAATAATATAATTTTATAGCATTTGTTGAAAGAACACTGAATGTGTTTAGATTGCGGATTTCTGGGGAGCGAATTCCAGGTACCTAGGCGAGTGTGTTTTTGAGTTTCTTTGGAGTAATTTGTTAGCTTGTCTTGTCGAACATGTCTATTTATATTAAACAATGAGTGAAAGAGTGAAGGAAGATGATTATTTTTTTAAAGGAAACTTAAAAATAGCATTTTGTAGAAAATTAATATTATTCACGTTTGCTTAGGAAAATGTTATTATTAATGTTCTGACTGGAAAAAAAAAATCCTCATTTAACGAACAGAACCTTGGTAATCTATGGAGGCCGGTTCTAGGACAATTACCCCCTGGACAATTACCCCCGGACAATTACCCCCCGAGGGGATAATTGTCCGGGGGTTAATTGTCCGGGGGGTAATTGTCCTTGGGGGTAATTATCCATGGGTAATTGTCCGGGGGTAATTATCCAGGGGGTAATTGTCTTGAGGTAGTTGTCGTCGGGGTTAATTGACCGGGGGTAATTGACCGGGGGTAATTGTCCTGGGGTGTAATGTCCCTGGGTAAATGTCTGGGGTTAATGTCTTGGGTGTAATTGTCAGGGATTGTCCGGGGTAATTATCCGGGTAATTGGTCTTGTTAGTTGTCGTCGGGGGTAATTGACCGTGGTAATTGTCCGGGGGTAATTGTCCCGGGGGTAATTGTACTCGGGGGTAATTGTCCTCGGGGGGTAATTGTCCTCAGGGGGTAAATTGTCCGGGGGTAATTGTCCGGGGGTAATTGTCCTTGGGGTAATTGTCCGGGGGTAGTTGTCACGGGGGTAATTGTCCAGGGGGTTATTGTCCGGGTAATATGTCCGGGGTTATTGTCCGGGAATTGCCGGGGGGTAATTGTCCGGGGTTATTGTCCGGGGTTAATTGTCCGGGGTATTGTCCGGGTATTGTCCGGGTAATTGTCCGGGGTAATTGTCCGGGGGTAATAATGTCCTCGGGGGTAATTGTCCTCAGGGGTAATTGTCCGGGGGGTAATTGTCCGGGGTAATTGTCCTTGGGGGGTAATTGTCCGGGGGTATTGACGGGGGTAATTGTCCGGGGTAGTTGTCCTGATACGATGAGAGCAAAGCCTGAAAGTTCAGTCATATACAGCTTCCAATTTCCCTTTTTCATGGCTCATTTTGCACAATTAATTTTTATTTATTTTTAGGCTTCCTTTTCATATCTTTCATGGCACCAACAAAATCCATAATGATCTAAAAAAAAAAAAAAAAAAAAAAAATTAAGACACGATACTAATTTCCTAAAATACTAAGCATACGAGCACCTAAGCGATAGATGAAATTTTTTTGATATTTTTCAAAATACTTAATAGGCCGTTCTTATGAGGATTTGTCCTCCGGTCTTTTATAGAAGAGAATATTCTAGCATGATTTTAACAAAAGTGCCAATTAACGCATCATGAAGAGCAAAGCACAATTTCATATTTTTAGTCGGAAACTTAGCAAATTAGAGCTTTGAAATTTAATAAATACCTACCCACCCCCCCCCTCCTAAAAAAGGAAAGAAAAAAGGGTACTTTTTAAAGGTATTCCTATTATACAAGGCCGTCATGGAGTCCATATGAAGCGCACGCTTAGTAGAGGGCCTTAATTAATCTTCCAATGCACATGTTTATATAGAGAATAATGTAGGCGCTACGGCAGTCATTCGCATAGCAACCAAGCAGAAGAAATTTTGGTGTTTGAAGCTGATATAGGCCTCGGGGAGGGGGGGGGCAAAAAATCGATGCCCCACGTGAACTATTAGATAGATAGATAGATCATGGTCTTTATTGGCAAATTCAAAACTAGCAGCCATAGGCTGAGACAAAATGAAATTACAAAGTATAAAACATTCTTAAAAACTACACACAGCATTACAAAAATCAACTAGAGAAATATACAATTTAACAATTTAAACATTATACAAAGAATAGTGACTGTTAACAGACAAGATTATAGACATACAAGTCGAGGTAATTATAACACAGAATCATGTTAGCCGTGCGATATAAGTCTCACAAGATATAAAATTCAATTATTATATATTTAAATATATGGGTACATGCATGAGCATTACGTTAAATCATTTCGAGATAATTGTGTATGAAAATTGCTATTTCAAATTGGTTGCTGAATTCAGCTTTCATCGTTAAAGAACGTATAGCTTGTGTAAAAAAAATTACAATCCTGTATATGATAATTATGTCGTTAACACACTGGACTTCTCTACATTAAAATATACACAGGTATATTCAAAGTGAGGATTAAAATTGAGAATGAGTAATGGAATCCAACCTGTCATCATTAATAAAGTCGGATATTATAGTACAAATAAATTAGAAAAGGGAAATTGCTCAAAAGAGAAGTATCACTATATAAATAATTATTGAAAATGGTATTACAAGTGTTTCCGTACACATTACGTGTGTATTTATGTATAAGTGAAAATTTAAAGAAAACAAAAAACGGAGGAAAGACTTTGAATATATAGGGTAAAAGACAAGATATTGGAGGATTTGATTGAGGTTTTTGAGGAGGTTTTATCCCTGCCCCAAACCACGCGCTTTCGTTGACCAGCACTCTGTTGATCTTACAACGGGTGGTGCGTGCCACATATAACAGAGTCAAGTGGTTCATTGATGAGTGAACACATGTCATGCAAGTATTAAATTACAATACACATACAGTACATTACAAACTACCTGAAAGACCAACATTCAAAATGGCTACAAAGTCACAGGAATGTCTACGACAGCCAGAACAATCCCTGGTGGTCCCGCAACGATTCCACGGCGAATCTCGAAGTGTCTCCGGCGATCGAAGGACATCGATGTCTGGTTCGAACCTTATCATTTCTGTGAATTATACGCCTGAGATGGAACTGAGTCGAAGTACCGATCTGACGCAAAGGCAACGAAAGTGATATCAAAAAGCATTGATCTGAGTCGGCTAACCAAACGGGATTTCACTTTAAACAGGAACTTGTATCGTAAGTGTTTCTGGTGTGCATAATAATATACGAATGGACTTTGAACGGAAAATGCAATTAGGGGAGACCGGGGATGGACGTTACAAAATTCACATTTTGGGCCTGATAATTCTAATGAAAGTTCTCACACACACTCCATTTTGGGTCTGTAGTAAGCCTATTATGTTGGCTAAAACCTGAGGCACATAAAACTTGAAAACATGTAAACACTAATTAACTACAGCTTAATTAATGAAGACATTTTTTTTTTGTAACAACCTACCCCGTATACGGGGTAAGTTGTTACACCATACGGGGTAAATTGTTACTATATGTAAACATACGGGGTAATTGTTACAATGTGTATATCTCTTAAAACGTACTTTTGTATCAACTTTCCACACTCTAAAAAATGAAATGGTGGAAAGGGGTAAATCAACCTTTAAAGGGACCGAGGAGTGACAGCGTTTTCAAAAAGTGTTAGAAAGGGTGTCACATTTTCAACCCTTTTCAAAAACGCTGTCACTCCTCGGCCCCTTTAAAGGGTGATTTACCCCTTTCCACCATTTCATTTTTAGTGTGCAGTTTCTTGGTATCGTTAACAGGAGATCAAGTAGAGCTCTACAGTCTGTGTCAAAAAAAATGGTACAGTCGCGGAAAAAATAAATTAGGTATGAAATCTTTTCAAATACTACGTATATATGGTATCAAATTAAAGCCAATATATTTTTCTTGCTGATGCAATTTATTTCAAATAATTTGCTTTTGTAGAACAAAATTTATGCTAATATTTCTGTGAAGACAAGATATTTAGTTCTGCACAAACCTATTGTTCTTTTTGGTCAATTTCGGCGGCTTATGTTCGAAACCTATACAAAGGCATGGCAAGGCGCGCGCAAAATGGATTTTTAATTATTATAGAAAACTAATCATATCTCAAGATCTACTGCACCAATTGAAATGAAAAAAATTGCAGAAGAAAGCTTATTTTCGCTGCTTTATGGAAATACCAAGCATTCCCAAGTGGGTACTAATCTTCATACAATAAAAAAATGTTTCCCAACTGTACCATTTTATTTGACACAGACTGTAGAATAGACTAAAGTAATTATAGAAATATCCAAATATTAACACCAGAAAATTGAAACAAAATTACTTTACATGTGTAATGTAATTGGGGTAGGTTGTTACATCGACATGGGGTAGGTTGTTGTAACAACCTACCCCATGGGTGATTTTACACATAAAATCAACTGTAGCAAAGCCATTAGGCAGAATTACAGGGCATGGCTCAGGGGTATATGAGTGACATACATGTACTATATTCACAATACCAGACTATCATTATGTGCCTTCAGTTGTAAGAACTATTACAAATTTTAATATTTGTCAAAAATTCACTTGGAACTGTAAAAAATGGTTTTTGTTGATTTACTTTTTAATAAAACAATGGAGAAACCTCACGACTGGCAGTTCATCACAGCTCTGTGTAGGCTGTATATATAGATGCCAGTTAGCACGAGCTCTCTTTTTCCAACTTAGCACACTGAGAACTGTAACAACTGACCCGTGTAACTTCCATCCCCGATCTCCCATATTACTTAGTATTGAGTGCCAAAACAATCAAAATACAGTAAAACAGTGCAGATAACATAAGTTATGACAAAAAACGTTCATTAGATCAACGCTCCAAAAAGCCCGAAATTATTTAAAAAGATATTTTACAATCAGGGTATATCATCAAAAAAGGCATTCTGTGCATCTTAAAAAATAAAACATGGGTACTGTCATCTCAAACCTACAATGGCAAGCTCTTGGAGCTTATTGGGTACTGTTAGAGTAACCTATACAAGACAAAAATAAATTATTGTAATACCCCTCAGGCCCGTAACTAGGATTTTTCCGGGGCGGTTCAAAAATTGAAAAGTGGACCTTTTCTAAAACAGCAAACTTTGCGAGCGCGAAGCGCGAGCCGAAAATTTTGGCTTATAACTACCCGAAGACAGTTTATTTAACTCATGATGTTGTGAACACGAAGCGTTATTTTATTAACATTATATTATTTTACTTTTTGAGTCAGGAATCAGTCAATGGGACTTTTAATGAAAACTCTACGAGCGCGAAGCGCGAGCCGAAAATTTTGGCTTATAATGACCTTAAGGTAGTGTATTTTTTAAAAACTTTTTTCCCTCTTATTTTTACAGATCCGTAATTAGGATTTTTCATAAAGATTTAAAAATGTAAAATGCAGACTTTTCGCAAGCATTAAACTTGCGAGCGCGAAGCGCGAGCCGCAAAATTTTGCTGTTTAGTGCCCTGAATGTGGTATGTTATACTGTTATATGCACAGTTTGTCTCTTATATTCTTTCTGTTTTCTTTTAATTCCTTAACAAGTTAATGATCACCTCCCTATCTAAAAACGTGAGCTTTGCCTTGTATTTCAGGCATATTTTGCCTCATTTTCTACTTTCAATATTCATCCACACGTACACAGATGACCAAATTCCAAAAGATGCGGGGCGAAAAAAAAAAAACAACAACACAAAATCATATGAATGCTGTGAATTTGAAGCACATTTCTTTTTAACCTATAATTCGGCCTATCGAACGGGAGGTCGAGTGGACATGGTGAGCGCGAAGCGCGAGCCGAAAATTTTGCTTACATTTTTTAAAACTTACATGGAGGTTGTGCATTTAAAGCACATTTGCTTCTTTTTTTTATATTCCTAACTAACAAGATGATATTCACCTCCCATGAATTTGAAATGCGAGCATGAAGCCGAAAGGAAAAGCTTTATTTAAATAGACCTCCATTACTTTCAATTTATTGTAATCTCTCTTGAAAAAACCAGAGACGAAAGGATAAGCGGGGGGGGGGGGACTGTACACGTTCTAAAAAATGAAATGTGGAAAGGCGGGCTACATCCCTTTAAAGGGGCCGAGGAGTCGACAGCGTTCAAAATTGTTTGGAACAGACGAGTGTCACATTCTTCACACCCTTTCAACGCTGTCACTCTCCGGACCCCCTTTAAGGCTGATTTACCCCCATTTCCACCATTTATTTTTAAGGCTGTAGCCCTCCTATTCTTCTGTAGACATTACAAAAATGCGAAAACAGCATTATTACTATAGTTTTCCGTTGATGTTCAGCGAATCAACTTGTACCCCCCCCCCGCCTTTCCCGCCCCAAACATTTAGCAAAAACGCACCGCGGTCTATAAATGTGGCGAGCGAAGCGAAAATCATTAGCACACATCCACTTGATCCATGACAAATAGAGGGACTTTTCTCACTTTTTTCCATTAATTTAGCTCAAAGCGACATGCAACATTTCTGTAGATCTCACTTTAAGATCCGCCACGAGCCTTTTGTGCATAAACAGTCGGGGATTTTCACACCCTCCTTTTCTCCTTAATCTTTCTATCTTTCTTTCTTTTTCTGTTTTTTTTGTTTTTTTTATTGGTTCAAGCAACGACACAAGAAACAGCGGCGAACCCCAAAGGACAGGCCGGACCTATCGCCAGCGCGGCGGAGGATCCGTCTCGACCCCCGAACCACCCCCCTATTAACGCGCTTGCCCTGCAAGCAGAACCTGACGTCTTAAAGACGTTCTTAAACTGGTCAAAACTTGGTCACCGTCATACCGTCGTAACACACGCATCTTTATGTGTCTTAACGACGTCTTCCAAACGATTGAATAGAATCTGACTTTTAAATATCTTCAACATGTATTCTTTATGCGATGATGATTATGTCTTCTTGGTAATGATTTTTCAAGACGCTTCAATTCTTCTATTTTTGGAGCAAAAATTATGACAGTATATGACGTACTTTATGATGTCTTTCGACGTCATTTAGACCACTTTTCTTGTCATTTTTTGACCAAATCGACTACTTTAGACGTCTTTCTAAAACGTCTATAGACAACTTATTTGATGTCTTTTACGACGTCTACTAAGACCACTTTTCCTACCTTATTTTGACAACATACGACTCTATAAGAGTCTTAAAACCGTCTATAATGACAACTTTTTTTGTCTATTTTTACCAATATACGATAGCTTTTAAGCGTCTTTACGACGTTTATTGACATTTTCTTGTCATTTTGACAAATACGACATCTTTTAAGAGTCTTTAACGTCTATAAGACACTTTTTGATGTCTTTACGACAGTCTAATAGAACCACTTTTATCTGTCATTTTTTTTGACCCAAATGAATTCTTTAAGAGTCATTCTAACGCCTATAAGCAACATTTTTGCTCTCATTTTGACAATACAATGTTTCTGTTTGGTCAATGCATATTCACTACAGCGTACTTCTGAAAGATTTGAAAAAGGGGAAAATCGAATAAGAAATATGCAATTTTAAGCCACTGTAACCGGCATTTGGCTTTATTGCCATATCAAATTCGTTTAATTATTTATATATTATTGCTATAAACAATTTCAAGGTGCAGACAACTTCTTAATTCATTAACAAAAGTGTAATTTAATAATAAGTAACTGTCTTTCTTCAAACATTGGTCTGTAGCACTTTATATAGCATGACCGGACACACTGCCAGTATAACAGGGCCTTTGTGTAGGACAACATAGGTTATAATATTAGGATAGGTTAGGATAGGATAGGATAGGACTCAGTATTAATGTCAACATCCCTGATAGCACAGTGACGTCTTAAAGACGTCAGAAAAAAATTTTTATGACGTAAATTTGCACCCGCGTTTGACGTCTTAAAGACGTCGTATTTTTACGTCATAAAGATGTCAGTTTTAGACGTAATAATGACGTAAAAATACGATGTCTTTAAGACGTCAAACGTGGGTGCAAATTTACGTCATAAAGATGTCTTTTCCTGACGTCTTTAAGACGTCTGACGTGACGTCTTTAAGACGTCTTTAAGACGTCACTCTGCTATCAGGGACAGGACCAAAATTACTGTCTCATTTCGTTTTTTTATTTTATTTTATTATTTTTTTTTTTTGAACCTGCACATCTTTATTATAAGCAATCATTAGGAATTTTTCTATCAGAACTGATCATTAAAATGCGATTGTTTAAAAACTGAAAACCCGAAACTCTATAAAAAAAAATAATAATGATAAGTTGGTAGCCTCATGCCTCATAGTCTAAAAGCAATATCATTTCACTTGTTAACATCACACACAAACGCACGTTGAGGAAAAGAAAACAATTTCTTTTATCATTCCTGTGAGACAGATGGTCTTACCCTGATTGTAAAACAACCTAAAGGCCCGGTCCCACTGGCAGGAGGATTAATTGCGCATGAGTTGCGTATACAAATTTCGTTCTTCCGCAACAAAAAAACAAAACAAAACAAACAATCCGCAATTCATACGCAAATCATCCTAAAAAGCCAGTGGGACCGCGCCTTTAAATAGCATTATAGACAGTAATGTAAAGTGATTCATAGAATTGAAGAAAATAATTTGCGTTTCTAAAGCACGTATCACTTAGTGGAATTAGGTCATATGCGATGATACATGTAAGCCATATGGCAGCTCCTGAAAAGAAATAAAGTACACAAACCTGTAATTAAATACATAATGATATCAAATACATAATGAAAAGAGGCTTTTCTTTTCCGGCTTCATAGCCGAACTAACCCTGGCCGGTAAAATAGATTTATATATATGAACGTGTACGTATTGTTACTATTATTATAGTAGTAGGGATGGCCACACAAGAGCAAAAAGCCACTAGAACGGTTTCCACTTCACTGTATGGATGTAGTCACCCATGCATTTACAATGCAAACAATAACCCATGCACTGCCTCCTCAATAATACACAGGCAGAGAAATAGCAAAATTTTCAATAAAAAACAGCTTTCGAAATTGTCTTTTGGCCAGTGGAAAATATCAATCATTTTTATTCCTAATTGGTCAGTTTAGTGAGAAAATACCTCAGCAGGTGATCAACTTTTCCTGTTGAAAATATTGATATGAAAAAACTACAGTGTGTTCAAAGTGATGCTTCTGTGTCATGTGTTATGACTGGAATTTCTTATGATTGGAATAGATTCAGATAAGGAGAAGTAGATATCTATAAAATGTAACTATTTTTGAACAAAAAAAATGTATTGGGGTGAAAAACAAAGAACAATGTTTACCACTGGCCATTTAAGTTTTAAAAATACTCTACCCTCTCCAACACTCAGCTCTGAGCCACACCACCATGAAATAGCCTATTGTCTAGGGAATTCCTATTGAAACATGCCCTATGGAGTATTTTTCCACGGTGGTCATATTGGATCACATACGGTAACATGTCAAACCATCAGTTTTGTACTGCCATAACTTTTTGTATAATCTACTCATACTCCTCAATTATGTTACTATAATCTCATTTCATGTTGATACACACATAGAACATGTTTGGTATGATTTGGTTTAGTAAATCAAAGACAAAAGGACCATAAACTTGAGCTTTTATTGCATTTCTGGCTTTGTCTGAAACTTGTAAAAGTGTTCTAGCAGCTCATTGGTAATCTGAGACACTCTTTGGGTCATATCTTTTGAAATGGAACATCCAATTGTGATAATTCAAGTACCAAAATGTTTCTCCTAAAATGCTCTATCCAATAAGCCTAGCAAAAACAACTTAGAAATAACTTAAAATTTTAGTGGACATCCCTAATAGCATGCCTATATTGAGTCCAAGTCTTGACCGACTGGCTCAAAGTCCGAAGATCAATTATTTTTGTGTATCGTCTATGCAGGTTGTACGAACTGAGTTGCTAATATTTCCTGGGTAATCACCCCGGAAGAATAGTAGTTAGTACCCTGGACAAGTACCCTAAAACAATTACTTCCTGCAAGATTTCACAATTATATCAAGGTTGAGTACCCCTAGAGGAATACACCCGGACAATTACCCCCGGATAATTACATCCCCCGCGCTAAGGGATATTACCTTCATGAAAAATTACCCCCTGGAAACTACTCCCTGATAATATCCATGGGCATGATGGGGCATTTTCTGGGGGGGGGGTAATTTTCTACGGGGCTGTTTAATATGTCGCTGTATCATTTGTTTTGTCACCCTTTTATCATATGACGCCTCATCTTCGTCATCTATGGCTAATCCCCCTCAAATGTTGAGTATTGCAGCGGTCACAACTCGCCGTACCTTCGACATGCAACTCCCTACGATGGATTTCGTAGAACAATCGTGCAGCGCAGGTACCTCGCAGGCACGTTGCATGTACGACGTGCAGGAAGTTTTTCCAATACTCTTACCACACAAACGCAGGAATCGCAGAAATTGACCAACGACCTGTGCATGCATTGTGCATGCAACGCAGGCTACTTTAATGGCACGTGCCCCGTAGCCTACGACGAATTGTGAGGCCTATGCGTATTTTCTCCAGATTCAGAACTTTCGTTTCAACCTCCAGCATTGACTAAAATGCCAATAAAGATATATTTTCAGTAACTTTCTTTGATTCATATTTTACAGTTATGCTTCAATCAAGCGACTTCTTGAGACCTCATCGAGCTCTCACGTGTTCGTCAAGGACATGGGTTTTAGTACTAGTAAGCCATACACAAGCCTCTTTCCTGAAGGATACAAACATACGTTTCTGATACGTCATCCACTGCGAGCAATGTACTCCTACCGCAAATCAAGCCACTACAACCTTTCAAGACAAGGAGCTTTGCAAGGCTCAGCAGCCGAAGAAACGACATTCGATGTCGAGCGTGACAGTCCGGAGTATTCCTGTTTTCAAGAGCACCTGTACTCAATTTGGAAGTACGTTCGGGAGAACATCGACAGCCATCCGATCGTTATCGACAGTGACGACTTCTTGGCGAGCCCTGCCGAAATGCTGTCGAAGTATTGCCGAGCTGTTGGACTGCCGTACTCGGAGTCGCTTTTGAAATGGGATTCCTCCACGGATGTCGTGAAGAGTTGGAAAGTTCCTGCTGATGATCTTTTTGAAAACGCGGAAATCTTTTTCGACACAGCAATCAGAAGCTGCGGGTTCTTTAAGGCCAGTGACATGCCTTCTCGTGATCACGTGACTCCTGACGTCATCAGGTACACAGACCGTGTCTTGAAATATTACGATGAAATGTATGAGAGTAGAATTAGGCTCGGATGATATGCCTAATGACAATGAATGATGATAGTAATATATTTGATTTGATTTGATTTATTTATTTACCAATGATAATATTTCATGACATACATAATTAAAACATTACAAATGGTAAATGGGACCAGAAAATAGCACATGTGCTAGTCGAGCCTGGCCCCTCTTCATTATTTACATAGAAAGTATAATGTTGTTAATAAACATAAGACTATACAGATACAGATACCAACTATTGATACATAGTTTATATAAAGTGTAAATTACACATAGAGAAGCATATCGTTATTGATTTATTATATGCATTTTAAAGAGTTTCTGAAGGAGATTCTGGATGGTTTTTAGCTTGATATCAGCTGGTACATTATTCCAGAATATACTGCCTAAGAAGGATAGAGACAATTGGCCTTGAGAAGTCCTAAGTTTTGGTAGATGTACCTGTCCATCTGCTTTTTGTCTCGTAGAATATCTGTGCTGTATAACATTACAATAATCAATTAAAGAATGTGGTAAGTTACCATTACGCAGATCAAACATAAACGTACAAACAGATAAATGGTGCATATTAAATATATTGAGGATTTTTAAGTTTTTAAATAGTAGCCCAGTTTGTGCTTGCCAGTGGCTGAATCATGTGAATGTGATGGCTCTAACTGCCATTTTTTGGGTGTAAAATATACAATTCAAGTTATTCTTGTATGTGCTTCCCCAAACCTCAATTCCATAGGTTAAATGGGGCTCTATATATGAATGCCTTATACAGTAATACCAATGTATATTTGGGTACATAATGTCTCAGCCTAAATAGAATGCCCACTCTCCTACGAATACATGAGTTAACTGCTCGAATGTGATTATGCCAAGTTAGATGTTTATCAATTGTTATACCAACAAAAGTTGCTTCATCAACCTCTTCAATTTCCTCTCCTGCTATTTCCAATTCACTAGAAAATGTAAATATTTTCCTTCTGCTACCAATCATCATTAATTTCGTTTTCATAGAGTTAATTATCAGTCTATTTGCCACACACCATTCATTAACCTTTTTAATATTTATATTCACCTTATTGGCATTAATATCGGTTTGACCAGGAGGAAAAGTATGAAATAAATTAGAATCATCTGCAAATAATCTGAAATTAAAATAATCAGTTGCCGATGGTAGGTCATACAGTAAAAACAACGTTGGCCCTAACACTGAACCTTACGGGACACCACATCTTATTTTCACTTTGCTTGACACAATTTCCTCACATTGAACAAATTGATACCTTTCTTCGAAATAATTTTAAACCATTTCAGTGGTAGACCTCTTACACCATAGTGAGAGAGTTTATGTATAGGCTCATGATTAATCTATCAAATGCTTTTTTGAAGTCAATGAATATTCCTAGTGCAGCTCTGCCCTCATCTATTGATTTTAATATTGTATTGGATAAGTTAATCAATGATAATGTCGTACTGTATTTCGTCCTGAAACTATACTGGTGTTGATAAAATGCATTTTTTTTTTTTATAGAAACTGTATTAACCGGATATTTGTGATTTTTTCAAACATTTTACCAAGTACTGGTAAAACAGATATTGGTCTGTAGTTTCCCGGTTCGTCTGTAGGTCCTTTTTTGTGGATAAGTGTAACTTTTGCTATCTTCATTTCATCTGGAACCCTACCACTTTCTAAAGATAGATTAAAAATATATGCAAGAGCATCTGATACGTAGACTGCTCCGTCCTTTAGTAGTCGTATAGGTATATTGTCATGCCCGCATGCCTTTTTTAAAAATATATATCTAGGCCTATAAGGTGATTAAACACCTCAGCTGTTTTTACAGGTTTCCAAAATAAAGAATCATCAATTTGCGGGCCTAGGTAGTGTCTATGTGACACATTTCCATTTGGTAATGTATTTGCCAAGTTGGGTCCAATATTCACAAAGAAATTATTAAATTCATTTACAATATCATTTGTAGATATAAGAATTTCGCTCTTTCCATCAATTCTTTTGATAAGCCTATCGACAAGTCACATCTCCCAAACCTTGCATTTTTTACTTTCCACTTAAAAGTTCATTAATTACATTCCATGTTTTTTTTTTCTGTCTTGACTTATTTAAAATAACCATGTTATTTTCTTCTGTCTTGACTTATTTAACATAACCATGTTGTTTTTTTCTGTCTTAACTTATTTAACATAACCATGCTATTTTTTTTTTCTGTCTTGACTTATTTAACATAACCATGTTGTTTTTTTCTGTCTTAACTTATTTAACATAACCATGCTATTTTTTTTTCTGTCTTGACTTATTTAACATAACCATGTTATTTTTTTCTGTCTTGACTTATTAAACATAACCATGTTATTTTTTCTGTCTTGACTTATTTAACATAACCATGTTATTTTTTCTGTCTTGACTTATTTAACATAACAATGTTATTTTTTCTGTCTTGACTTATTTAACATAACCATTTTATTTTTTCTGTCTTGACTTATTTAACATAACCATGTTATATTAACCTTTAATGAGGACAATAGTTCTAAAACGGATTAAGAGAGAATGGCATTAATTTTATCCTTAAAAAATAAGTTTGGGTCATTTGTCAGAGAGATCATATCTACATTTTTAGGGTTCTCTTTTATTACGTTTGAGCTGTTTACCCAAAGAGATGCAATTCAACAGTGGTAAGGATAATAGTCGATGACTCATCTTGTTTTTTTTTTTTTTAAGAAATTAAATATTTCAATAATGGCATTTGTTTTATCATTGGCTTGTTCATTGTACGAGAAAGATGTGAATAAAACATGGGATAAAACGTGTATTGTTTCTGTTATTGTATTTTGGTAAATGACCCTACGAATTTGATAATGAATGGTATGCAGTATAAAGAGAGACTTGGGAAGGAGAAGATTTTCCCGAGAGGCATGAAACCAAAATAATTTTCTTTATATGACTGATCTGAAAACGTTTTTAGGGGGAATAACTCCTCAAGAACACAATGTAATGAGTCATTGGGGAAATGATGCGAGCGGGAGGCGCGAGCTGAAATCTTACTCTATTATGTAGGCCTATAAAGAAAATAATAGTTTAAGACCCGCCCCCTCCCCTACTCAGGGGGTCAACCATACACGTATGCTCGTTCTGGATTCTTAGAAATACCCCATATTAGCAGGATTGGTATAGGGGAAGCTGTGTCAAAATTATCCCTTATATTTCGGGCTTTTGAAAGGGAAGCTGCATCTAAATTACCCCCTGTAGCAGGTTTTTGGAGAGGGAGCCATCAGAATTAACACCTTTTCACAGGCTTTTTGACTATATTTGGGACCCTATTTCAGGATTTGTCCTCAAAGAATTGAAAGTACCTCTAATTTTAACATAGGTCGAAGGAAAAAATTATAAAAGACCCCTATTTCAATGACTTCTCGGGGATTTTCCCCCTACCTGAGCCCACAAAATATGCCCCTTTCCCGGAGAAATCACACAGGAACAAGCACACATGTATGGTTGACCGCCTGATTGGAGGGGGGGGGGGGGGGGGGGTTAAGATCAATTTGGTGTTCCTAATTTTAAGACTCATTTGGCGTCCCTGAGATAAAGATAAAAATGGTGTCCCTTTTAAGTTCAATATCAATTTGACGCCTTATAATTTGATGACCAATTTGGTTCCCCTCAAATTTAATATAAATTTTTGCCTCCTGAATTCAGGGGCCTCCAAGTTAAATTTCAAATTGGCGCCTAATTCTATAATTAATTTAGTGTCCCGTAAGTTACAGATCAATTTGGTGCACCTCCTTAAGTTTAATATCAATTTGGCGCTCCTTAAATTTAAGATCGAATTGGCGACCTTAAGTTTAAAGTCAATTTCGAGCCCTCCCACTGTTTTTTTCTTTTCCCTCTTTTTTTTCTTCTTCCCTCTTCTTTTTTTTTTTTTTTTTCTCTCTCTCTCTCTCTCTTTCTTTTTCCCCATTTTCTTTCATTTTTTTCTCTTTTTTCATTTCTTTATTTAACTTTTCTCTCCCCTTCTTTGGATCCCCCTTCCCGCTTCCCGGGATACACGCATGTACAGTCTGTGTCAAAAAACATGGTACAGTCGGAAAAAAAATATTTAGGTGTGAAATATTTTCAAATAATATGTATATGTGGTACCAAAATAAAGCCAAAAGATTTTCCTTGCTGATGCGCTTTGTTCTGTATAATTTGCTTTCGTAAAACAAAAGTTATGCTAAATTTTGGTCGACAAGGAACAAATCGAAATTTTGCACTTTATGGCCATTATGCGAAACTTATACACAAAGGCATGGGACGGCGTGCGAAAAATGGATTTTTCTTGATTGTAGAAAACTAGTCATATTTCCAAAATTACAACACCAAATGTGATGAAAAAAAAACGCAGGTAAAAGTCTGATCTTCCTGCTTTATGAAAATACCAAACAATAGCAGGCTGTGATTAATCTTCATACTATAAAAAAATGTTTTCCACTTGTACCATTTTATTTGACACAGACTGTATACACCAGATGGGATACACACATGTTACCAGCGTTTGCAACGTAGAGACCGCTATTCAGCATGTTCAGTTATTGTTTGCTGCACCCACAAACGTCTATCCTGCAAACTTGGCAAACGCAGCGGAGTCGGCGTACATGTTGATAGATCACCTTTTCGCACTCAGGGTGCGTAGCCATATAAAATCAAATATATTCCTATTTGTTTGCTAGCTAGGTCCCCGAAAATCTACAAAAAGCTTGAAATTTCGTGATTGAGCACTATCTTCATTGAGCGCTATGTTCTCGCATGAAGTCGTCACTGGATATTTGGTGAAAAGCATGAAAGAAAAATACGAGTGAAGGTTTGAAGAAAATCCTTAACGAAGTTATGAATATTTTCATTTTGTGACGTCACATGTGAATTGGGGAAAATCACTATACTCTAGTTATTGTAGTTTGTTGTCTCTGGGGGCAAAACTCTCTGCCACCTTTTTTTGCGGGGAGGGGGGGGGGGATTGCCCCCTGCGCTTTCGAAACCCTTGCCCTTGCAAAATATTTGGGCGGGAAGGGCGAGAGGTGAATGGATACTGTGCAGTGGCGGATCCAGGATTTTAAAAAAAAGAGGAGGCACCAGGCCAGATGAGGGGGTGCGCTACCGAATTTTTTTCGATTTTAACACGTACAATCAACGAGGAATGTAATATGATTATCAAATTATAGACGGGGCGCGCGTCCACTGCGCCCCCGCCTGGATCCGCCACTGATACATGCCAATGAAATTCATGTATAGCTCGCTAACAACTGTAACATTCAGTGCACTAAAAGCGAAATGGCTACGATGTCACAGGAATGTCGACGGAGCAGAACAATCCTCTGGTGCGTCCCGCGAACGATCTCCACGGCGATCACGAAGTGTCTCTCGGCCATCGAGGACATCGAAGTCTGGTTCGAACCTTATCATTGTGGTGAACTTGCCGAGCTCGGATGGAAACGAAGTCAGAAAAGTGAGCTGCCGATCGACTACAAAGGCAACGAAAGAGAATATCAAAAAGCCATTGATCTAGCTCACGAAATGGGATATCATTTTAAACAGGAGTTCGTTTCGTAAGTATTTCTGGTGTAACAAAATAAGTACTTCTATTGATGTGTATGAGTTGCCACAATCTAGATCAATGGTTCATAATATACACCGGCCATTTTTTTTATCTTTGTTTTTTCTTGTTTTTCTAGGGGTTGGGGACGCATAATAGCAAGCGTTCTCACATCCTCAACAGGATGAAAGGTGTTCATATCATATCAATACATGTACATCCACATTTTTTTTTCTAATTTCTAAATTAATGCTAGGCTGGCCTTCCTGAAAGGGCTATTGAATCTATTACTACTGCAGTGAATGGAGAAAAAAAAAATCATAAAAATGAAATGTTTGGCTTGTTATGAGTTTCGGGAAAAAAATGGTACAATGATTACGAAAGATGTGCACGGTTAAAACTTGGTATGATATAGGCCCCGTTACAACCGGTAATGTCGTGGCGACGCATTATGTCACAAAAATGGCGCAATACGTGACATTATGCGTTGACGCATAATATAAATGTCACAGCCAATTTTTCACACATGACGTCACCATGAACCCAACGCATAATGTCTCAGTGGTTTTTGTTTAAGGAATCTTAAATTGAGATAAGTTCATAACATTTTTTCCGACTCAGCATTTGTCTATGGAATGTTTTTAAAGGTGACCGCTGCGTAATTTATGCGTTGGGGTTATGTGACGTTATGGATGATAAGCTTCCTGCGACTGTGTGAAGTTTTTTTTACGGAGAACAGATGAGACATTACGCGTTGGCTGTGACATTATATGCATGTGGTGGATGGTCAACGCATAATACCATTCCATGCGACATTATGTGTTGGTTCTGGCGTTGGTGTGATATGCGTCGCTGCGATATTACTAGTTGTAACAGGCCCTAGATACTCTTACTGCCCATTTGGAAATTCTACCATGATATACCAGTAAAAAGAAAGAACTAAAACGGGTATGATGGTATAATACGGCCATTCGATTCTCAACGGATGTTTTCTTTAAAAATAAAATGGTCGATTATTCCAATAATGGAATGAAAGCTATGAATGGAATTAAACACTATATAAGTGTATAGCTGTGTTGTCACGCTATGGCAAAGCCAGTGTGTATGAAACTGTAACTTGTCACTTGCTTCTGTAGTTATTAATGTTGGGTAATAGACCCCAATATCACTTGGAGAGATTTCCTAATTTAAATTTTGTCGTGTCACTTTTCGAAATATTCTATAGGCCTACAGCTTTGTACGATTTGGGGGTAATTATGAAAATGTCCATTGAAAGGCCTAGTTAAATTTGGTTTATAGCAGGTCCCCTTTTTTACTTTGAAAGGGAGTATCTCTTAGGGCGTACTATAATATTATTGTCTTGACTTTATATATATCTTACAGTTATGCATCAATCAAGCGACTTCTTGAGACCGCATCGAGCTCTACCCCTCACGTTTTTGTCAAAGATATGGGTTTTAGTACTAGTAAGCCATACACAAGCCTTCTTCCTAAAAGCTATAAGCACACATTTTTGATACGTCATCCACTCCGAGCTATCTACTCCTACCGCAAATATAAATTCAAATCGCTTATAAAACTAGGAGCTTTGCAAGGTTCATCTGTCGAAGAGAAGACATTCGATGTCGTAAGAGACAATCCACTGTACTCCTGTTTCCAAGAGCACCAGCACTCGATTTGGAAGTACGTTCGGGAGAACATCGACAACCATCCGATCGTTATCGACAGTGACGACTTCTTGGCGAACCCTGCCGAAATGCTGTCGAAGTATTGTCGAGCCGTTGGACTGCCGTACGCCGAGTCGCTTTTGAAATGGGAGTCATCCACTGATGTCGTGAAGGGTTGGAAAGTTCCTGCCGATAATCTTTTTGAAAACTTGGAAATCCTTTTCGACACTGCAATCAGAAGCTGCGAGTTCTTTCCAGCCAGTGACGTGCCTTCTCGTGATCACGTGACCCCTGACGTCATCAGGTACACAGATAGTGTCCTTAAATACTATGATGAAATGTATGATAGTAGAATTAGGCTAGGATGATCCCAGCAAGCAGAACGTTTCTAAAAACGTTCTCTACAGTTACTGTAGGCATACGTCTTCGTCTGAAATGAACGGTTTAAAAACGTACATATACCGTCGAAGTTAAACTTTCTATTGCCACAAAGCCAACACTAAAAAGTTTACAAAACATTTAAATTGAAACCTTACAAAATGAACGTTTAATACGTTTTGTAAACGTCCAAATATGACGCTATGCAAATGAGTAGCTAGTCTGCATATTCAATTGAATTGAATTCAATTCAATTTGTTTATTTAATCATTTAAAATCAACATATATATTTATATATGAAAAGCTTGTTTCCAAAAGGGACTAAATCCACTTTTGATGAAAATTGAGTTATTGATATCAGGACATTGTTCAGGTACGTACCCATCTGTGAGCAAAATAACTTACCTAAATTTTGATTGCAACGTCCAGAAATTGCAACTTTTAATTTCAATTTTCCATAGACGCCTGTACAAAATCCGCACTGTAAAAAATATTTGTATTTTTACTGCAAATCTACTGTCAGCAGAGTCGCCATAAAAAAATGTAATTTAAAAAACATGAAAAACAGTTTTGCTGTAAATTTCTCCTGCAAATAATTACGTGAGATATACAAAATATACATCAGGAGTAACACATTTGTTCCGTTTTAACCAAATATGTCAGCTACAGAACTCTGATTATTTCTTTTCTTCTCTTTCATTAATTACTAGAAAAGAAATTTACAGCAAAACTGTTATTTCAAATTACATTTTTGTACGGCGACTCTGCTGACATCACTTTGCTGTATTATTTTTTTACAGTGCGGCAAAGAAAAGCCATTTACTCTGAAGTTACAAAAGTGGACTTAGTCCCTTTTGGAAACAAACTCTTCATTCATATATATATATATATATATATATATATATATATATATATAAACAACACAGAAGTGAAGATCAACATCATGCTTATTTCCAACGAAGATTTTATTTTATTTTGATTCTCAAATTTTCGGAAATACCTTTTCCTTTTTCAAGAGAGACAAGATTGAACAATAACAAAGTAAAATTAAACATTATTAAAATTTGAAACCAAGGGAGCGCGTGGGTGTGAGCACACGCCCACGCGTAGCCAAGGACCTACGTCACAATGATATTGAAAGCAGTAAAACTTATGGCATCACAAAGATCGGCTTAATTAACATTAGCCACGCTGAAGAAGCATCTGTAACGAGATAAGATAAGATAAGATAAGATAAAGCTGACGACAGGCTTTCATGTGTATCCAGCTATGGCCGATTGTAATGCTACTAATGTAGTATACTGTTTGACATTTAAAAAGTGTCCCAGGGTATTGTACATTGGTGAGACAGTCAATTTCCGACTGAGATTCAATAATCATAAAAGCACAATCACTCGGAAGCAATTGCAACATCCAGTAGGTAACCACTTCAACAACCCCAATCATTCAGTAGCAGATCTTTAATGCTGTATCCTATTCCAGGGTCTGGTGTCATTTTATGATAGGCATTTAAAGGAACTTAAAACCATCTTAAGAGCCAGGAGTTTCCAGAACCCAGGTCTCAACAGAGATTTATCATGGCTATCAAACTACACATTCTTCCGTTAATTACCTTATCTATGTCTTTCAGTATTTAATTATGTGATGTTCCTGTCTCTAGGCCTATACTCTATTGTATTACGTATGTATGTATGTATGTATTTTTTTCGAATTTAATTCAATTTTCTTGTCATAATAGCTTTTCATAACTCTATACACGCTGAATATATTCTGAAGGAAAAATAATGACAATTGTGTTTATATATTTTCTGTGACTTCTGCTTTTCATAATATTGATACTGGTAGCTTTACTTCAGACGTTACGTATGATTTTTTTTCTGACTTTATCTTGTACAAAGTAGCTGAGAAAAACGATTATTACGATTGTTCAATTTAATTATATGATTGTGTACAGATGCTTCTTCAGCGTGGCTAATGTTAATTAAGCCGATCTTTGTGATGCCATAAGTTTTACTGCTTTCAATATCATTGTGACGTAGGTCCTTGGCTACGCGTGGGCGTGTGCTCACACCCACGCGCTCCCTTGGTTTCAAACAACGAACGTAGAGGGCGACAACACAAAACTGTGTTGCTGTTAGGAAGGTCCACTCCGCTCAGATTTTGGTACCCCCGTTTTTCCAGCTCACTTTTTTGGTAGATTGTAGATTTGATTTGGTTTCGTTTGTTCATTTTTAATATTTTTTTAGAAATATTTTTGAAATATGGAATTATTTGAATTAATATAATAAAAACGATTTTTTATTTTATAAAAAATATGAACTAAGAAAAATTATGATTTTTATGACTTTGCATACAATAAAACCAAATATAGATTTGTGAGGATGGGAAAACTTTTTTCTGCTAAAATTCGCTGCGCCTCGTCCTGTGCCCCCAGAGTCCACCGCACCGGCACAGAGTCAAGGCCGTTCTTCTGCCGAAACCGCCCGCCCCGGCCCGGCCAGTGCTGGCGTAGGCCTATGTGCATGAACTGCTGCAGAATATTTCGACGATAGCCTAATCATAATTGGTCATGATGTGTTGTGTCACTGCTTCAGGATTTTAAGTTGGACAAGGGAGACTCAAGGTAAGACTACTAATTTTAACTCTTAGTAATGCAGTTTGATAGGTTATAGTATTACTAGGCCCTTGTTTCTCTGAAATCTGGGGGAAAATTGAGAAAAACAAAAACATTTTTTTTTGCCAAAAAAAAAGGGGGAGGCCTTGCGCCTTGCGGCTGCCTTACAATTTATTCTAGTCAGACTAGAGCAGACCAGAGGAAAATTAGGCATTAATAACCACCTTTCTCGTGATGTTTATTCATTGTTATCTGGTAATAAATGGCTATTTTTGCATTCTCTGCAACTACTAGGTTTGATTTCATATCTACGGTAGATCTAGATATTTCGGGATTATAGATCTAACGTTAGATCTCTAGAGAGAGGTCTTTTTTAGTGCTTGCCTGCCTTAGCCATAAAAGTAAGACCGAAACATTCAGCAGTTATTTCTAGCATTGGTTGCACAGAATGTGGGAATACACCGATTTATAACCAAATCTAAAGAATATTAGAGAGTGGTGGTTTTTCTGCCTAGCCAGGTCCAACGTCTTGATAAATAGTACTTAGGCCTGGTTAGACTCTAATTTCTGAAAATCAATGTTCTTTTTTTCTTGCTAATGCTATATTCAAAACAGAGATCACCTTTCCATCCCTTCTGTTCTATCTCTCTCGATTACACACACTCCTTTTCTTTATTTCAATGTTCCTCCAATCTTCTTCCCTCCTTGTCAATGTCATGCAAGAAGTAATAATTACTTTCAAACTTGGTCGTATAGTATGAATCCAGTAGGACTCTACTCTCTAGACCCTTATATTAGTTGGTGATTATGTTTGTAAAAAAATAATGGAGGGTCTTATTGTTTATTATGAGAATAAGTATATGCCATGCATTTTTGACTTGTTGATTATATTATGATTAAAGTTAATTATAGATCACTATCTAATCATTTATTTTCCACCAGTGCATGATGCCGCAGAAAGCACTATGATGGAAAGCTTTGATCAAGGGATAGATTAAGGCCAAAATCCTCATCCACTTCCCCCATGCTCCACCACCATCCTCCCAAAAAACCTCTATCCAGAGAATTACAGCTTTCGACGAAGAAGTAGGAGCAGCACCAATGAGGTTTTATGTTCATCTCGTAGACAGGTCTAGATCTAGGCCTAGTGTATATCTTTTGAAGAAAAAAACACTTTCCCCAACCCATATAATTCCTTCTTTTTGTTGGGGGAGGGGGTGAGGTAAACGTCAATCATTTAGCCATACTTTACTTTGAACAAGTTAGTATATGCATATTTTAAAAAATCTGTGATAATTGGTTTCCTGATGGTTTTATTTTACTGTATATTATTATTATGTTAACATTTAGAAGTAAAGGTACAGAATATAATTTTAAGCTTGTATAAAATAAGAATATACGTTTTCCAATTGCTGTCATTTGTATGTAATTTCGACAAATGAAAATGAGTAAAACATTTATTTTGAATATTTTCTTAATCCCAGGATTTGGATTCTCGTTCATGGGGTCTGTATGTTGTTTCTTTCAACAGAAAAAGATGGCCATACTTGGTAAATGGCTATGAAGTTGTTCGCTATTTATAAACTGATTCTCACCAGGTAGACCGGGCTCCAAACCGAACACCAGACGACCAGAAAAATATTGCATTAAAGACGAAATGGCAGCTAGTGTCGGTTTGGAGTACGGGCTCGGCCGTGTGTGACTTACAGTTATTAAACCCTCTTGTGTGCTATTCTATAGAAAGGTGAGTGAAAATTAGTGTACCATATGCCTAACATACACAAAGAGGTTTATGTCAGATATCTAGGTGATAAAGAAAAAAGATGATATTTGCGTGATTTAAATTTTAAGCAGATTTTCTGATCGTTCAGCTTTAAAAATTGAAAGCAGGATAAACAGGACATATTGTATTTATCAAGACAATAAATAGAATTCCTGTCATTGTAAAAGGTATAATAACTTTGTATTCATATGAGTCTACATTTGATATACTAAATGCGATAAGTCATGGCCAATTAAAAAATAAAAATTTAAACATAATAAAATGAATAAATAATATGTTTCTTGTCTTGATAAATATATTTTTTCCGACTTATTGTATTGTAATTAAAAAAAAAAAGAAATCGTGCTTTTCTTTAATATGATCACAGATCTTGTTAACAGGGTAGAGGAGTATGAAATAACAGAAGGATATATTTTTTTATCATAAGGTTGGATGAAAATGAATGGGAGTTGGGTGTGATTGAATAAGGAACAGTGGCAAAAAAAAAAGAAGAGAAAGAGAGAGACAGAGAAAGAGAGACAGAGAGAGAGACAGAGAGGGAGGGAGGGAAGGAGGGAGAGACAGAGAGAGAGAGAGATGAAGAGAGAGAGAGAGATGAAGAGAGAGAGAGAGAGAGAGAGAGAAGAGCCAAATCGAGTGAAAAGTGGAGGGGGTTGCAGACTGAGATGATATTAAGTAGGAGTGAGGATTGTAGGAAGCAGAGAGAGATAGGGAAAAGGGCAAGGAGAGGTGTAAGGGAAAAGGAGGAAAGACATGGGTAAAAGGATGGGAGAGTAAAAATGGTGGTAAAAAACGTTGAAGTTTTAAACAATTGGTTCATTTAGGCACAGGAATCAAAAGATTGAAATCTCTTACATCACAATTTTTTTTCATAAGGGATACAAAATTTAGTGCCCCCTTCTAAAAAAATATGACAAATAATGAAATATACGTGAAAGGAATGGCTCCTTGGACTCATGCCTGCCAAAAGGAACGATAAAGAGAGTGATTTTCGTTTGTTTGTTGTTGTTGTTGTTGTTGTTTTTTAAATAAAACAAGTGATGCTTTCAAATCTAAATTCCGCCCCCTCTACATTTTGATGAATTAAAATATAATATAAACAAATAATAACAAAAAGTAAGATATTTTAACAAATTACACGATCAATGTATCAATCCACGGTTTTTATTTGAATTTCTTTTGTATTCAAAAAGTGCTTTTGAATTTCTCATTTTCTGTTCATTTAAAAAACTGTGTTCTTTTATGTTTACAGCAAATTTCTTTAAAAAATAATAGGGGAGAGAAAATTTTATATTTGAAAGGTTCACTGGTTTTATTTCATTTTGTTTATCATTTTTATTTTCTTTCTTTTGACAGGCATGGGTTTAGGGTTGACCCCTCCCTCTTGAAGTGATTTGTTTTGTTTTGTTTTTTTTGTAAGGAGGGTGCCATATTTTCCCCCAAATCGTATACTTTTTAATAAAGATTATTGGGGTTAAAAAAATGTTTTATTATACCATCCCTGTTTCTATCATTTCTTTTTATCTATCTCCCCAACCCCCCTACCCCTCTCCCTCTCACCACCTTCTCTCTATTCCTCTGTCCGTCTCTCTCTCTATAAATATACCCCTTCTCTCCCTCCTATCCTCTCTCTCTCCCTGAGACATAAATATCATTCTCTCATCCTCTTCCTCTGTCTTCCACTTTCTCCACAAATGTATCCCCCTTCTCTCTTTCTTTCTTCCCCTCTATCTCTCCTCCTTTCTCTCTCCCTCCCATAGGCCTACCCCCATCAATCTCTTCCATATTTTCTGTTCTTCTCTTTATCCTCCATTAATCCTTTATTCAGTGCTCTGAGTCCATTGACGCATACAGTTCATCTGAAGTAGTGTTACATTGTTAAAAATTAGAGTAATGAAGGAAACGTACATGTAGGCCTACATTAAATTATTTGATTTATGCTTCATATATTTTACTCTAAATAACACTGTATAATACATTTTACAAATCAATACAATACATTTAGGTCTGGTTGAAAAGAAGGGGGCAATTAAGTGATAATTTTTAATCTTATTTTCCTCCCCCTGAAGTACTTTTTATATCAATGGTTTTTTTTTTTTAATAAAAGACGATTTAAAATGGGTCTTATTTGTTTTTCAAAACATTAAATAATAGGTGCCATAATTATATTTCTTTGAGATCAATGAACTTGTTGTTTTGTTAAACCAAAATAAACATTCATAACATTAAAAAGACAGTGGGAAATATTGCTAAGTTTAATAACAAGATTTTCAAACCTGCAATATTGGCAGTGCCAGCACTCCCCCCCTCCCCCCCACCCTCTCAAAAAAAAAAAAAAAAAGGTCTGAAGAAACATGATAACAAGTTTATAAAATAACTTATGATCACCCGTTAGCGAATTCATGCAGTGGCGACATAAAACAGCAATGCTTTGTTATAGATCAATTGCAATCATAAGAAGCTGATCTAATCCTCATAGACTTGTTTAGAAACAAGATGTCTTTCTTAACGCTTTCAAAGCAATATCCTTGCTGGTCTACACATCCTGGCTTACAAGTGTACACCTCTGGTTAAAGGTCTGTTCCAAATCTGAAAGATGGTCTTTCCTTGTTGTCCAAAAAGTATGCTGGTCATCAGGACGTGTTTTGACTGTTCAGTATCAAAGGCCCAATTTAAAAAAAATGCATTGCTTGGCCGTAAGGACCCTATCTCTAGCAGCCATATCAGAATGGGATGGTTGGTGTCCACTGTTTTTTTTTTTTTTTTTTTAATAAAAGGACGATTGTAAAATGGTCTATTGTGTTTCAAAACATTAAATAATAGTGCATAATTAAATGATTTGTCTTTCTTAACTTCCTTCAAAGCAATTATCCGTTGCTGGTCTACACATCCTGCTTACAAGTGACACCTCTGGTTAAGGTCTGTTTCCAAGATCTGAAGGGAGTGTATTTCCTTGTTGTTCCAAGAATATGCTGTCATCAGACGTGTCTTTGACGTGTTCATAATCAAAAGGCCCAATTAAAAAAATAATGCCTTGCTTGGAGTAAGACTATCTCTAGCAGGCATCATAACGAGAATGGATGTTGTCCACCTGAAAATGTTAAGGTAAGATTCGTTGATAAGCACAGTACATCACGAGCATCTGATTAAATTGAGAGAGAATAAGTAAAAAACAAAAATTGATATTCAGCTACAATTCAAATCTATCATTGCTAGTTGTACAACTAAGAGGAAGAGGCCGCCTATCACTCTAGCACAACATCAAACGCTGCCATAGGACATTTTGTATTTTGCACAGCTTTTTTCACTTTGTTTTCTCGATTATGGCGAGCACATCTACTTTTCAAAGAATCATGATCCAACTTGAATAATTACGCTAAGAGTCTTTTTTTTTCAAAAATAGGAATAACTTTACTGCTCAAAGGCAGACAAAAAAAGTCCTGTACACTTGGTTCAATTTCGAAATCACTAAGTCAGATCAAAGTTCTGACAATATGGCCAATTTTGCTCTCAAAATACTCATACGCCAATAATTATCTTCCTGGATAACGCATAAATTATATAACAGCCTTAATGATCAAAGCCGTTTTTAAAGCTATTGAATTCTCACCTTCCAGAGATGGGTTAAATCATTTTCGATTGGTTAGACAAAAAAGTCCTGTTCACTTTTGAACATTATCACAAACGAAGTTTACTCGATGGTCAAATATTTCCGCATATCACATGTCATATCGCATGTGACGGCGTCTTCTGCAAGATGTGACAAGATCATATTTTATATCATATCGTTGGAACATCTAATCTATTGTGAAATAATATATTCTGATTACAACTTTAGCACACTAATTCGTGTGTTATAGGCTTGCTCAAACATGTATTTTCCCCAAACTTCCTGGTCTGTAAGCATCTACCTACTGAAAATCTATGATAAAGTTCATATTATTTATGTCATGTACCTCATGAGAAATTAGCGCGAACGGATCGACTCTGACCAGGACCTTTTACCACAAGAGAAGTTTTCTAGACGAGTATTATGTTACGCTAAGTAATTATGCCATGCAGTTGTCAACGCGTCGCTTCCGCCGTTATAGCGCGGTTTTGTGCACTTAGAGGCCAAAAAAAAAAATTTGTTTGGTTGGTTCCAATGAAGTGCCTTTTTTCAAAAATCGGGTCGGTTCGGTCGGGTTTTTTTTTTTTTTTTTTTTTTTTTTTTTTTTTCCTCCCATTTGAAAACAAAGAAAAACAAAGAAACGAATTGATCTCCACTTTTGAGATCACTTTTACGTTTTATTGAGTCTCATGTAAAATGGTAGACGCCCATGGAAATAAAAGACACATCGTTATAATTACAGTGTATTTATCTGAAACGACAGATATTATAAATAAATATGACTTGTTGTATTTTACGGCGTTGGGTGGAGAAAAAAAAAAAAAAAAAAAAGAGGTGGTCGGTCGGCCGTTTCAGGACGGGTGTCGGCGAGACAACCATAACAATTTTTTTTTCTTGGCCTATGTTAGTAACCGCTATAATTTATCGTCGCGCCGTTCCTCAGTTGTATTTCCACTAAACTCATGAATGCTAATGTTGCGTTCCCCTCCTCAAATAATGGACGCGTCTTTATGTTAAGATTTAATGTCATACGTTAGGTTTACATTTCACGTGGAGTAGAATTGATATGTACTGATTTCAAAATAGCAATTGACCTACCCTGAGGCAGATCCATGATTATTGTAGGGGGGGGGGACAAAGAAAGTGAATTATGGTTACACCCACAACAAATTCTAACTCCCATGAAGCACTCAATTTCCTCCTTTAAAAAAAAAGTTCTCATTAGACCTACACTCCCTGATCATAAGTATTGCAACATAGCTAGAATGTGTATGTTTTATCAAAAGTACAAGTCCTTTATATATTGTCATATTTTATTCATGGCCAGAGATTTATGAAATATGTTTGTATATTTTGAAAGAGGAAATTTGTCCCTTTTCATCATTCATTTGTCGCCCCTGGCTTTGTTTTTCAAAAAAATGCCCCTTAGGCTCTGGGTATTTACCATGTTTACTGCTGTAAGAAATGAAAAGGGAAGTCTCCTCTTTCAGAATACACAAATATATTCGACAAATCTCTGACCATGAATGAAATATAACAGCATATAAAAGACATGTAAATTTGAAGGGGGAAAAAAAAAGGCATATTTTTTTACTTTTCTTTTTATAGCTATGTTGCATTAGATCTACTTATGTAATGATCAGGGAGTGTGTGTATACGATTACGAGTGCCTACTCGTACAGACCTAGGCTAGATCTACCGTAATTGTACCAAAAAAAAAATGGAAAAACACACAAAATCAATACATCCTAGGCCTAGATTTAGACCGAGGCTGTTCTGTCTTCAGACTTACGATGAAGACAGAGCAGCTTCGGTCTAGCTAGGTCTTTAAGTTTGTCCTTACTTAGTTAGACCTTACAATAAGTTTACATCTAACGTTAGATCTAACTTAGATATGAATGAAATTTGGCCTTGTTTTTAGCCCTGGTGAGGCCAGAGCATCAAACCTAATCCTGGCAATATGGGCCTGTCCCTAGATCTTTCGGCTTAGGCTAGGGCTAGCCTACAAATTTGTCTTTGACTTTGTTTTGAAATTTGAATACGGCCCATTCAATGTCATTCACTGTGTTTCGTAACTTTAATATTATTTTTAGAGTGAAAGTAAAATGCTAACCTTGTCCTCGATGTCTGATCCCTGTGGCCTTATGTCAAAGACTAAGTCCAGCATCGATCCTGAAGCAGTCCCAGTAGAAGATAGTCCAAATTATTAGGGCCTATTCGACCAAAGCAGCAGCCTAACCCTCGCCTTGGACCCCTTTGGTCTCGGGCGCCGGGCCGGCCGGGGAGGTCAGGCCGCATAATATAAGAAAGGCCCCGAGACGACTAGCTGTGGGGCAATGGTGCAGCGAAACTTAGCAGAAGAAAGTGCATGCCTCACAAATCTTCATGATCATATTACAAACAAAAAAAAATAAAAATAATCATTATCTTTAATCAAATTAAATAAAGAATATAGAAATATATGTTTGATATTTTTCCACATAATAATTTATTTTCAAGTTATTTAATTGATAACCATAAAAATGCAAAAATAAAAAAAAATCAAATCTACAATCTACCAAAAAAGTGAGCTGAGAGGATTTGTGTGGAACCAACTTGGGTGAGCTGAAATGGCGTAAATTTAGGAGATTGGCTAATTCAGCGACAACAACAACTCCAATTTACTGAAGATTAAAAATAATTTTAATTCAATATTTTAGCACTAAAAAATTACAACATATGTATTTTATTATGAATTTTTGTAATATATTTTTCATTTTTATTATTTGAATATTTTCTTGTGATGATTTGTCATTTTGTCTCTATTTTTCTATTACTCTGTGCAGTGTATTAGGCCAATTAAAAATGATTCCTAGTTTCTCGTCCCCGCCCGCTTCCTTTTTTACGGCCGCCTCCTTTTTTTTTATATTTGATATTTT
>CALNVZ010003431.1:13536395-13552693 GCA_940671915.1 Paracentrotus lividus | reverse complement strand
TGAGGAAATTTTTTTTAATTATTTTCTGTCTCTACCATGCTTCATCTTTGCTCTGTAAAAAAAATGAGTGAAAATATAACGGGAAAGTGGTAAAAAAAGCCAAGATTTATCGGCGAGTGTTTCTTTTCGCGTCATAAATTTTTTTTTCCGGACATACAAGCAGCACGCCCACAGCTCCACTATATCCCACTCTCCGTATTAGCCGCCCTAGCAACGCATTGGCTTTGTTTTTGGACACGTTCACTGTCGATCGTGTTCGTGTATTTCCTATTGAGCTTTTTTGGTTCGATTTTTGTGACGAATAGCGAAACTATAACTCTTTTAGCTACACTCCAGCTGTGCATGCCACACCACTGCTGTGAATAACTGTATTCATCCGGGAAAGCGGAGCGCAAGCGCAAGACGAATTGTCAAAATCTACCCCAATCGGGTGGGGGGGGGGTTATTGTGGACAAAGCTACTTATGCTTGACGTTACCTAATCTGGATCAAATGAATGTTAATTTCGCAGCATTTATTTTATAGGGCGCGAATATTTCTGTTTCCTGAGGGGAAATTAAAACCTCCCTTATAAACAATTGTGGTTCCATAGGGAAACATTAGAGCCAGACAAAGAGTACGTGATTCTATAAATACTCTGATACAAAGTATTTAGGTGTAGACGTGCTTAACGACGCCGAAGCGATGTAATGTTAAAATGAGAAAAAATATGGTTTAAAATGGCTATGATATTGCATTATTGTGGAAACCAATAGCCTAAGGGGGGGGGGAAGTGTGGACAATCAATCTAGTTGTATAACTGCAGCTGGTATTCACTTATTGGGAACTACTTTGAAACAACTTTTAAGACTGCTTAGAAACATATTGATAGACGAGTTGTTGGTGATACGACGTCGCGGAGACGTTCCGCGAGGCTGAGATAGCACCCATTAGCCTACTGAGCAATTTCTGCAGTTTTTTTTTACAAAGTAGATGTGTTTAAGAAAGTAGGCGTTTACTCATACTAACGACGAAAACAAAATTTTTACGATTTACTCTTAAAATAATTCATTTCATAAAAATTATTAATATCTCTTATAGTACTGGTAACAAGTTTGGATCAATAATAAGGACGAGGATTCGAGCAAATCATTACGGTTTTTATTTCATTGTCTTAAGCTAACCTAAGCCGCACGTCATAAAACGTGATCAAAGAGACAAATTCTAAATACATTCGTGAGGCCGTCAAATAATTTATTAAACCACATTTTTGGAGGCATATCTCTATCAATTACTTAATTCAAGAATATAAACAAAATGCAGCAATAAGCCCCTGTACAAAAGAAAATTAAATTTTGGAATTAATAAGACTTATTTATGTTTAATTTTCCAACAGAGTTCAGATACAAATATGACTCGCTTTCTTGATGAGTAAAGATACGCCAAATTGACATTCAAAGAACCACGCAAACATCGGAATAAAACCGCAAAAAGGTTTATAATAGTTGTTTTCTACACTAATTTAGCCGCCAGGATTGGTAAAACTTTTTCTTAAAGCAGCGGACTTTTTCTTTAAACATTAGAAAGAGCATGCAGATTTTCAATTTATTTGACGAAATATAAACAACTAACCAAATTCAGCTTCTTTTTTTTTAGAAGATTGAACATGCGCCGTTATGCGCTTGCTCGATCATGCGTGCGGGACGAGTTATTGTTCTGTATAACCTGAATGCAGCCTCCTCATTGGTCACCGTTTCACCCTTTGTTCAACAAGTGGTGCTAGGGCATTGTCAGGTGAGTACAGCGTGACAGAGTGTTCTTATATTTCTGGCGCGGGGTCAAAGTGGAAGTCAAACTTCGCAGACTGTTTTTCTCTTGATTTTGATTTCAAGAGCACAATTCATACCTCCGGTCACGAGGCTAATATTCCACTTCTATTTACTCTTTTACAGTCGGTTATATATCAAATTCAGGTCAATGAAATCAGGGATCAATAAGATCAAATGAAAAATGGATTTCAAAAATTGGCAATAGTCTCTCCCTTTCGACGTGAGGTATCACCTATTGTTCAGTGAAATCCTGGCCTCCCTAATCATGCATTCATTTTTGATGGTAAAGCAGTGCGTATCACAGGATTTCGCAACGCCGGGGGCGACGTGATTTGGCGCCCCTGTGTACCTTCGTTCAAAATATGGCGTCCCCTCTCCATAGATTTAAAGACCAGTATGTTTCGGGCATCAGTATTTACTTGATTATGGAAAGAAAGATGAATATTCTATCCTATCTCATCTAGCTGCTTAAACTGATCCTTCTGCTTCCCTCCCTAAGTTTAAATAAAATTTGGCCGCCAACTATCATTTGCGCCTCCCTAAATGTTGGTTTGAATTGGCGCCATACATGTACGATTTAGGTGATTTGATGCCCGTGGAAAAATGCCAACAATAAATTGCAACGGTTTTCAAAATAAAATTTAAATGTCTTGATGATTAGTATCCTATCAATGTAACATTATGGCAGAGAAAAACAAAGCGAGAGGGAATTTTGATGTCTTTGAATGATGAAAAACATGGCATGCATAGCGTTCCTCAGTATATGTCAAAAGTGAAATCCTGGCTCCCTGATCATCATTCATGTTTGAAGGTAAGCCAGAGTGCGTATCCAGGATTCGCACCCCGGGGGCCCGACGATGATTTTGGTGCCCCTGTGTACGTTTCCAAAATTATGCGGTCCCCCCTCCATAATTTAAAGACCGTTAGATTGCCCAGTAATTACTATATAGAAGAAATATGAATATCTATCTACTCATCTAGCTGCTTATCTCCTTCTGCTCTTCCCTAAGTTAGATAAATTTGGGCCAATATATCATTTGAGCGCCCCCTAAATTGTTGTGAATTTGCGCCATACATGTACCGATTAGGTGATTTGATGCCCCTGAAAAATGCCAAAAAAAAATGTAACGTTTTTCAAATAAATTTAAACTGCTCTTTTATTTTTATCCTTATTAATTAAGATCGCTATCGCGTCAGAGAAAAAACACACGAGGCGACGAGCGGAATTTTGAATGTCTTTGAATTGATGAGAAACATGGCATTGCATATGCGTTCCTCAGGAACACAATGTAATATAACTTCATTGGGAAAATAATAATGCAGCGCGAAGCGCGAGCCAAAATTTCTATGATGTATATACAGACCAGAGGAATTAAAAACTTTTAGAGACCAATTTCAAATACCAAGCTGTTGCCCTTAGTTTCGCAAATTCGGCACCTCCTAAGCTTCAAAAATAAAGTCTGGAGCCCTCAAGTTTAGGATAAATTGGCCAATCCCTAAGTCTCAGGTCAATTGACGCCCACGTAGCCTCAATTGGCGCCCTCTAATATGGTCAATTTGAATGCAAAAATGATGTTAAAACGTTGAAATCAAATAAATTGAAATGTTTGATGGTTAGAATCCCATTAATGAAGATTTGTAAGAGGAAAACACAGCGAGGGCGCAAGCAAGAACGAAGTTTTGATGTATTCAAATGATTTAGAAACAGACATTTCATGTCGTTCCTCATGAACACAATGTAATAATTCATTGGGGGAATACATGATGCGAGCGCGAATTTAAATTTTGCTCTATCTACAAGAGACCATATGTTAAAAACCTTATTTGTTGCCCCTAGCTTCAGGTTAAATTCGGCGACCCTTAGTTTCAGATCATTGGGCCTCTATAAGTAGCTCATTTGGCGCCCCTAATCTTTAAAAAATCGATTGACGCCCCCTTGCACTCAATTCAGTGCCCCATAAGTTTCAGGTCATCTGGCGCCCGTACGGTTAAGCTCAAGTGCGCCGGCTAATATGTTGAACAAAATTTAAATGCAAAAAACAAAATAATAATATATAAAAATAAAAAAATAAAAATGACGTTGAAACAAATAAATTTAAATGTTTTGACGTTAGAATCCATAATGTAAATTCTGAAAAGAGGAAAAACATTAGGCGTGTGCGAATAGGAAACGGAAATTTTGATGCTCGAATTAGAAACAGGACAATTTACGCGTTCTCGACACAATGTAATAAATCAATGGGAAAAGTGATGATGGAGCGCGAGCGCGAGCGAAAATTTGCATGTACATAACAAAACAGAGCATTGAATTTAAATTTCTGATATTTCTAGATAGAGACCATTTAAAGACCCCTTCTGTTTCTTTTGTTGCGTATTTTGGGGTGCCCCTTTAGTTTCACGTAAATTCTTGCACCCCTCCCAAGTTCTTAGGCATATTAGTTGGAGCCAAGACTTAAGTTTAAGATAAATTTGGCACCCCTAGAGTGCTGCAGGTCAATTTCGGCGCCCGTACATCTTGACTCATCCTGCGTCTTAATTAAGATCGCAGTTTTGGCACCCCCCTCTAACTTCAGGTTAAATCAGCGCCCCTAACTCTCAGGTCAATTCAGCGCCCCTTAAGTTATCAGATCTATTTGACGCCTCTACAACTTTGATATACATTTGGCGCTTTACGTTATAAGACTCATTTGGCGCCCCTCTAGCGTTTAAGTTCCCGACTTTGCGAGCCCCCTATTAATTAAGGTCGATTTTGCGCCTCCTAGTTTAAGTTCGATTTGCGCCCCTTCCCTAAATCTAGGTCATTTGGCGCCCCTTACAAGTTTAAGTCGATTTGGCGCCCCTATCTAAAGTCCGGTTAAATTTTGCGCCCCCACGTTAAGCTCATTTTGCGCCTCTCTAAATTTAAAGGTTATGATGGAGCCCCCTAATTTTAAGTTCGATTGTTTTGCGGCCCACTAATGTGAAGCGTCAATTTGTGCGGCCCTTAGTTTAGGTCCATTCGCGCCCCCTAAGTTATATTTCGTGCTGAGTTATACTGTCATTTGACGCCACATAATTTTTTAGGGAGAAAACTTAAAAAATTTTAAAATGAGTACATTATTAATTAAATTAAAAGATTAATGGATATACTGCCACCCAGACCCCCTCCCTTCCACCTATCACTACTTTGCCCTCTGTTCACTCCATTCTATGCCCTCAGAGCCTCTTGCCCCGCATGCTAATCTCGTATATTTGACAGTCTACTTTCCAGTTAGGCCTTGCAATCGTTCCTTTTTTACAGCTCTTGTCACCCGGCTTCATCTGTACGCCCTGCGCCCGTTCACATCTCGCCAACGTCCATCTCCGGGCGTTTTTCTTTCATCCTCATTTCTTCGTCATTCCCCTGTTGCATATCCACCGTTTCTTGCGTTTTTCTCTTGATTTCCCGATCCTCGTCCTGTCCTGTTGTGCGCAGGCCTGGTGTGTCGGTTCGACCGGCTATGACCTGCTCAATGTTATGGACTCTCTGGGTCTCCCGTACGCCGCTTGTGCGTGGCGGGTTGTCCATTGTGATTTTCATCCTTTTTTCCTGCTTCTTCCTTTCTTCTCATTTCTAGTGCTTTCCTTGTCTTCTCCTTTTCATTCTTCTGTCATCCCTTGCTGCTTTCCTCTTCTTTTCCTGTCTCTCCCCATTTCTTTTTTCTTATTCTGAATTTCTTACATCATTTCTTTCCTCTTCGCTTGGTTCTTTCCTTTCACCTTTCCCTCTTTTTGTCACTCACCCTGTTTTTTCTCCTTCATTCTGTCTGCGTTTATTCCCACCCTTCCTCCGCTGTCTTACTCCTTTCTTTCTCTTGTCTCAATTTATTTCGTTCCTTTCCCCTTTGCAGCTCCCTGTGCTCCTCCCTGCTCTTTTTCCCCTGCGCTTGTCTTTCTTTTACCCTTCACTCCATTCATCCATTTCTCTGCTCACTTGTGCGGTCTCACTGTGCTTTTTCCGCCAGTGGCGCTTCCACGCATCGTATTGTACTCTCTTCCGCATCCTTTCTCTTGCTTACGTGAATCTGCCATTGACCATCTCTCCCATCTCCCTGTCCATAGTCTGTTTTTTTTAGTTCTGACTCGGTTATTCTTCAGTCTCCATTTCTTTCTCGCTTCTTTTATTTTGCTTTCTTCCGTTCCTTTCTGTCTGTCTATTTGGGTTTCAGCTTTTCAGTGCTTCGCGCATATTTTCAGCACATTTATTTGCTTTTCTATCTCTACTGCAACCGTCCTCCCCTTTCTCCCGTCTCCCTCCTCCTTCGTCTTTTCCTTGACTGGCCTGATTTGCATTTAACCAGATTCGGTTATGCTCCTCATAGGTCCATCCCCCTAGAATTTTTCCTTTTTTTCATGCCTTTTTTAACCCAATCCGGTGATCACTTGTTAAGCTCTAGCACCTTCACATTCCTCTCTACCGCTCGCCTCTTGCCTTGACTCAATCACCTTGGAGTTTGCCCTCCTACTTTTGTTGTACTCCTGATTATGGGATGAGCTTTCTACAGAAGTCTTCTATGCTGCCCCTGCTTGGACACTGGTGGCCATCTTGCCTACCACCACCTTACATTTCTTCATTTGCTGCCGCTCCTATGTTTTCTCTCCCTCGATCATGCTTTTCAGGCTTCCTGACTTTCTCGTTGCGGCTCCCTTGCTCCTTGCCGCGACCTGTCTCCATGCCTTGTCGCCCCTTACATGTATCTCAACTTGGGTCATCCCATTTTCTCTTTCTTTTGTTCTTCGTTTCTACGATTTCTTCTCGATCTTTGGACATGCACGCCCCACAGTTTTTTGCAATCTTTCTGATTATTCTCGCTCTTCTGGCGTTGGTTGTTTACTTTACTGGCCGGACTGCCTCATAATTCACCAGTTAGCTTACCCTCCTAGCCTGTTTTTTTCATGTCTCTTCATTCAACACTCCTAGCCGTTACTTTCAGATCCATCTGTGGCTTCTGTCTTTTCTCGTTCTTCTCTCTTGCTTCGCCTTCATCCACCACGTTGTGTCTTACTTTTATTTTCTTTTCCATCGTGCTTGTCTCTCTCGAGTATTGATCTTCGTCCTCGGTGTGCGCATGTTTTTTTTCCTCTTCCATGGTTACCTCAGCGTGGCGTTGGTGGCTCCTATGGCACTGGCCGGCGTTGCTTTGGTTCGCTTTCTACTTCTATTTTCCTTAATCTCTTCCTTCTGTGTTTTGCTCCCACTGACTTGTCAATGCTTCTCCCTTTGGCCTTCTGCCATCTTTGTTCTTTTCTTTTTGCTTTTATCTTTGTCCGGTCCTGTCGCTGCCGTGTTTCTTCCTACTTGCCTTCCTATTACCTCTTTTTCTCTTGCCTTTATTCTTGCCTTCTTTTCTCTGCTTTCCTCTCCACTTGGCTGCCCGTTGCCCTTTTTGTTCCCCAATTGCTTTATTCTGATCATTTCCGTTCATTCTCCCTCGCTTGCCTTTCCTGAGTGCGTCTCCGTCGTTCTTCCTTAGCTTTTTCTCGGCCCCATATGCCTCTTTTTATCTTCTGCTATTTCTGTGTGTCTGATGTCCTCTTTCACCTCATCGGAGTCTCCCAATTCCCACATCTCTTCATGGGCTTTCTTTTCCCCCCCCGGTGCCCCTCTTTTTCACTTTGTCTGCTGTCTGATATCGCCTCTTTTCTCATACTATATTGGCAGTTGTCATTTCATTTTGCCTTTGGCACGTTTGCTCGGACCGCATCCTATTTTTATGTGCCTTCCTCTGTCGCACTTTGGTATCCTTTGGATTATGATCTCGGTTCACTCTTTTCTGCTTGGGGCATTGGCTTCCTGCTTGGTTCGTGTTTCTTTTTTGCCCACTTTTGTTTTTCTCGCTTCGTTTTTTATCGTTTATATTTGTTCAGGTTTCGAATGCTCTGTATTGTTTCCTTGCGGTCTTTTTCACAATGCTTTGGCGGTATTTCTCGCGGTCGTCTTTTGCCTGGTTTTTTCGCCCATTTTATTTTTTTTGCACTTCTTCTCCCTGAGGCCTGTGTCCATTTTGTTTGTTCGTAGTTATCCCGGTCTCCTCCTTGTTTTTTTGGTCTGTGGCGTACGTGTTTTTTTTTGTTTATACTTGTTTCTTGTACTGTGCTTACCTTTGTGCTATATTTTATTTTATCCCTTGCTATTTGTTGTCTTCTGTTTTTTTTTTTGATTCGTCTTCCTTCTTATGTTGTTTCATCTTCTGTGGAGTGGTTGCCTGTATGTTACCGTTCTTTGTTGGTTGGGTGTGTTTTATATGTGGTTAGAGTATGTTTGTATTTGTATTGTTTGGTGTCCTTTCCCTTTTGGCTAGTTTGTTTCTTTGTATGTGTTTGTATTTTGGGTATTTTATGTATTTTATGTTTATGTTTTTTTTTTTGGATCTGAGCTTTGGTGTATTCTGATTTGTGTCAAGTAGTGATGGGCCCTCATTTAATATCAATTAGGCGGCCCTCAGCTTCAGGACATTTTGCTCTCCCCATTCCATAGTTCGTTGTCATATTTCGGCGCCCAGTCGTTTACATTGTGTCTTCAAAGTTTCTGGCTCCCCCTCCAGTATCCATTACTTATAGAGTCACGTTGTGGGGAGCCGAATTATATGCATATGTATTCTTGACTTGTAAATCCTGTGTTGATAAACCTCTGACAACCTAAAAATATACGTTATTTTGAAGGTTGTATAACATGTGCATGTTTTATATATTTGTGTCTATATTTCGTAAACTTTATTTTTTGAGTTTATTTTTTACAGCACTATGCATGTTCAGGTCATAGGGTTCAAAAGTTAAGTGAGATGCGAGTTGATGAGCTTTCACGAACGGCATGGATTTTGAAGAGTTCATTCCATTTTGAAATTCCTGGAGGTTTAAACATGATGAAATGTTTCTTATTGCTGTGAGATATTTCATTATGGACCTGTTAACAAAAACATACCTCTGTTATAGGTATCATCTCTGAATGATTCTTTTTTATCTTTTATTTTTAATCGTGATGTCTGGGTCACGTGCTGTGACATTTTGTGGGTACACGTTGCTGACTTTATGCAAATGTACATAAATAATGTAATATATATTATGTTATGCCAATAAATGTACATTTTGAGCAATTATATATAAAATTTTTATAACTCAACCCTAGTCAGCGCAGTGGTGTTTTGTAGCTGTCAAGACTGGGTGAGGGCGGGTTTTTATGAATCCGCTATGCGAGATTTGCACATATGCCCCCTATAAGATCTTGTGTCTGTTTGATCGCTGCTTAGCGCCTCGAAATAGTTTGCATAGATGGATAGTGTGTGATGTAACTACAAGAAGCGACTGTTAATTTTCCCATTAATTAATAATAATTACTTTTATATGAATTTAATTATTGCTAATTTACGCATTTGTGGATGAAGTCATAATTTGGTTGTTCTAAATTGAATTTTGAGTTTTTTATTAGTTTGTCGATTTACTCGGATCTTTGATCTCCGACTTCTCTCTCATTTCGACAAGACGTATCACATATACCATGAATATGATTAACATTTTTGGTCAATTTTCTTGAGCTACATTTCTCATACATGTTTGCTTAAAGGTGGTCCTGCACGAGTATCGCTAAGCTAAAACGAGGAATGAAGATGCACTCTGTATGGTCGCCGCCATATTGTGCACGAAGAGCTACCGAGGCATGACCTAATTTGCATACAGTTGTAGTGCCAACACAACCAGCCAATCGCGATCGCGCTGTGAGAGTATTCGAGATATGTACAAGCGTGTGTGTATGTCGATACTGTTTGTGTGTCGCGTGTATAGCTACCTTCTCGCTTGCACTGTACAGGCACTGGCAGGCGGGGACAACCCGTTTTCTCATCCGAGCAGGCGAATCATTGCCGATAAGAAATTGGATCATGACTTCGGCAATCGTTCGTGCATTCTAGCTTTCGGTTTTTGGACCACTGCGTAAGAGTCCCACATCGTTAGTATGAATGGGCAGCTTGCAAAGTGCGTCACCGCGTACGTATTTTGAACTCCCTCTACACTACGGGGAACGTACATCTTTAAGTGATGCAAACATTTTTTTTTAACTTTCATCCACTTTGCATCATGTTCAGGCTAAAACAAAAAACATGAGGATTATTGAAATGAAAAGTTTACTTCCGAAAAACTTGGTACAAAGCCCTTTCGACAGATTTTTTTCTAGGTTCAAGTACTCAGTCATTCGTGACAGCATTGACATAAATTTGGTATCATCGAACAGAACATGAGTTACTTCTTAACATAAAATGAAAAATAAGGTCACATGATTTATGAATTTCTAATACAAGACCCTCAAAGTTGGGTATACTTTTTTCTTGGACGCACTGTAGATACCAAGCTTGTATGAATACAAAATCAAGACGAATTCTATGTTTTGCTTTAATACAATGTCTGTTTGACTATGCCAGAAGAAGAGATTGGGGCAACAAATAAGGTTTTAAAATATGGTCTTCTTGTAGATAGAGAAAATTTCAAATTCGCGCTCGCATCATTTATTCCCACAATGAATTATTACATTGTGTTCATGAGGAACGCATGAAATGTCCTGTTTTTCTATCATTTGAATAACATCAAAACTTCCGTTCTTGCTTCGCCTCGCCTGTGTTTTTCCTCTTACCAAATTTACTTATGGGATTCTAACCATCAAAACATTTCAATTTATTTGATTTCCGTTACATCATTTTGTGCATTTCAAATTGACCTAATCTTAGAGGGCGCCAATTGAGCTTAAACGTAGGGTTTCGTCAAATTGACCTGAGACTTAGGGATGGCCAAATTTATCTTAAACTTGAAGGGCTCCAACTTTATTTTGAACTTAGGGAGGTGGTGCGAATTGGCCTGAAACTAAGGGGAACAGCTTGGTATTTGAAATAATGGTCTCTAAAATTTTTAATTCCTCTGGTCTGTATATACACATACAAAATTTTGGCTCGCGGCTTCGCGTCGCATGCATTTTATTTTCCCAATGAGTTATTACATTGTGTTCCTGAGGAACGCATTGCAATGCCATGTTTTCTCATCATTCAAAGACATCAAAATTCCGCTCTCGCCATTTGTTTTTCCTCTGACCTATAAATTTACATTATAGGATACTAATCATCAAAGACATTTAAATTTATTTGAAAAAACGTTACATTTTTTTTGTCATTTTTCCAGGGGCATCAAATCACTAATCGTACATGTATGGCGCAAATTCAAACAACATTTAGGGGCGCCAAATGATTAGTTGGCGCCAAATTTATCTTAACTTAGGGAGGGAAAGCAGAAGGAAGATAAGCAGCTAGATAGATAGATAGATATTCATCTTTCTTCATATCAAGTAAAATTACTGGGCAACATACTGGTCTTTAAATATGGAGGGGGACGCCATATATTTTGAAAAGTACACAGGGGCACCAAAATCACGTCGGGCCCCTCGGGTGCGAATCCTGGATCGCACCTGGCTTACTTTCAAACAATGAATGATAGATCAGGGAGCCAGGATTTCACTGACAATATACCTGAGGAACGCATATGCATGCATGTTTTCTCATCATTCAAAGACATCAAAATTCCGCTCTCGCCTTTGTTTTTCCTCTACCATAATTTACATTATAGGATACTAATCATCAAGACATTTAAATTTATTTGAAAACACGTTACATTTATTTTTGCATTTTTCCAAGGGGCATCAAATCACCTAAATCGTACATGTATGGCGCCAATCAAACCAAATTTAGGGGGCGCCAAATGATTAGTTGGCGCCAAATTTATCTTAAACTTAGGGAGGGAAGCAGAAGGATAGATAAGCAGCTAGATAGATAGATAGATATTCATCTTTCTTCATAATCAAGTAAAATTACTGGGCAACATACGGTCTTTAAATATGGAGAGGGGACGCCATATTTTGAAAGTACACAGGGGCGCCAAAATCACGTCGGGCCCCCCGGGTGCGAAAATCCTGGATACGCACCTGGCTTACCTCAAACAATGAATGATGATTAGGGAGCCAGGATTTCACTGACAATATGTGATTGCGTCACGTCGAAAGGAGAGACTATTGCGCAATTTTTGAAATCCATTTTTATTTGATATTATTGATCCCTGATTCATTGCCTTGAATTTGATATATAACCCGACTGTAAAGAGTAAATAGAAGTGGAGATATTACGCTCTGAACGCGAGGAGAATTGTGCTCTTGGAAATCAAAATCAAGAGAAAAACGTCTGCGAAGTTTGACTTCCTTTGTACCCCGCGCCAGAAAATAAAGAACACTCTGTCACGCTGTACTCACCGAAATGCCTAGCAACCACTTGTTACAAAGGTTGAAACGGATTGACCAATGAGGGAGCTGCATTCAGGTATACAGAGACAATACTCGTCCGTCACGCATGATCGAGGCAAGCGCAATAACGGCGATGTTCAATTCTTCTCAAAAAAAAAGAAGCTGAATTTGGTTAGTTGTTTTATATCTTCGTCAAATAAATGAAAACGTCATGCTCTTTCTAATTGTTTAAGAAAAAAGTCCGCTCTTTTAAGAAAAGTGTTTACCAATCCTGCGCGCTAAATTAGTTAGAAACAAAACTATTATAAACCTTTTTTGGGGTTTTATTCCGATGTTTTGCGTGCGTTCTTTGAATGTCAATCGCGTACTCTTACTCATAATAAAGCGAGTCATTTTGATCTGAACTCTGTTGGAATTTTAAACATAATAATGGTCTATAGACTAAATTATTCTTGTACAGGGGCTTATGCATTTTGTTTATATTCTTTGAATAAGTATTGATAGAGATATGCCTCCAAAAATGTTTTAATAAATTATTTGCGCCTCACGAATGTATTTAGAATTTCTCTGATCACGTTTTTATGAGTGGCTAGGTTAGCTTAAGACAATGAAAATAAAAACGTAAATGATTTTGCTCGATCTCGTCTTTATTGATCAAACTTGTTACCGTAAATAAGAAGATATTAATAATTTTTAGAAATGAATTATTTTAAGAGTAAATCGTATTTTGTTTCGTCGTGTTTAGTAAAACGCCTACTTTCTTAAACACATTACTTTGTAAAAAAAACTGCAGAAATTTGCTAGTAGCTATGGGTGCTATCTCACTCTCGCGGAGACGTCTCCGCGACGTCTCAACAACTCGTCTCAAACTTGTTTCTAAGCCGTCTTAAAGTTGTTTTCAAGTAAGTTCCAAAAGTGAGATACCAGCCGCAGTTATAAACTAGATTGATTTGCCACTCCCCCCCCCCCCTTAGCTCATTGGTTTCCACATAATGCAATATCAACCAATTTTAAAAACCATATTTTTTTTCAATTTTAAATTAGCATCTCTTACGCGTCTTAAGACTTTAACCTAAATACTTGTATCAGAAGTATTATGATCACGTCACCTCTTTTGTGTGCTCTATGTTTCCCTGATGGAACCAATTTGTTTATAGGGAGGTTTTAATTTCCATCAGGACAACAGATATCGCGGCCCTAAAATAAAATGCTGAAATTAACATTCATTTGGATCCAGATAGCTAAGTCAAGCAATAAGTAGCTTTTCCCACATAACCCCCCCCCCACCCGATTGTTAGATTTGACATTCGTTTTGCGTGCTCCCTATCCCGGATGAAACAGCTTTATTCACAGCAGGTTGTGTGGCATCGACAGCTGAGTGTAGCTAAAGAGAGTTTGTTCGCTATTCGCTCACAAAAACGAAACAAAAAGCCATAGATCATCAACACATGACGCGTGAACGTCCAACAAACAAAGCCATGCGTTGCTAAGGGCGGAGCTAAACGGAGAGGGAAATGAGCGTGGACGTGCGCTTGTATGTCCGGAAAAAAAAAATTATGACCGGAAAAAACACATCGCCGAAAACTTGCTTTATTTACCACTTTCCCGTTATCATTTCACTCATTTTTTTTACAGAGCAAAGATGAAGCATGGTAGAGACCAGAAAATAATAAAAAAAATTTCCTCAAAATTTTGAGTTTTTATTAGTTTGGTCGATATTACTCGGATCTTTGATCTCCGACTTCTCTCTTCATTTCGACAAGACGTATCACATATACCATGAATATGATAACATTTTTTGGTCAATTTTCTTAGAGCTACATTTCTCATACATGTTTGCTTAAGGTGGTCCTGCACGAGTATCGCTAAGCTAAAACGAAGAATGAAGATGCACTCTGTATGGTCGCCCGCATATTGTGCACGAAGAGCTACCGAGGCATGACCAAATTTGCATACAGTTGAGTGCAACACAACCAGCCAATCGCGATCGCGCTGTGAGAGTATTCGAGATATGTACAAAGCGTGTGTGTATGTCGATACTGTTTTGTGAGTCGCGTGTATAGCTACCTTCTCGCTTGCACTGTACAGGCACTGGCGGGCGGGGACACCCGTTTTCTCATCCGAGCAGGCGATCATTGCCGATAAGAAATTGGATCATGACTTCGGAATCGTTCGTGCATTCTAGCTTTCGGTTTTTGGACCACTGCGTAAGAGTCCCACATCGTTAGTATGAATGGGCAGCTTGCAAGTGCGTCAGCGCGTACGTATTTTGAACTCCCTCTACACATACGGGGAACGTACATCTTTAAGTGATGCAAACATTTTTTTTTAACTTTCATCCACTTTGCATCATGTTCAGGCTAAAACAAAAAACATGAGGATTATTGAAATGAAAAGTTTACTTCCGAAAAACTTGGTACAAGCCTTTCGACAGATTTTTTTCTAGGTTCAAGTACTCAGTCATTCGTGACAGCATTGACATAAATTTGGTATCATCGAACAGAACATGAGTTACTTTTAACATAAAATGAAAAATACAGGTCACAATGATTTATGAATTTCTAATACAAGACCCTCAAAGTTGGGTATACTTTTTTCTTGGAACGCACTGTAGATACCAAGCTTGTATGAATAAAATCAAGACGAATTCTATGTTTTGCTTAATACACATGTCTGTTTGACTATGCCAATGCAGCTTGGTTCAGTAGTCTGGGAAAGACTGATAGAAAAAACTAAGAATAATCCAGAATAAGGTTGTAAGATTCATTAACGTTTAGGCCAAAGAACACATGTCGGAAGAAAATGAACTTGGAGAAGCAGGTTTCCTCCATGTACAGTGGGGTCCCAAAAGAACTATACACTTTTGAAATGGCTGCCAAATAAAAAGTATATTTTTTTAGGTAATGAAATTTAACATGTATGAAAGCTCATTATCCCAATTTCATATGACCAAAAACTGCGAAAATAAGTCATGCATCGAATGAGAGCGTTCACTTTTGTAAAGGTATGGAAATTAGGGTGCGCAGGAATTGCCATAACCAATTTGTATGAGGAAAGTACATTTGGAGCTTTAATAAGGATTGAGGATATGCAGAATTACTGATCAATTTGATGAGTTGGGTTTGCTAAGTGAGGTTTGTGGAATTGGGGATTACATTTTCATGCATGAGTGAACAGGAATATGTATTTCCTATTGTTGCATTCTTCAGTGGTGTGTTAGTGGTAGTCAGGTGGGTGCAGAACAGGTGAGATGCAAGGGTAAGATTTTTGATCAGTTTTGATAATCGTTTTCATGATCTTTTGGATTGTCTGAATGTCTAACATCAGTGATGTTCTTTTTTTTTCAAACAAACATTTTTTTAGAGTATTCAATTTACATAATCCCACCTGGATATTAAGTAATTTAATGAGAAGTTTAGATAATCTTACAGTAATTGAAATGTGGGCGCAGGCATATTATGATGTCACTGATGTTTAACCCACCCCCAAAAAAAAAAAAAAAAAAAAAATGCGAGGAGGTAGTAGAATATTTGGAGTAGAAACCAATGAATATGAATGGTCAAAACACACCCATGCAAAAACGAGAGATAGAGAAAGAGGGAGGGAGACAGGAGAGAAAGAAGAAGAGAGAGGGAGAGAGGGAGGAAGACAAAGAGAGAGAGAGAGAGGGGGAGGAAGACAGAGAGAGAGAGAGAGAGAGAGAAAAGAGGGAGGGAGAGAAAAGGAAGAGAGAGAGGAGATTAACACACCACTGTGAGGACCTCATTAATTACCTTGGAAAGTTACAATGAGCAATAGGAGAATACCATATTCCTGTTCACTCATGCCATGAAAAATGTAATCGCCATTCCACAAATTCACTTAGCAAACCCCACTCATCATAATTGGAATCAGTAATTCCTACATAATCATCCCCAATTCCATAACTCGCAAATGACTTTTCCTCATGCAAAATGGTAGGGCAATTCCTGCGCACCCTAATTTCCATACCCTTTACAAAAGTGAACGCTGCTCATTCATGCATGACTTATTTTCGGAATTTTGATGTCATATGAAATTTGGGATAATGAGCTTTCATACATGTAAATTTTCATTACCTAAATCATATTTTTATTTGGCAGCCATTCACAAAGTGTTATAGTTCTTTTTGGGACGCACCTGTAGAGCAAAGGTCTAAACAACTAGTGTTGCAACATGTGCTAAATA
>CALNVZ010003431.1:13501556-13523890 GCA_940671915.1 Paracentrotus lividus | reverse complement strand
ATTGAAGGTATGATTTTGAATAAGGTATATTTGATGATGATTTAAATGATGATGGTGGTGGTGGTGTTGGTAGCAGTAGTAGTGGTGATGGCGGTGGATGATGATGATGGCGATGGTGGTGGATGATCATTGACATTGATGATGGTGGCAGTAGTGATGTCACTGATGATGGCAGTAGTGATGTCACTGATGATGTTGACATTATTGTTGTTGATGATGGTGATGATGATGATGATGATGATGATGATTATTTTGGAAATGAATATGATTATGGTAATGGCAATGATGATGGTGGCGGTTATTTATGATCAAGGTGGTAATGATATTGATGGTGCTTAGTTATAAATGGTTACCTGAGGATAAATATATGACAATGTTGGCAATGATTATTATTGTGGTATGATGATAATGATGGTGGTGCTCAGGTGCTGATGTTGCAATGGTGGTGGTGATGATGATGATGTTGTTGATCATGCTTGTAATGACAATGACAATGATAGTGATGCCTGGATAATGAATGCGGTGATGGTGATGCGAATTATAGTTATTATGATGTCTGATGTTGGGGATTTATTTGGTGCTCTCTGCATGCCACTGGAGCTGGATGAACATCATAGATCACAGAGATGCCACTTCTTCAGGAAATATCCTGATTTCAAGAAATTTTATGACAACAAATTTCTGTGTGTTCCTTTATTTTCAGTCCTTTCATTAGCTCTATCATCTTAATTCGACCTTTTCAGCACTGGTACAGAGTGCCAGCTCTGCGATATGATGATGATGATGTTGGGGTAATAATAATAAACAAGTATATCAGAAGAGTGATAATACTGAATGATAATTTTACACAGTCCCTCCACCAACAATGATAATCATTAAATGATTTTCATCAGATAAACTGAAAATTATGTTTATTTCAAGGCTGGTGTATATTTTGGTAGTTAAATGTAAATTATCTTGAAACTTCTGCATTATTTTTGAAAATGTCTCATATCACTGGCAAAATTGGGCTATATTCTGAACTTTTGAGGCCTGCACAGATAATAACAATAAAAATGATAAAGTAATGATAATAATAATACTGGTCTTCTTAAAAAGCTCTTACCAATACCATTCATTCTCCCTCCCTGAGGAGCATTCCAGCTGGTCACCAAATTGCTATCATGAAAATTAATTCCAAGAATGCGTTTGTTTCTTGTGAAATGTAAGACTTGTAAAATTTCTTCAATTCCTATTGGATCCTGATTTAAAAAATTCTCTTGTCTTTTTCAGATGTACTAAATGATGCCAATATTTGATGCAGACCACGATGAGTTGGTTGTAGTCAAAGACATTGAGTATGTTCTCTCTGTGTGAACACCACCTTGTGCACATTTATAGGAAAAGTAAGTTGAAAAAGAAGCGTTCTCTTACACTACAGGCATAAGAAAGGATTTGTCTAATCCCCAAATGAAATGTCTTTATATTACCAGTTTGTACAGGAATCACCTAGTAGTTGTTAGCCAAGTGGCACTTGAACGAAAAGGACATTTAATAAGCGAATGAAAATTAGACAAAATAGTAAAAGAGCGATTTGGCAATTGAATATATGAATATAAAAAAGAGCCCAAGTAAATGAAAGTTCATTTCGAGTAAATCAAGAAAAACTGAATGATTTTTGTGTGTAGTCAATGGAGATTTGAGATAGTTTTTGTTAATTTCGGCATTTGGTGGCAGGAATTCAGTGCTGTAAATTGTACACAAGATGGACTCATGTATGAGCAACAACCTTCCATGGTTAACTCAATTTGGCCAAGAGATGGACTTGGGCTTTTTTATAATCATATACTCAATTACATCAAAAGGTAAATGAACTGCTTGTAGGCTGAACAGAATTAGACCATGTGGGATGAGACCAAAAGGGCATTAGTAAAAGTGGGTATAGACCAAGTGGCAACTTACCATTTCTAACACAATCTCTTTTAACCCTTTAGCACCTAGAGACTGCGTGAAAACTGTCAGTTTATTCACTAGCGGAAAGGGTTACGCTGTGTTTCAATCAGGTTTTTTTCAATAAGAATTGCTCTTAAAACGTACTTTTTAGTGCAGAATCGGACAGCACACATCTAATGGTAATCCACAACAATTATGGGCATGTTTCATCACATATTTTTGATACCATCTTGACTATAGCGTGCTTAAGACGGGCGGTTTTGGGCGGTTTAGTGAGTAAGCTGAGGGGAGGTCTCGGGCGGTTTAGTTGCTAAAGGGTTAATATCCATCTTGAGAATGATATGCTGAATGTATGACACAACTCATGTAGACTGATCAATTGAGCTATCTCTTGTGAATATGCTATCAATGGACCTACGTGTATCTTGAAGATGCATTATTCAAGTTTAACACTTTAACTCATGGCAACTTGAAGTTCCAGTAACTTTTATTTGAAAAAAAAGAAAAAAAACTCACAATGTAAACTTTTCTTCATTCCATCTTTTAGGTTTTCTGTTGGCTATCACCTAATAAACGAGTCTTTGGGTCTCAGCAAAGTTGCCGAGGTATGAGTAGATTTTTTTTATTTTATTTTTTTACCTGTAGACTTTTAAGTTTTTGTGGGATTTCTCCATTTTTTTTTTTTGGGGGGGGGGTGGGGTGCGTGGGGGTGGAATAAGAAAAAGAGTCGTGATAGTCCAATAAAGACCTCCTCAAAATATTTGAATGAAAATTAGTCTACGCTTTTACTTGACTACTTCTAAGCAAATCCTAACTTACTATAATTTATTTTATAAATTCATGACAAAGATGAAATAATTTATTGCTCACTGCATTTTTCATTCTTGTTCAAAATAATATTTTTAGTATAAGGGGTGGCTTGTTTTTGCTGCCTCCCCTTGTAGGGATCATCATTGAGTAGTTTACCCTTGGGACTTTTGTTAGGGTCCATGTAATCAACTTCTTTATACCCCCACATGCCGGGAACATACCTCTTGGTTCTTTTGTACAGGGTTTATGTTTAATAATAGATATTGTAATGTAATACTAATAAACTTAATTAGAAATGATCATGTTTATAGTGGTGTTTTTAATTTTCTCATCAATGCATTAACTTTTTTCTCTCAATTTATTATCAAGGTTGGTTGAAATTTACAGCAGGAGATTACAGAGTAAGTTTTTGAACCCTCTCATGAGCATGACATAAATTATTTAAGGGCCAATTCGATCAGATTATCTTCTGCAATTTGGCAACACTGTTTTTGTTGTCTTCTAATTTACATACTTTAATAAATGTAATGTGTCCAATACCCCTTTCATATCGACCACTTACCCGTTGAAGTGAAGCAGGGAAAGGTGTTACCCACTAAACTTTGATTCATATGAAAGGAATAATTCCTTTTCCTGCTTAATTTCCCAACTTAACATCCTTGCTTAACTTCTCCACCTCTGAATCTGCATTGGCCAAACGTTATATTGTTCTACGTTTTTTCATCTCGCCTTACAGTTCAAGAAAGGTTGACCAAACAATCAGCCCCAGTGAGAGAAAAGTGATGAGAGATTGCAAGAGCAGAATAAACTAACTTCTTTTTTAATCTGTGTTTTCTTTCCGACAGTTCAAGAAAGGTTGACCAAACAAATAGCCTTAGCCGTGACGGAAGCTATAGGCCCAACTGGAGTTGGAGTTGTCATTGAAGCTACGTAAGTTTCTCCTCTAAACATCACAATGTTGTAGTGCGTATCCATGCGTATTATGATGAGAAATGACTTAGAAAGATAAAATGCCAACTATGTTGCTTGAATTGAAATGCCATTTTTACTGTACATGAATAAGCTATTATTAGGCCCGTTTGTCAAGGTCATTAATTCATTTAACCACAGACTTCAAATTTTCAATCAATTCAAAATACAGAATTCAATTTGTCTGCTACTAAGAAAGGAAGTACCATATACAGTCTGTGTCAAATAAAATGGTACAAGTGGAAAATGTTTTTTTATAGTATGAAGATAAATTACAACCTGGTATTGTTTGGTATTTTCATGAAGCAGGAAAATAAGACTTTCTTCTGCAATTTTTTCCATCACATTTGTTGCTGTAAATTTTGAGATACGACTAGTTTTCTACAATCAAGAAAAATCCAGTTTTCGCACGCTGTCCCATGCCTTTGTGTATAGGTTTCGCATAATGGCCATGAATTCTGCGCTCCAGAACAATAGAAGTACATAATTTCGATTTGTTCCTCGTCGCACAAAACTAAGCATAACTTATGTTTTACGAAAGCAAATTATACAGAACAAAGCGCATCAGCAAAAAAAATCTTTTGGCTTTAATTTGGTACCAGATACACACATTATATGAAAATAATTCACACCTAAATTATTTTTTCCCCGACTGTACCATTTTTTTTAATGACACAGACTGTATATTTGTTGGTAGACATACAGCTATAACTTCCATTAGTGGGACTTATTGCCCGAAGGGATTGCCTGAAATAACAGATTGTGTACTTCAACCTTCTGCTTACATAGGCGCTGCTGCACTAGCTCGAGCTAAAAAATAGCGCGCTAATTGGTAAATCGGGAAAAAACTCGAAAAAAAGAAACCGGTCCTGCATTAGCTCAAGCTATTTTAAAATTTCGCATTAACGATCTGACCTGACCTTGAACAAACAACCCCGATGTGTATTGCGCAACTGGTAACTACCGCTAGCTTCTACACACACAGGTGCACAATTTCGTATTTATCTCGAGCTATTGCAGGACCGCGCAAAATAGCGCGCTATTTCGTACCCAAACCGCAAACCAGCTCGAGTTTTTTTGAAAAAACCTAAGATGATTCGGGCTGGGATTTCAGCCAAATTAGCGAGCTATTTGACCACAAAGCCAGCTCACCTTTGATCGGGCTAGTTCATCAGATCACAAATAGCGCGCTATTTAAAATAGCTTGAGCTAGTGCAGCAGCGCCTATAGTATATTAGCATATAGGATCACCTTTCCTTTAACATTATGTGTTGGCCTAATTTTGGGGGTAAGAGAGTTAGAATTTGGATGGGACACCATTTGAGTACTTACATTTGTATCTGGAGATTTAAACAGAGATTTTCACCAAAAAGAATTGCTACCTCATCAAAGATACTGAACTACATATTAAGCACTATATAAATATATTTTATTATCATTGCTTCACTTCTTTTTGTTGTCTCTTTTGTTTTCTGTATCTTTACAGTCACATGTGCATGGTGATGAGGGGCGTACAAAAGCTAAACTGCAAGACGATAACCTCCTGCATGCTAGGCACTTTCCGTGAAGATCCAAAGACGAGGGAAGAGTTCCTCACTCTCTTACGAGGATAATGATGAAGGGATGGTGAGAGAATGAAGGAAGAGGGAAAGAAGAGGAGGAAGAGGATGATGTGGTGGTGGAGTGATTTATTTTATTTTATTTATTTTTTATTTTGGGTCATGATATTGAATTTGGAAAAGTGTCTCAAAGTGATTTGGAGAGGTTGATATCTATTCACTGAAAAATTATTTTAAAAATGCTCCAAATTTTATTGTCTGAAACAAAGATGACCAGATATTTGGTTTGCCCCTTTTCTCGTGGGCCCAGCAGTCGCTGAGAAGCGCTAGAAGGACGTTGCTCTATCCCCCTCTTGTTGATCGCCAAACAGGGAAGCAGCAACTACCATTTTTTAACGTCTTTTGGTATTGTGTGCTGTGAAAATTTCCACTTTAGTACAAGGCTATTTACAGTAATGAAGTCATAACCAAAATCGTGAACTTTTGCTCTCGCGAGTGTCCCCAACTAGTCCAAAATCGCGAAAATATTGGCTTATACAGTAGCTGGATTTGCCGTATATAGGTTTTGAAGAGCAATCCTTGCTAGTTAATGACTATATTTAATGATTATTCTTCCTAAAACACATGGAAAATTTGAAACTTACAATATTCCCTTTAATCCTAATCCTACAACTTGGATGAACCATAGACTGAAACAACTATCTCCTGAGTAAATATTGGAGCAGCGATAAAACACATTCCAATTCTAACATTTATATCCGTAGTCATACCACCAAATCTACTCCAGACCGACTCTAACACGTCCATTAACGGTAATGTAAGCTTTTGTTTGGTTTGGTGCAGGTTTAGTTTGGTCCCGCTGCTGGGACTTAGTATTAAACATAGTCATTACCCGTGTCATGACCACTGACCTCTACTAAATAGAGGTCAGTATAGAATAGATATATTTTGTGCAGATTTATTATTGCTCTTCCTGCCAATGTATGTATGGGTTTATTTTTACGCAAATTTGTATGGCGATGGTATTCGGATTACGATAAAATGTATAGCATTATGTTAGCATGATAAGCTGATAATTTGGAAATGATATATATCTTTTGAAAGAAAATATTTGTATTCTTAAATTTTATTCACATGTACATTTTGTATGGTATTGCTATTATGATGGATTAGAGAGCATTATGCTTACATGACAATCTGAATGATCTGTTTTTTAAAAGACAATCATAGTCAAAATGAAATACGGGTCACAGATAACTGTCTATTTAGACATCATATAGAAATGACCACCAACAGTTCAAACTTGTGGAGAAATGATGGAGATTTTGTTCAAGACAATCACTATGATAGATCCCATCAGTGGCGCAGTGGACTCCCCCCTCCCGTGATTTTAAAACCACTCATTGACTGTACATGTTTGAATCAGAAAATTTTTTGCTTAATCATGATTCAATTAAATTAAAGTAAAGGGGAATGAAAGATTCCCACATTGACTTACAAATGAACTGTAAATTATTCATAATCACTATGATCCAAATTTTGATTCCTAAGTCAAATGAAGATATTTATATTTCACTGAAAGACTATTTATTACAGCTTTGAAGAAAGATTTTTTTAATAATAACTTATCGATGTAGAATTAAGTTTTGCTATAAGCCTATAGTATAGTAGAGTTGAATATATATATTTGTATGAACTTATTTTTTTAAAACTCTGTATATTGTAAGATTTCTATTGGAATGAGGTATTTTATATTGAGGTAAATAAAGGCCACCGCACACCTTACGACTGGTCTACGATCCGATTTTTGAACAAATCGCATTTTGCGTATTTTCCGAAAGTATGAATGAAAAGAATCTTATCATTAGAGGTTCAAATTATCTGTAAGAATACTGATTTCGAATTTCGGAAAATTGCAAGCCTTTATTTAGGAGTAAAGGGCAAATTGGTTTGAAATCGTAGCCAATCGTGCGATTGCTACGACGTCATTACGATTAGGTATTGAATTCGCTTTTATTTTAATAAGGAGGTTACATAGTCACTGATTTGAACATATAAGTATTCCTGCGATGATTTAGAACTCTGCACAGTATGATGTTCTATTTCTAAATATCCACACCAATGTTATGACGTTTTATTACACAATCAGGTCGCAGACCAATCGTAAGGTGTGCGGTGGCCTTTAGATAGACAAATTTTAAATAATGTAAAGAGTCCAAGCCGCAGAATATCATGATCAAATTTTTTTTTTTTTTAATTCTCTGCCATATGAAAGGATCTAGGAAAGCTAGAAATCTAAAGCCTTCAAAATGATTGTTGTAGACTTTTAAATTGGCAATTAATTATATGATGTCATCATGTAAAATATCAGTATTCATGGTCCCATGCGTTAACATAGCTCAAATTGTTAACAGTTCTGACGTCCATCCAATCAGACGTACCTGTTTTGATTTTAAACTCTTTTGATTTAAATTCATTAATGTTCATTCAATGTAAACTATGCCTCATGGAGCGGAGCTATCGGTCAATTGAATTAATGTTTAGATCTGTAATCGTGATCACATTTCGGACGAAAGTGCTTGAAAGCAATGTCAAATTGAACGGAGATAGTTTAAACTTGACCAGTAAAACCTATTAGCATCACCACCGTACAGTCCACTCCCATTTTAATGAGGTGCTTGCGACCAAACCACATACCTATACTTGACCACATTGGCACATAGACACACGTGTACACGATTGAAATTAGGAACGAGAGAATCGATTCATTTCTCTTTGCATCTTATCTCGTTATAATGGGAATAGACTGTAACTCCAAATGTGTCCTCTTTTAACCTGTAGTTTAGAAGGGATTCAGGGTTTTTTAATTTGCTTATGTGCAATACCAGAAACAGGATATATTTGTAATATTTGTATTCAGCATTCATTTAAGCAGAATTTTATTGGTGTGTAGTGATATGTTTTTCTGAAAATGAGTGATAATAATATGCAGTTCTTAGATGCTTTTTTTTTTTACAAAATGTATGTTTCAATGTGTTTTTTAAAAACCAGATTGGGTCTTTAAATATTCTGAATTCATTCAATAGTATTCATGCCATTTAAGTACCAGCTGAAAATTTTCTAGTGCTAGTATGTTTAGTCAACATTCAATTTTTTTAACAAACTAACACGTTTAGTAATGATAAAAAATCTATATTTTCTGGTTGTTTATATAGCACTTTGCCACTTAAACTTTAGAATCAAGGTCCTCTATTTTGGGAAGTTTTCTTGGGTTTTGTTAGTCCTCGGGGAAGAGACAGTAATGTGATAATTTTACTGTATTCAAACCTTTCTCTAAGACCTTTCCCTAAGAAGCAAAGGGATATCAGTTTATTATTTTCCCAAAGGAGTTTCGAACCCAGTACGACCTCACTGATTGAATATTGGTTTTAAACCTAGACTAATACATCATAGTCATGTACGCAAGCCATGCTGTAATAGGGCATCAGCACTCATAGCCGAGTGGTATACTCATACACAGACTTCCATTATGAATGTTGCAGCTTTTATTTCATTTCTGTAAATTGATATGGTTTAAGGATACGTGAAGAGATGGGCTTCGGGTAAAAAAAGATGGTAAAGTAAGGAATAACAAAGTAAATTGTCTCTTTTCCAGTCATTCTAAGGGAATAATTGGTCATTCTTGCATGGGAAAAAAAATGCACCCTGCCCTTCTGGTGCCAAGCAAGGGGGAAATAGAAATGTGAATCATTTTTTTTTAAAGGATATGTTATATACATTCGACCAAATAGCATTATATTTTTGTTTGTTTATGTTCTTGTGTACATTCCCTCAAAATTCCTGCCCTTACCAATTAGGTAGACACATTCCTGTTGCATTCATTTCATGAATTATTTGTGTGCCATATCTTCAGCATTTATGATAGTAATGAAATAAGATAAGTTTTATTGAGCCTGAAACCAGAAGGCACGTAAACTAAAGGCACTTACTTTATGTGAATATTTTTTTTTAATTCAAAATGAATTCATTTATAGATGTTATATACTTTTCATGTTTCTCTTTGATATTTACATTCGACCAAATAGCATCATTCATGAATTATCAGTGTGCAGTGTGTGGGCCTATGCCATAGACCTATGACTAGTTACAATATGATATTTTGTATTCATTCAAATTGACCTCCATGAGTTGTTTATTTTATATGTCGATGCTCTTAGCAGGGGCCGCGGAGCCGGGGGGCTTAGGGGCTTGGGGCCTCTCCCTCACTTTTTTCAGCAAACGTGTACAAAATAGCAAAAATGACCATGGATATGTGATTTTTTAGCCTGTTCAGCCCCCCCCCCCAACTTTCGGCTCAGCCCCTCCACTTTCAAAAACGCTCCGCGGCCCCAGCTTAGGTTTATTTTACCTCTATTTTATGTACTGCATGTATGTGGTTTGGGCTTAGAGACATTTGGTATAAGATAATTTTATAGATTTTTATTGATAAGTGTTCTAACAATATGCTGTTATACTTTGAAACTGCATGCTCTGCTGATATACAACAGTATTGGAAACAACTATTTACCCAAACCACATTATATTTAGGAAAGTGGTCTTTTAAAAATTTGTCACCAGCAGCTGCAAAAATCTTATCATGTGCTCACGTCCTTCGCCAAGGCATTAATATGTATTTTCCTCACTTGACCTTGGTAAGGAATAATTCATTGAATGATGTGCTATGAAATTGTGAGCTGAGCTGAGGCTGTGTGATTTTCAGGATCTTGCGATACTTTACGCCGGTGTGGTTATAAGCACTACTACAGTGGCCTAATATTCTCTGAAGGTTTCACTGGTGGTAGAACGATTAGCAGTGCAAGGTTTCACGCTGGACTAATTATTCTTTCTTGAGGTTATGAGTGGTCGTGAAAATGACCATCTTAATTATGTAAATAAATGATGAAATAGAACATAACTTTTTGAAATCAATTTTCCTGTATGAAGTGCGATTTTGTTTAATTGATTACTGGTGTCAAATGCTTAAAGGGAAGGTCTGGACCCAAAATAAGTTGCTTTTATAAAAAGCAGAAAATTAGAAAAACAATAAAAAAAAGTTTGAAGAAAATCGGACTAATAATAAGACAGGTATGAATATCTTTAAAATGCACCAAAAATTGATCACTAGGGTACATGCAGGTAATATGGGCCCCCTAAGCTCATTTGCCTAATTTGCATAAAATTACAAAATGACACACAGTCTTATCTTTGTTTATATGAATCAATAACTACTGCTCTAACTTTTATTGTGAAGAAAAGCAATTATCCCCAACCCCCCTGTCTGCAATATTCAAATGTTGACGTCATCACCAAAGTGCCCATATTAGCTGCATGTGCAGGTAATATGGGCACATGTATTTAATGTTGTTTTTTTTTTAAAACTACAATGACTCTACTATGTCTGGAATTTGCTTAAAATGTTGAAAATCATTATTTTTCAGATATTATTTGAAATTTTAAGACCTTTCAGTAAATACTTTGACTATATATTTCATTGTTTTGTATTTTGTATATTATTTCTTTTTTAATATTATTTAAATATTATTTTCATTATACAAATCAATATAGGCCTACAATAAGTTATTCATATTGATTATATACTGTGAATATACCCCCAAAAATCGTAGCAAAGAGATTAATGCCTCATCCCAATACTAAGTACCAGAATCATTTCCACCATTTTGGACGGCCCATATTACGTGCACTGATGTTGCTATGTCAGGTAAGCATTCAATGCCACATAGCACCCCTTCACTACAACAAATTGACCTGTACGCGCTAGTATGATCAAAATGAAAATAACTAAATATAAAAACAATTGAGGTTACAACCTCAAACACTCTTTCACCATCACATTCTGTAAAATATCAAATTTTACATCAGGGTAAAAAATTGCCGTAAGTTTTACCTACCTTGTTGGTTTTCAGCAATTTTCTCAGAGAAATTTCGGCATTGGATGCTCTCACGATGATAGATTTTCGTATACAGTTCATATGAACAACATTATGGCGCTCACACCGGTCACCGGTCGACGGTCACGACATGATTTGCTTCAGGTGGCCCATATTACCTGCATGTACCCTATACCAAATTGGCAACACAGTCACAAAGCTGTGATGTCATAGGGGCACAACTTGCCATGCATTTCTATATTGTTTTATGATAGATTTTCACTTTATTTGTTAAGAAACTGTTTTCCTCATAACTTTGGCCAAGATAATATATTGATATATATATATATATATATATATATATATATATATATATATATATTGTAAAATCAGCACCCCATCTGCAAATACAAAAAAAAACAAAGAATTAAGTAGGTTTTCAGTAAAGAAAAAAAAATATTTATGAATGTTGAATTTCATGAAAAATATCTCTTTTCTTTTGAAGTGTCAGTACAATTCTCATTTTATGAAAATGCATAGATGCAATAACATATTGCCATCAATCTATCTTGGCCAAAGTTATGAGGAAAGCAAATTCTTAACAAATAAAGTGAAAATTTATCATAAAACAATATAGAAAATGCATGGCAATTTGTGCCCCTACGACATCACAGGTGTTGCCAATTTGGTATAGAAATCATTTTTTTTGTGCATCATAAAGATATTCATAACTTTCTTATTATTAGTTCGATTTTCTTTAAATTTTTTAAAATCTGTTTTTATAACTTTTCTGCTTTTTATAAAAGCAACTTATTTTGGGTCCAGAGCTTCCCTTTAAATGTAATGCTGTATGAACGCCTCCAGAAGTAATGGAATATTAGAGATTGTGAAGGCTTAAAAGCACTGCTAAATTGTTGTGGAGTTTGGAACTCTACGGAGTGAGTCAGAAAAAAACTAAGAACCTAGAGAAATGTCAATAAGAAGAAAACCAATTTATGAACCCCAAATTATTATACATATTAAATATTATATTACATTATATTAAATATTAAATATTCATACTTTTCATAAAGACAAATTCAAAATGAAGGGACATTTGCACTCACTCAGTCTCTGTATAGAGAGGGAAAGTAACCATGGAAAGCATTATACAAAAGGAAGAAAAAGGGAGAAGAGTCGGATGATTACACAAGGACCTACCTTAAATATAGACATGATAGAGAGATATATGTATATATATATATATATACATATATATATATATAAATTTATATAATTATATGCAAAGGGAATATGACAGGTATTGTGAGCACAAAAAAATTTTATGCCAAGTTAAAGGACGGATTTGTTTCATTAAAAGTAGGTGAAAATAAAAGGTCGTTGCGAAGAGCAAGATAGCTATGATTTTCTGCAAAGTGAGATATGGACATCCAGCTTGTGGTTTTCTGTGAAGTATCCAGGCGGGGTGCAAGGGACATAAACTATAATTAAAAAAAACTGCTCATTGACTTTATATTTTAAAATCGTAAAGTTTTAGACGCCCCCTCCATCTTTATCGGGCCTGCCCCCTTTTTTGTTGAAAATTTGGTTCTGTCACTTTATAATCTTCAGTAGATGTGAACGTTAATTGAGTGTAAATGTTACGAATTTGAGTAGGTAGCCGTAGGTAGCCGTTTTTGAATAGTCGTGCATTTAAGAATAGTAGCACCCATCTTTCTCTCTCTCTACTTATATTACACACACACACTCACACACACATACACACACACACACACACACACACACACACACACACACACACACACACACACACACACACACACACACACGCAGACACGCGCGCTCACATACACACCTACACACAAAAACACAAACACACACACACACAAACCCTCACTCACACTCACAAACAGTTAGGGAATTACTACGTCGTAAACATTTAGTGACGGTCTTGGTAAACAAGACATCAAAGGGAAAATATTATTGTGAATTGTTTACTGTGTGTGGGTGCGTGTGTGACGATGTGCGTTTGTGTGAGGGAGGATATGTGTGTGTGTGTGTGTGTGTGTGTGTGTGTGTGTGTGTGTAAGTGAGTGTGTGTGGTGAGAGAGGGTGTGTGTACATTTTGTTTTTAATCTTCATCCATCTATTTGGCGCAGGTGAGGTTTTACCCTCATCTGAAGATGCGTGCAACGATTGAAATAAAAAGGGTACCAACGAATGCCGGGAGGATGATTCTACCAAGATGTATCATGAAACCCATGATTGTTCTTGCTTCGAACAAGACAACATTAAAATTATGAGATTTTATTTATTTTATTTTTATTCTTTTTTTTTTTTACTTTCTCCGTATATTGCCCTATTTCATGAAATATTAAATCGAGTTATACTGCATAGTGTAAGAGTGTTAATTTCTTTTTATCTGATGGAATATTATCATATTATGGCCGCTTGTGTTTTGAAAGTGGGTACAGAGTCGACTTGACAGTACAAGCTAGTTGCAAAATTTTGAACAATAGCGATATCAAATGACAAAACATATATAAAGATTAAAAACATAAAATGTATTATACTGACATTCCTTACGGCTGTATTTATACCTGTTGACCAGAATTGGGTCTAGTAAATCATGTATCTATGAAACGCCATGAGAGCAAAAAAATTGATGGTAGGACATACAATAAAAAGCTGTCATCTGATTAAGAAATGCTATAACACTTCTTGTTCATGAATAGGCATGACTCTTTCGAATTGAAGATACGAATATATTTGTGCGTCTTGGATAGGACTATAAAAGGGGATCGAACAGGCCACTGTTTTGCCTTCTTCGTAACTTGTCGTTGTTGTGAGTATCAGTTGATTTTCGGCGAGTTCAGGTGTAAGGTGTGAGGAAAGTTGTTAACTGTCAACTAACAATAATACATTATACAAATAGTATTTGGAAAACCCACAACAGGTCCAATTACATCTTCATCAACCATTAGGTGTAGTAGGCTAATCAAATTAATTTAGATAATGTCAGATTTTTTTGTTACCATTAAATCTCTTTGTCATCATGGCGTTCCATAAATAAAAGTAGGTTATCAGTATCTCATTTGTATATAAAAATATTCACCTTTGTCAAATAGAATGCTGTGCAGCAGAACGTTAAGCTTTACAGCATAGTGCATAGAAAACGTTTGTCATTGATACCTTGTCACTCAGTTATTTTTATATGCATTCATATTTCAATTTGAAACGGGTAAACAAAATGGACTTGTTATGAACATTTTGCTGGGTTTAGTCAAGCGTGAGTCTGCCATGATACCGTGGTTAGTAGAGGTGTAAAGTTGAACCAGTGGTAGGAAATGATGTTTGATGAGCAAAGGAATGCAAGTTTAGTCATTTTCTTTGTAAATTGTGATAAATATTCGATCTCCATAAGATATGAAAAAGTAAGAAATAAAGAGAAGTTGAATGGGAACATATTGTTACATGAAACAAGAACTAAAAAAGAAATGAACAAAAAGAAACGAAGAAACTCGGTGAAAAAATGCATAAACATAAAATAACTTTTCATTTAACATATTATTACAAATGAACACAACTGAAATATTAAAAACCTTTTAAATAACAATCTCTCCTATATTTTGCAAAGTGCATGATGCATATCATAATGAACTTTAGATTCACGATTTTCTTTTCGCTGTTACAGGGAAGTACCGTATGAGTCACGTGATTTTTTATATTGTTATCCTCTATTGTTCATTTCGCGCTATATCATTATGATAATATATCTATTCGTTATTCGTATGCCTACGTGGTCGTAACGAACGCAGAACAACACACGGTGGTGGTAAAAATGAGGCTCGTGATTTCATCGACTTGGTTCATTTTCAATTTTAAAACTTATAGAATTGATCAGTGTTTTCCAAGAGTGATGAGATACTTCAGCCAAAGCTTGCCTCCATAATTCTTTTCGAAGGTTTGTTTTACGATTTCAACATTCTTTGTGTGTATTATGAGCAACAGGTGACACCATTTCCTACTACTGTTTAGATAGACATTATAGCACCAATATCTTTTCAATTATTGACATATTTTATGTTATACAATACACCGAAGTGCTCTCTATAGGTCTACTTGCTTCTATTTTGGTAGCAAACCAAAAACATTTATAAATTCTAATAATCTATGAAAATTGTTGGATATATTTAGATAAAATTGATCATGATAGTCAGCATATGTGGAATGACCTCTGACCTTCGTTCAAGAGACGATATAATAAGCAAAATTATGCATTGATTATTGCGTTCAAGTTGCTTCAACGTTATGGAATTTTTCAGATTAAAAAAAAAAGAGTAAAACAAGATGCAATTGCTGCAAATTGATTAAAGATGATATCATTCTAATTTCAGCGGAACTCGGGCAAGCGCAGTCGTCCATTTATTTATTGATTTTGCTTGGTCATTACTTGTATACCGCATGTAACTATATGCTGTATCGAATTTCTCCCAAATCAAATAGCCTACTCTGAAGGAACAATGGATCGTGTAAGTTATTTTAGTTATACATTTTACTTTATACCATTTTATTAGTCATTTTAAAGACAAAAATAACGACTCGCATGCAGAAAGCTATATTGCAATTCGACCGAGCGACATTTATAATGGTCCCATGCGCTGCATTGGCTGTGGCGTCGGCACTGGGGAGAAAACTTGGATTGTCGAATACTATGACTCAAATGTTATGTGCTGAATTTCGTTGAAAATAGGGACATGATATATCATTTATGTCTATTATGATATCATTGTAATCTTTAAAATTCCATGTAATTTAAGCCCGTAGTTTTAAGAGTGTTTTCCCGCTAAATATAGGCCTATCAACTATGTCATATTTTAGTTCAGCACTTAGACCTACATTTATGTCAAGTTTGCTTTTAAAATTCTCGATTTTTTTTTCTCGTAATTGTTCATCAAATATTGTATATTTACATCGAACATCCAATGTTTTTCCTTGTTATAAAAATAGCTTAGTATACATTTTAGCTTCAATTATATAAATAATCATGTCAATTCAACAGGTCTATTGATTTAATTCGCGTTTTCCCCCCTGTATCCATAATATAGCATTATGATATAACATCAGTATACAGAGTGGAAAGGTCCATCATCATTATGTTTTGTAAAGGGTCTATGTATTCATTTGAATCACAATATTATGCAACGCTGATTATGCGAGGAAAACTTTTATTTGATAATATTAATAATTTGCAAGTTTGGAGAAGAATTGAATAAATATTAAGAAAATAATGTTATGAGTTTATCAAAGATGTTTTCGATGATTATGATGAATATGATGTTGTTGATGATGATGATGTTGTTGATGATGATGATGATGTTTTTGATGATGATGAGGAAGATGATGTTTTTTATGATGATGAAGATGATGTTTTTTATGATGATGATGAAGATGATGATGAAGATGATGTTGTTGATGATGATGGTGATGTTTTCGATGATAATAATGTTTTTGATAATGATGATGAAGATGATGTCGTTGATGATGATGATGATGATGAAGATGATGTTGTTGATGATGATGATCAAGATGATGTTGTTGATGATGATGATCAAGATGATGATGATGAAGATGATGTTGATGATGATGATTAAGATGATGTTGTTGTTGATGATGATGATGATAAAGATGATGTTGTTGATGATGATGTTGATGATGAAGATGATGTTTTTGATGATGATGGTGATGTTTTCGATGATAATAATGTTTTTGATGATGATGATGAAGATGATGTCATTGATGATGATGATGATGATGAAGATGATGATGATGAAGATGTTGTTGATGATGATGATCAAGATGATGTTGTTGATGATGATGATAAAGATGATTTTGTTGATTATGAAGGTGTTGTTGTGGACCCCCCCCCCCTTACACCCTAGCCCTCACTCTCAGACTTTCCATAGCTCTAAACAGTACCCTTATCCATTTCCTAATCTTAATCCCAACCATATAACTTTATAATAATTTTGTTTAGGGTGGAAAGAGAAAGAAATGAAAAGGCCCTTTGTCACATTCATCCACTCTTTTGGGGGTCATACGTTTTATTTTTACATTCCATGTTTAAAAAAAAAAACATCTATGCCTTTGTTATGCTAGAACATAATTTTATTTTGATATATTGATATACTACGTAATGTAATTTCAGTTTTTCTGAAGTAAAATTATAATAAAGTTGCTTACAATATGTATGACATCGCACATCATGGTCTTTATTATCATTTGAATTATACCATCATGATGAATGAACATACGAATTATTCTTAATCTAAATACTATAGTTCAGTTGTATAATTTAAATCTTAAATGTAATTCAACACAAACCTTTTCAAATCAAATAAAGTCTCAACTGACCAATTTAAGTTTAACCTATTTCATTTACTGTCACATTTTCCTCTCACTAATATGTGTGTTTTGTTGTTGTAGTTGGTTTTCTTTTGAGTATTTTTTTTTCTCTCTTGAGTATTTTTTTTTTTGGGGGGGGGGGGTGCATTCGTCCAATCCAATATCTTGTTAAAATCGTGAATACATTATGATTCCCCTGAGATCAGCTGCTACTGCAAGGAAAATTTCGAATTAAAGGTGTATTAAAAATATAACATAGTATCTGTGAATTTGTTGGGATAAGGTTTTAGCAACTTGTGATATTTCTGGGAGAGCAAGAAAGATATTTAAAGAAATCATGTCAACGAAGATACGAAATAAAATTCAAGTTTGTTGTATGTTTATGTAACTCTGGTACAAGAGGGAAATGTATTAAATGAAAAATATGATTATTCATGCAGGCTTATAAATTATTATAATTATGGATTATGAATATATTAGTCCAAGAACATGTCAATAATAAACTATGTTCCTATTTCTCTCTGCAGAATAAGAGTGCAACTCGTGGTGCTATCTTTTGGGTTATTGTGGTAACCGTTATGGCCAAAGGAGTCAAGGGTGACTGTAGATCAGGGAGTTTCAGGGATGTACTTACAGGACAATGCATCTCGTGTACCAGTCAGAGATGCATTGATGATCCAAATACATGTCAAGAATGTTTTGGTACGTATATCGAGTCAAAGGTAGGGGAGACCTGGGGCAATTGTAACAGTTTTTTCCAAATTTGACCTATCAGCTTTATTGAAGCTAAATACTTGCTTAAAACTAAATAAAATGAAATATGCCCCATATCTTTAGCTTGACATATGAAATAGTTGGGTTTTAAGTAAAAACAAGTCATTTTTGAAGCTCATTAGCCATTTCAAACAAGAGGTGCAGTGTTACAATTGCCCGTGGACGAAGGGGCATTGTAAAGAGTGCGAGGGGCAATTAGTAACACATGAACTATGTAACATTTTGTTTTATCCTTTTACAAAGCTATGACACACAACAATATAAAAATCATTAACCACGGATAATATATAAATAAAACATTGACAATGCTTGACATTTATATACATTTATCCAACATAGTTAAATTGCATAGAATAGGGACAAAAAGGTTATGATGTTTTTTTTCTTAATTTTTTTTTAGGTTGTATGTGCTTACCTTCTTTAATGAAGATAGATAAGAACCATTCATTATATTCATATTTTGATTTTGCTATTAATTCTTGTACATCACAATTATTTTTACTGACACTGTTGTATAGGACACTTTTATGGTTAGAGCTTTACGCCTTTTGACTATAACGGCATTGTTTTGCAAAATATAAGTTGTAATTTGAGAGAAGTTTAAAATACAGTTTTTTTTTTTACTTTCTTTTTTTTTGAAATCAAATCTTCAAATTTCGCCTCTTATTTCTTCTGGGCAAATCAATATGTCTTGCCTTATTAACAAAACGTATTGGACATAATATTTTCAGGTATCATATATGAAAATATATATTTTTTTTTTTTTATGGGGGCTGCCTCCCTCCCCTCTCTCTTTACCTCTTCTTTCTTTCTATCTTTCCTTTTTCTTCTTACAATTCACTCTCCCATTTTATTTTTACTTTCTATTTGCCCCCACTCTCTTCCTTCTCTTCTTCCGCTACTCTCATTTCTCTCCCTTCCTCTTTCTTTTTCTCTCTTTTAATATGTGCTTTTTTTATAGAAAAAACAGTCGGGGGGGGGTTCTATTTTTCTTTCCATTTTATATGACCACAATTGTAATAGGCCTTTTAGGTTTTCCATGCGCTATCCTGTATGTGGTTTTCTTTTATGTTTATACATGACACTTCGACAATAAATGAAATAAATCATATGTTCACAGTTTCTCTCATAATTGAGCTCATAGCTAAGGATTACCTTTGTCTTGTAAAAAACTATAATTGATTATACATTCAAAGTTTGAAAGTTCTGAAAGTTCGTCTAGTAAGTGATACTAAATTATAAAAAAAAAAAGAATAACAACTTGAGGTCTGTATTGAAGTGAACAAGATAAACAAACTATAAGGCACTTTTCGAAAATATCAATATTCTCATTGCCATTTCTAACAAAACGTATTAGACAGATTGTTCAGTTAGTGGATTTACGTCTGAGATTATAGGTAGGGTTTACCTTTTTTTTTGTAAAGCATATAGATTACAATACATTCAAAGTCATAAAGTTCCTGATATTGCGGCTTATAAGAGGCTTTTCTTTGCTATTTTTCTTTAATCCAAGTCTACTCCCTATTTACTAATCTTGGCTAAAGAACGTATGGTACTCTTTATAATTTTTTATTTTTTCTTTTCGCAGTAAAGTAATATAATCTATTAAAAAAAAAAAAAAACCAAACATAATAAAAACTTGAGGCTCTGGTAATATCACTTTGTGCGAGGGCGCTGATAGATAGAAAATTTTGTTTTCGCACGGGACAGAATGTATTAAAAACGTCTCAATATCGCGAAGAGACGTCTCACGAGACGTCTCGCACAATTTAGTGAAAAAAATCGTCTCGAGATTTAGGAGACGTCTCGATGACGTTTCGATCGTTTTCTAATATTATTATTATCCACTCGGGAGACTGAATTTCTGTTCTGTCGTGGAGACGTCTCCGGAAAGTGAGATCGCACGCAATGGTTCATGTCGGAGGTATGATGTTGTACCTTTTGTTTTTGGTTAAAATTATAATTGAAAATACATTCAAAGTTTGAAGCTCTCAGCTAAAGGGTGCTATCTCACTTCGCGGAGAGAGTCTCGCGAGAATAGGAAATCTTTGTCTCCGACGGGATAAATAGTATAGAGACGTCTCGAGACGTCCCTGAATTTCGGAAACGCGGATTTTTGTGTTAATAAATTGTCGTCGGAGACGTCTTGGAACGTCTTAATACTAGCTCCATGTTTAGAGTTTCTGATTATGTTTTTTAATTATGTTATAAGGAACAACAAATTCGGGACAATTGTAATGTTTTTTATGTAAATTTGCAGGGCCACGGAGCCTGGGAGGGCTTCGTCAGGGAACGTGTACAGGAAAAAATGACCATACATTTGTGATTTTTTAGTCTGTTCGATCCCTCACCCCACTCCCCTCCATCTTGACCGCTAGGACCCCCTCCACGTATCAAACGCTCGGCGGCCACTGATAGTGGTTTTTATTAGTTGGTTGTTGAGTTCGCGGAAATCTGCTTTAGACGAGTTCTACGGGAGTTATTTAACAGAAAAAGGGGACCTTGTAACAGCTTGTTACAAGTTGCCCTGGCAGAGGTGACCAATTTTGGAAGATTATTTTTCTATTCTTAGCTTCGGTATTCGTCGTTGAACTTTAGCAAAATATGGTAAGAATATACTTTCTAATATAACAAATGAGCCGTAAGCTCATCACGATATTTGCCAGCAGAAAAACATGTAATGTGAAATATTATATTTTATGCTCAAAACGGTTTTTCGCGCTGTAGAAAGTTTCCAGAACCGTTAAAATTGCTACACTACAAGCATGTGGAGCGATTAAATGCGCATGTTCCTACAATTTAAGTTTATAGCGTGTTTCTGCTAGGAATGGGAGCCTCTGTTACAATTGCCCCGTGTTACATTTGTCCCCGGTCTCCCCTACGATGTTCAAATACCTGTCACTTCTCCTTCTCCTCCAAGAACATGTGCCACACCCCACCCAACAGTACTCATTGGGTACAACAATTAAGAACTTTCCATTAAAAAATGCTTTCTTTACTTGTAAAGATTGCAGGAGCTAAAGCTTAAATATAAAGACTTGTATGGCCATGTGTTTTGAACTCGCCACCCAAAAAGGGTGGTTTTGTTACGCTTTTCCAAATTTTGTTTCAGTTAATGTGTGACAGCTTGGCTAAATAGAGGGGTATTACCATGAAATTGGTTTTATTTGAAAGCTGAATGCAAGCTCTATCAGACCTGTGAATTTGAACGCACTCGCACTTGAAATCGCGACACGGCACGCGATAGAATACGAATAGGCGAGGGTGGTTGAGGGGGGGGGGGAGAGGAGGGGGGGAAGAGGTACACACAAATTCTATGGGATTTCGCATTCGAAACGTCATAACCATGATAACTTTATGGATATTTATTTTTGTGCTGTAAGCTTTTAGGATTTTATAGCTTAGAGTCTCATGCATCTTTTGACACCACAGTTATAAAATTCCAGCCATTTGGTAATGCGCAGTTCCGAAAATCGCCGCGTAACTCAAAAATTACTTGAGATAGGGGCCTGAAACTTTGTGAGCTTTATCATCATAAGATAGCCCACCTACATGAAAGTTTTTATAAACTTTGGCCCCACCATGGCCGAGATCTTGAGGAGGGGGCAGCCCCTCCTTGGCCCAGGTTGACCAAAATATTTGGACCCTTTTACGGTTAAGAATTTTTTTATTAAATAAAGAAACCCCCCTACAACTATATATTTTCTGAAAGGAAATTTCAAGAGCAATTCAAATATGGTGAGAATTTACGACCTGGATCAAAGGGAGAAAAAATATTGGGGGCTGCAGTAAAAAAAAAATTAGGGCCCCAAAAAATTTAAGATTTTAATCAAAATATGTTATTACTTCACCCTACATTGTAGTGGATGGCATTTTTATGCCTCCGCCACCGAAGGTGGTGCCGGAGGCATTATGTTTTCGGGTTGTCCGTCCGTCCGTCCGTCCGTCCGTCCGTACG
>CALNVZ010003431.1:13389408-13499972 GCA_940671915.1 Paracentrotus lividus | reverse complement strand
CAACATGCGCATGCCTTTTTTTTCCGATGTGGCAATACGGAGGCATGCCTTCCGACCGTGCGCGGTCGAAGATTCATCTAGTTTTTTCTATAATCAACAATCAAATGCACTAATATAACTGAGTGAATGCTTCATTTTTTTCCAGCATATTGCAAGATTTGTGACTATTGAAAGCAATTTTATGTATGTGTGAATTTTAACATTTGCTTCATAATTAAGAGCATTAATCCAAAGCAATCTAATGATGTTTTTTGATCAAATATAGTGTTTTGTAGCCAATGTTCATCATTAATTATTCATGACTGAGAGCTGAGAAAGTATAAACATTCTTGTGAAATTGTTATCAATTTGGGGTAAGGACAATGCAGAGTAATACATGTAGCGCTACAGTGTTTTTGATTTCATCCTGACTTACTTATTTCATTAGAGATTAATTGTACATGTATGAACCAATATCATGAAATTGATTTTTTTTTAAACTTAATCAAAAAGAAGTACCTCAAATAGTCAGTGTGGGTTTTATGTATCTCAGCTTTCTTCTCCCAACCCATCCAAAATGCCCAGATTGTAAAACATGAAAAGTCTGGCTGTGCAAAAAAGAAGAAAAAAAGAATATTCCCAGTTTCCTTTGACTTTTTGGCAGTGTGACCCTTTTCTGCATTGTGTGCAGCAAAAATTAGTCAATGGTGTAATTAAAATCTTGCATACGTAAACTCATTTCTGATGGATTCTCTTTATATTGTGCAGTGTTTGTATGTAAAAAAAACACAAAAAAACAATTATAATCTCAATACATGAAGTTGAAACTATAATGAGGTCTGGGGATTGGAAAATTTTAGTATATAACTATTTGATAAACAATACAAAACAAAACAAGTTCAATTAGTTTTGACTAGATAAATGTTTGTTTTATCAGGTATTTCATTAAAAGTAAAACTCTCAATATCAAATTTCCTCTGTATACCCAAATGTAATCACTAACAAGCAGTTTAGTAGCAACTAATGATTATATTCATAACAGTGTGTGATCCTCCCTGTATGCATGATGGAACCTGTATTGAGGGTGTGTGCAACTGCCGTCCGGGCTTTACAGGAAAAGTGTGTCAAGATCTTGGTAAGTTTTTTCCTAAAAATCTCCTTCCAGGGTCTCTGTTTGGTTGGTCCCTGGAGTTAATAGTCTCCATACTCCTTTTTTGAGCACCTTCATATTTGTATGGATCATTTTTCTCCCTTTATTTAAGACCTTATTTAAAGTAAAAGGATATAACATTGTTAGTGTCTTTTCCAGAATGATTGATAGAAACAGATATAAAATCCTCTTTAATGACCATTTATAAACAAAGATAAGAGATCTGTCTTCAGACAAATTTCTTTGACTACAATCTCAGAAACGAACTAAGAAATATATGTAAATTTTATTTAAAATTAATTTTTTTTTTTTGTTGTTGTAATCAACTATCATTTAGTTTTCCTATAGATCCATCTTGAACAATACTGGTTAGATAGATATTCCTACATTTGCTTTAAAAAAGAAAACTAGAGAGTGAGTAAATTACTTTCCCACAGTGTTTCCTGCATCACAAACTCTAGTATTCTAAGAATCTTTCAAATATTGTATTTTGAAAAACAACCCATGAAGTATGAAATTTTCCAACCTTATAGTAAGAAGATAAAATGCGCTACATTATCTGTCCTGTAGGCCTACTCTACTGTAATGCCGTGCTTGCAGTAATTGCAGTATGATATCCACAATCATTTCAAATAATGAAATTAACTTTTTTTTGCTTACACACTGAAATTTCATTTGCTATGCTGCATAGTATGAATGACAATGTAAGTACGATGAAGAGTATTGTGTATTCTTGTCTTCATACTTATTGGGGTTAAGATTTAACTATTCAAGAGTTAATAAGCTTCTTTTATGTACTTGTTTTGTGGTTCTTTCAGTAATGGTCATACTAATTCTGAATTCTCTATAGGGTGAATTAACAAAACTTAATAGTGTATAAAGTCAATGAAAAAAAGGAGAAATCTATATCAAACCACAAATGTCAACAACTAAATGAAAAAACTTCAGAAACAATTTTCAATGTGCAGATATGAAAAGTTATCTAATAATAGTTTAACACCAATATTACTCTATTTGATAGTAGATAAGAGAGCATTTATGTTCTTTTTTTAATGTGAAAATTAACATGTTCCCTCCTTTCAGTTTGAATGGTTTCCAGTTACTCCTTGTTTTGTCAAACAGAACAAACTTGTTTTCAAAATGATGGTTTTGCTGATTATAAGCATAAAATTACTTCTTAACTCTCCTGTCAATTGTATTCTACATGGTACAGGGTTACATGTATTGTATGTTTGTCATGTGGTCTGTCTGTCTGTCTATAGTCTCAACTTGCCCCTTCCCCTGTGTGCATGGTGGAACCTGTATAGATGGTTCATGCTTTTGCTTAACTGGTTATACTGGGCTTTATTGTGAGGAGCCAGGTAAACAATCAAATTCATTGAAAAATTTCACCTTCATCAAATGCAACAGCTATATACTTCACATTATATACTTTAATGAAACTCAACATAAGTATTTTATACATTATGTTTCATGCATTTAACCTTCATTTAGGTATGAAACAGACTGGTGTTAAAAAAACAAGAAGTGTTTTTTGATAAAGCAAAAATTATAAATTTTAGTTAAATTCTGTGATTGATTAATAAAAGGCTTTCAAATCTACAGCTTTAGTTACAGTTAATTTGAAATTTATGTTCAGTTATCTACTTGTCTCCATTTATTTTCATTTTTTAAAACAAGATCTATGATTTGTAAACTTGTTCTATCATGTAAAGATCTTAATAAATGGTGCGTGCTTCATGTTTCAATCTGTTTTAAATCCTTTTGCCACAGTTTGACGGTCAATTTTAAATGATTATTTCAGTTTATACTTTATTTGTAAAGGTATTATTCATTTGACTGACATACTGCTTATATTTTTTAATATTTATTCCTGTTGTTTATGTACATGTATTGTTCTAATTCATTTTATCTGTCTTGTGTATATCATTTGGGCCATTGGTATGAAGAGCAAGAAACTCAAAGAGAGTTGTTGATTGTCAAAATGTGTGAAATGATATGTATTCGTATAATCGTAAACATTGAACTTAAATATGGGCAAGTTGTATGATCACAAAGATATTTGATGTCTGTAGAAAATAATTTTCAAATATTTTTGAAGATTGTTTAGATGTTCTTTCAAAGAATTTAGGATTTAAATCTTTGAAAATTTTGTTTGTTATTGTTTGGTTTCTACTGATTCAATTATCCATTTTTTTAAATGATTCTTATCCACTAAAACATATTACTTTTTTCAAAATTCTTACTTATTCAACTATCTGATATCCCTAACCCATTACTACATGTTTTGGCCTTCTTGTTTTCAAATACCAATACTACTAACGTTTATAATATTCATTGACTGAAACAAATTTCAAGAATTATTTTTGTAACATGCATTTGGTGAAGAATTTCAGGGTATTTTAGGTCAGCAAAATATAACAATGAGTAAAATGTACAACTCTTTGGATAATGAGAAATTTTATTGCAGAATTTGAATGCAATTTCGGAAGAAAAGTTTTAGCTTAAAAAAAAACAAAAAAAACTTTTTGTTATCATATGAGAAATATGGCATGAGCTTGGTAAATATAGAAGTATATTTTTGTATTAACATATACATACTCTTGCATAGACCACTATTATAATGACAAGTCTTAACATTTTAACATTGATTCAAAGATATACAAATGTATGATGACCATATTAAATTTTAAGGAATGTTGGAAATAACACTAGTATGATGGTGTGATATGAATGTGTTGGAAATTAGGATGAATGTTATTAGTAATATTACTTTTATTATTATAGGGGAGACTGGGGTAATTATGGCCCTGGGGTAATTATGGCCCCTTTGTCTTTGAGAGCTTATAATTCTTTGCTGCATTACACAATGATAATTTGATTTTTACACATGCCTAGCTAAACTCTTCCTACTATCATATGAAAAAAATAAGCCATATACATGAAATTTTGTGCTTAGGGGAGCCTAAAATGTACGGCAATTACAATTCTGTTCGTTGGAAAGTGGCAAGTCTGCTTTTTTATGTGGGGTGTGATATCATTAATTAAAATCATTTAAGATGAAATTTTGATTGAAACGGAAACAATAGGAAGTAAAAAGCACGGGAGAAAAACTTCCACCTGAATATCTTCAATAGTAGAGCTGTAAAGGGAGATCAAATTGAAAATGTCATTTGGGGTAATTATGGCCCCCAATGCATAAACAGTGTATAAGCGCAGATAAGCATAGATGGGGACATTAACTTGTACGATTGTGTACATAGATATATGTATTGCTGAACCAAGTATTGACTAAATCATTGTTGGTGGTTGATAAGTGTATTAGGAATACCCAACAACATTTATTATACATTACCATCATTTATTAGCATAATATCTTTGAATTCATACAGTCATTACAATAGGGGCCATAAATACCCCTATCCGTGGGGTAATTATGGCCCCCCAAAGTTGTTAACATAATGGTAATTAATATGTAAATAAGAAGTAGCAGGTTTATACTTTCCTTTGTATATTATAGGTATATGGACCAACTGTATTTTTACATATTTAGAATATCATTGGACTTTTCATTTAATGGTAGTAATAGGAAATGTGAAAAAGGGGGCCATAATTACCCCAGTCTCCCCTAACTAATTTGCATAATGATTATTATTACTACTATTATTGCAGATTGCATCCGACCTTGCCTGAATGGAGGGACATGTAACTTTGGATCATGTGTTTGTCCCTCAGACTACACTGGTGTGGCATGTGAACTAGAAAGTGAGTTAATTAACCTCATGAATGCTAAGCATGACCCTAACTTGACAAGAGAATATAGAGAAATTGTGCTATATCAAATCAAATTGTATTGAAAGGGTTAAAATAGTGTTCCAAAACAGAAACTAATATCAAAGAGGAGTTTGCACATCTGCATATAGTTATGAGGGTGTCACAATCATATACAGTGCGTCCCAAAAAGAACTATACACTTTTAAAATGGCTACGAAATAAAAAAATATAAGATTCTTAGATAAAAAGTTTATATATATATATAAGACTCATATCCTCAACTATCATTATGACACCAAAATTCCGAAAATAACGCATGCTTCAGTGAGTAATGCCCACTTTTGTAAAGGACACAAAGATTAGCCTGCGCAGGAAATCACTATTCATTTTGCACCTGGTTATGGATGAGATAAAATTAACGATGGAATAAATCAGCCAACAGAGTCAAAGATAAATCAAAAGTCAGAAAAAAACAATAAATATTATGCAAAAATGTAATGTTTCACTGTTTGTTTCCATATTATTGATTTATGCTTTGACTTCAATTTATTTTTGTCTTTGTTGGCCGATCGATTCCATCTTTAATTTTGACTCCTTCATGGCGTTCCATAACCAGGTGCAAAATGAATAGTGAATTCCTGCGCAGGCAAATTTTTATGTCCTTTACAAAAGTGGGCATTACTCACTGAAGCATGGGTTATTTTCGGAATTTTTTGTGTTATAATGATAGTTGAGGATATGAGCTTTATATACATATAAATCTTTCCCCCAAGAATCATATATTTTTATGCCTCCGCCACCGAAGGTGGTGCCGGAGGCATTATGTTTTCGGGTTGTCCGTCCGTACGTCCGTCCCGTTTTCGTTCTCGGATAACTTAAGAACCGTTTGACGGATCACTTTCAACTTGGATCATGTATGCATATGTAGGACAATGATCTGATTAGACTTTGGGGTCATTAGGTCAAACGTCCAAGGTCACAGAGTCATTGTATGCATGAAAATGGCTCGTTCTCTGCCATAAACTTAAAACCGTTTGACGGGTCACTTCAAACTTAGGTAATGTGTGCCTATGGGGGGGCAATGAACTGATTAGATTTTAGGGTCATGAGGTCAAAGGTCAAAGTCACAGATGTCATTGTATACATGAAAATGGTCGTTCTCGCAATAACTTAAGAACTGTGTGACGGGTCAACTTCAAACTTGAGTAATGTGTGCATATGGGAGGGGCAATGAACTGATTAGATTTTGGGGTCAAAGGTCAAAGGTCACAGAGGTCATTGTGTACATGAAAATGGCTTGTTCTCGCAATAAACTTAAAAACCGTTTGACGGATCAATTTCAAACTTGGGTCATATGTGCATATGGGACGGACAATAAACTGATTAGAATTTTAGAGTCATGAGGTCAAAGTTCAAAGGCCACAGAGGACATTGTGTACGTGAAAATGGCTTGTTCTTGCGTACTTAAGAACAGTTTGATGGATGAACATCAAACTTGGGTCATGTGTGCATATGGTAGGGACAATGAATTTATTATATTTTGAGGTCATGAAGTCAAGGTCAAGGGTCACAGACGTCATTGTTACATGAAAATGGCACGTTCTTGCTGTAACTTCTTAACCGTTTATGGATCAACTTCAAACTTGGGTCATGTGGGAGGAAAGATGAACTGATTAGATTTTGAGGTCAGGACATCAAAGGTCACTGGTTATTTATGTAAATGACTCGTTTTGTTTGCAATTTCTGAGGACCTTTGACAGATCAACTTAAACATGTTTATCCTTTTTATTACATCAGTAATAATTTGATGATACAACTTAATAGATTTGGGGTCAATATCTCAAAGATGTCATGGTATAAATGGATGTAAATACTCAACATGCGCATGCCTTTTTTTTTCTGATGTGGCAATACGGAGGCATGCCTTCCGACCGTGCGCGGTCGAAGATTCATCTAGTTGAAATCTACAGGACATTTCCTTTCAGAAAATGTATGCTTTTGTAGGGTTAGAGTAAATACTTAAAAAGTTATGACACTTTGATTCTGACAGGTGCATGATTTTTAGATTTAGGTGGTGTAACACAAAAGGGTGCCAGTTCAAAACGCATGGCCGTATATAATTAGGCGCAGATCCGGGGGGGGGGGCTTACATGCTTAGTTCCATTGTTTAGGGGAAGGGGTCAAAGTGTATTTTTATTTGGGTTCAAAATTGATTTTGTTCATATCTACCCAAATGGAAATCTTCCCAAAAAAAAAGCATTATGGAAGCTCGGCCAAACATAAATCATAATAAAAAATATCGTGTCAAAGAGGCTGCAAAAAATATTTGGAGGAAAAGGAAAATAATTAAGCAATGTTTAAGGTTGTTTATTATTTATTTTGTTTATAAAATTTTCACCGATCACACTTTTTACTTCAACCCCTCCCCCAGACCAGAACAACCCCAGGAAACATATCTGATGTGTAGGTTTGTTATGGTTATTCAAGTTTAATCTAGGTTTAAGGTTACAGGCCTTGGTCTATTGTCTAGAGGAGGGATCTAAGTAAAAAATTAAAATAAAAAAGTAAAAAAGTGAAAATGTCGGGCCATGTGTTTTCAAATACATGGCCTGAAATATGTTTTGTACAAATTCATTTTTTGTCATGTGGCTATCAAATAACACTCAGATTATAGATAAAAATAGGTAAGACACTGGTTGATTGAACTCGTTACTTAAACAAAGATAATCACAACAAAAACATCGCGTGCTTATAACGTGAACCCATTCAATTCAATTTGATTCAATTCACTTCTTATCATAAAAATTAACCTACAATAAACGGGGTTTCTTAAGTTGCAGGTAACGACAACCCAGGGGACTCCATGGACACACCTTGGAACTGCTCCACCAGCAGCGCCCCCGGATGGACTAGAGCCAACTGCACCACAAAAGGTGATCAAAACTTGTAGCTCCAACGACATCATACACCAAGGGGAAATGAATATAAGCAACATTTAAGGCTTACACTTTTAGAAACAATGGGTACAATTTTAACTCAAAATTTATTTTATGTCTTTATAATTTGTCCAGTAGATAAGTTTTGAAGTATCCTTTATTTGTCATTTTGTTGGGAATGTCAATACCATATTGTGATAATTAAATTACCATTTTCTTAAACGTAATCGAAACATGTATTCGGAGATATGGGTATATGTTATAACTATAAAGCTCTATAACGCAAGAGGAAAAACAAAATAAAATGATCCTTGGGGGGGGGGAGGGGCATTCCCCCTTTCTTTGATGTGTGTGTGTGTGTGTGTGTGTGTGTGGTTTTTTTTTTGTGTGTGAATATAAATGAAGACGGGGAGAATGCAAAAATCCCTGTTTGATGCATTAAATATTATGTTTTTCTTTTCTCATTAGGCAGTGGATCTTCGACCAAAAGCAACCGTTACTTGATTTTCATCATGCTGGCTGCGGTGCTTGTTATCATTCTGCCGGTTGCGGTGCATGTTTACATCCGGCCGGTTGCGGTGTTTGTTTACATCCTACAAACTGTCCTACGAACTCAATAAGAATTGGTTGAAAAAAAAACAATATTTTCTTTTATAATTCTTATTTCTTATATTCTTATAATCCTTGTTCTCATAATTCTTGTGACCTGAATACTGGACATTACTCCAAAACTCGAAAAAACAACTTTTTGTTATTCATTATCCTCTCAGCACTAAGAAAACTATATTCTTTAAAATTAAAATTCTTTTAAATTCTTTAAAAATGTACTAAAATTGTACATGTTCTGGTAGCGTAATATGGAATTTTGTTAAAAGATCAAGGGAAAAGTAATTTCCGAAAAAAAAATGTCTTCTAATTTTCCATAAATCATATTATTTTTTACCATGATTACTAGTACTTTAAAACAAATTCATAGCGAGTGCGTGATTTTCAATTATTTTTCAAATTAACTTTAAGTTCAACATGCTTCCATAAGCTAGTGCCTTATTTTCAATATTTATCACAAGAGCCTTCAAGACATTGTGCCTTAAAATTGTGATAAAAGTGTTCAATTGTTCAAACTTACTTTTGAATTGCTTTTGTTTAGAGGCTTTAGCAGTTCCCGAGATCGACCAAAAATAAAATGATATGCTAATAATGTTTTGATTTAAGCGTGCAGTATCTCCCGTGTGGTAAATGTTTATAATTTGTTGTGCGATTACCCGGGAGCTATTCTTATTTCGCTTTTTATAGTTATCCCTCGCAAATCATAAGGTTTATCAGATTAAGATTAAGAATATCAAGACATAACCTATTAATTGTAGGTATAATTATTTTCATTTTTTTTTTTTTTTTTTTTAATAAATTATTTTTTTTTTATTTGCCGATTCGTGGACCTCATCGTTATTATACGTGTAAGAAGATAATATACAGAAATGTAATGCGATGTAGTTATCTGGACATACTTTACATTCCAAATTTTCGGATGTTTCTTCTTTTTCTTTTCGAATTTATTTAGCTTATTTTCAAAAGGTATTTAAGGTAACCATTTAGTCAACGTCTGTCTTGTCAGGATATTATCCTCTTTTAGGGGTATAATGCGCTATATAACATTTATTTCTCTGACTATATATTTATTTATTTATTTATTTATTCATTTATTTATTCCTCTTTTACTCTTTTCATATTCAATATATTGTTCTTTCAGTATCCTAATGTCGGTGAGAGTTTTGGATGTCATAAGAAGGTTTTTATATATTAATTTTAAATACTAATATCATTCGGTTTTAAAATAAAAACTATTGTTGGGTGATGTTGTCAGTATAACAACATTTATGTTAGTTAATCAATTCTCTTTCTTAAGATTGTGAGCTTAGGTTTTCTGTTTGAATCTTTAGAGATTTAAAACAACAATAAAGCAATATATCTTCATCAAGGTTAGTGCAACAAAGTGTTTAAGAAAATATGTGTGTAAACTGCCAGTCTCCAAGAGCTGCCTTAACATATTACACATTATATGCAATGAAATAGTGGATTTTATGTTTTAAAGGGAAAGCGAACTGAGCAGTACTCTCTTTGACTGTGTATTATAGATAGCTCGTCTTAAAATATACTTTGTGAGATAACTATTAAGAATATGGTGTCAAATTAACATAGAATTTAATTTGTATTGGAAAACTAAAGGCTGTTAGTTCGTACTAGCTTTAATAAAGCCAACAATTAGGATTCATAGGGAATAGTTTACCATTATTAGATTGTTTTAAGAACTCAATGACAGTATTCAATTCAAGAGCATCATTAATTGACATAATTAATTATCTGAAATTGCATCATTAATGAAAGTACCAACACAGAATTCAGTTATTATCGTGTTATCTAGTATTCAGAATGTTTTTTTTGTTTGTTTTGTATATCTAGACAGAGGTTGTGCTACATCATAGCAATTAAATTCAGTGTGTGCACTTTGTATGGGTAAAAATTAACACCAAAAAAGAGAGAAGAAACAATTATGTGCTACAATATGCAATGTTTTCCAGTGAAATTAATATTTTGTGTACCTTTTTTTTACGTAAGTTAAAAACATAAATGCAAAATAAATATAAATGTATCATCAATGGTTTTCCAGGAGAATTATGAACTAATAGTTGCTCTTGACAATATAATATATTCAAAACGATTATTTGGCTTGCACTTCTTTATTCGTGTGTAGTCTTGATTGGTATAATATTAATTATCACGTTTTAAACTATGATATTAGTAATTATCGGAGAGTTGCAAAAGAAGCAATTGAAGTTTCCCACTCGGTTTCGGAAGTTCGTCACTCCATTAGATAATCAGTTCATTCAAATTCCCAAAATATTTCTACTGCGTCGAATTCATCATTCAAATTCCAGCTGAGTTCTTTCGCTTTGGTATTAGAAGCCTTCAAATCAAAATCCCCCTCAAAAGCAATCAAATTAGTAAATCGGATGGAATGCGTGCAATCCCGCAATCAAATCCGCGCTGAGGCAATCAACTTTGGCATTGGTTAAACCAAATTGGTGTACAAATCGTTTTAAATTCTTGGTTACTTTTAGATTGAACATTTAAGATAGTGATTTCTTTTTCTGAAGCTTTATATCTATTTCATGAGAATAATAATAGTAATAATAGTAATAATAATAATAATAATAAAATAATAATGAAAAAATATAACGTTTACTTTTTATTGAGATTTAGATCATTTGAAACATTTCTTTACTGTTGAGTGTTGTGATGAAACAACTATTCTTTTTTTAAGCTCTGGTTAATTACTTTAGAATTAAATATCAAACATCATTAAGGCGCCCTAAGTTTAAGGTCAATCTGGTGCCTCTTAGCTTCAGGTCGATTTGGCGCCCCTGAATCTATCATCGAATTAACGCCAATATGTCGTCCAAAAAAGTTTCAGATCACTTTGGCGACCCTGGTTTTTAGATCAATTTGGCGCCCCTAATTCAAGATCAAAGCGGCGCCCAACTGAATTTAAGATCCTACATGTTTTAGATCAATTCGGAGCCCCTAAGTTAAAGATAAATATGGCGCCCCTAAATTCAAAATAAATTTGGTGCCCCCTAAATTTAAGATCGAAGTGGCTCCCCCTTAGTTTAAGATCAGTATGGCGCCCCTAATTTTAAGGTTTATTTGGCGCCCCTTAGTTTAAAGTTGATTTGGCGCCCCCTAAATTTAAGATAGAATTGACGACCATTATGACGCCCTTCCCCCCCCTTTGTTTCTTTCCCCTTCCCCCCCTCTATTTCCCTTTCTCTTTTCCCCTTCAATTATTTCTCTTTCTCCTGTTTTTGGCGCCCCTGTCCGCCTACCCCCCCCCGAATGCGCGCATGAATTAATTGTTATGTGGAAGAGTTTTTGTGTGTTGACTATGTAATTATGGAAGATAAATTGTTACAAAAAAAAATGAATAAAAAGAGAAAATGTAGGGGGGAAAAAAAATTCGTGAACTAATTGATAACTGGAATAAATATATCTCATACTTAAGCACATACCGTAAAATAAGGTACATATTCATTCAAGGTTACTGCGAATAGCAATTCGCAAACTTTTAAATGAAAAAAGAAATATATGATAAAAAACAAAAACATTTCCTGCAGCTATAAATTTAAGTCCTAATTTGAATGCCAATTACTGTAAGTTGAAAACTCGGGATGAATTTAAATGCTGCTTATGGTGGTATTGCGCAATCCTATCAGCGTCTCTGCTAAATTGAATTACTGCTTTACGTATATAGTGCACTTAATCGGAATTTGAACAAATGAAACATGTAATTGATTGCTGGAAAAGGGAATATGATCTCCGGAAAATCGACTGAAAGCTAAATCGTCCTAACTTGAATGAACCACTTATCAAATGGAGTGACGAGCTTCTGAAACTGACTGGGAAATCCTATATTTTTTTAATGTTTATAGATAGACGACACCAATACTCATGCACAAACACTTGCATTCATGTAATATAAGCATAATAAGCAAAGTCATCTACTGTGAAACCCCCATATCAATCACAAATCATTTTAAACTTATCAGATAATTGCCAACTAAAGACATTTTAATTTCACCCGCTAATGACTAGCGAAGCGCCAACCTAGCTCATTTGTCATTGTGTTTTCATAATAGTGGGTAGTACTCACTTTAAATATATGTTTTGGTGTAATCATGATAAAAGATACTTTAAGCTACACGTAGAATTGTTCCCAAAATTCGAAGATATTGTCTTTATTTTGGGTCATCGTAAAAGTTTTTTTATTTTATTTTTCATTTTTTTTTTATCAATTTTTTTATTTATTTATTATTTATTTTTTTTTTTGGGGGGCACTCTGTATAATCATTTGAAAACCTATAGGGTCACATATATAAATATATATATATTATATATATATATATATATATATATAATATATATAATATATATACATGTACATATATATTTTTTCTGGGGGGGGGGGGTTATTTTTGTCGCTTCCCCTTTCTTATTACCCCTCTTTCTTTTGTTCGAACCTGTGTGGGTGTGGTGTTTGTGTGTGTATGTGCGTGTTGGTGTGTGTGTGTGCGTGTGTATATGCGTGTTGGTGTGTGTGTGTGTGTGTGTGTGTGAGAGAGAGGGGTGGTGTGTAAGTGTGTGAGTGTGTGTGTGTGTGTGTGTGGTGTGTGTGTGTGTTGGGTGTGCTTGTAAATGTGAGGGTGAGAATACGATTGCAATTATGCTGCATGTATAGTAATTACGAAACACTTAGGCTTAGTTTATGAATAACATACATTAATCTTTGTAATTATAAATTTGTTTATTTTAGTAAAACAATGTGCTTACATATCGAACCCCATTGGACATTTTGGGGTTGCTACAGCAAAGAGTCGTAGCGTGAACGGTCCTTTTCGTCCATAGTAATCATTATCAATAACAAATGAGGGTGGATATTGAATGGGGGCACACTTTCGAAAAACCCGCTTAGTTCATCAGCGGCTTCAGTTTCAATGTCGCCATCTAGTGGCCAAACAACTCTTCGTAATGCACACCCCCACACATCCCACCAATCAAAGTGCCTGAACCTTGTCTGTTTATTGCAGGTGCTCCCCCCTCTCTCTCTCTCTCTCTCTCTCTCTCTCTCTCTCTCTCTCTATCTCTCTTTCACACTCTCTCTATCTCTCTCTCTCTGTCTCTCTGTCTCTCTCTCTCTCTAAAAGTTATAAAAAATTGAAGTAAAATCTCAAAGTCAAGGGAAACAATTATTCTTCTTAACAGGTTTGTTGTTCTAGATCATAATATCGGGAAAATTAGATGTCCAGACATAATTAGTGTTGTTGCTCTATTCTAGTCATAAATGAATTACAGTATTCGCCTGGAAAGTTGTATAATTTCCATTTTTTTGTATCGACATAGAATGACAAACATTGTTGGGTCATCGAATCATCAAGCGAAACTCGCCGATAAACTGACAACAAGCATAGACGTCACAATTAAAGACAAGTCCCACGTCATGACGTATCGCAACTGGGGCTACTATCCGATTTATAACACTTTAAACTACATCCAGAAAAATTAAATCTCTGCATGAGCCCGTTACTATGACAACGAAGTTAATTTAATGTATCATCCAATAATGGTATTGTGACGAAATTTCTTCACTGATCAACAATAAACTTTGGTTTCTTTACAGTAAACTTCTTGTAAGGACATAATTTCCCTGTAACCTTAGTGCGCCATGCGTTCTCGCACGCGATGTCCAGCCATGTATACAACAAAGGCGCAATTTACAGCACTGCGTAGACAAGTTGTCTTGTGCATTGGGATGATCCTATAATCACCCACGGTGGGGGAGGGAAGGTTACTTTACGACCACATTATAGTGAGAGGAAAGGGTGATTAGGATTAAAAATTACCGTGTTTACCCGATTAGGGCTGGATGCCTTCGTGTAGCGAAGCTAAGCGAGTCATGTTTATAATGGAATGAAGAAAACAAGTTACCAGGGCGATGGCATATTCAATTTGCTATTTAGAAAGCAAGTATCATATATATTTGTTGGTAGACGTACAGCTATAACTTCCATTAGTGGGATTTATTGCCCAAAGGGATTGCCTGAAATAACAGATTGTGTACTTCAACCATCTGCTTGTTGTACAGTGCGTCCCAAAAAGAACTATACACTTTTGAAATGGCTGCCAAATAAAAAATATATGATTTTAGGTAATGAAATTTACATGTATGGAAAGCTCATTATCCCAAATTTCATATGACATCAAAAAGTCCGAAAATAAATCATGCATGAATGAGCAGCGTTCACTTTTGTAAAGGGTATGGAAATTAGGATGCGCAGGAATTGCCCTACCAATTTGTATGAGGAAAGTCATTTGGAGCTTAATATGGAATTGAGGATGATATGCAGAATTACTGATCAATTATGATGAGTTGGGGTTTGCTAAGTGAAATTTGATGAATTGGGGATTACATTTTCATGCATGAGTGCACAGGAATATGTATTTCCTATTATACCATTGTAACTTTCCAAGGTTTATTCAGTGGTGTGTTAGTGGTAGTCAGGATGGGGTGCAGAACCGGTGAGATGCCAGGTAAGATTTTTGATCATTTTTGATGATCGTTTTTATGATCTTTTGGATTGTATGAATGTCGAACATCAGTGATGTTCTTTTTTTTTTAACAAACATTTTTTAGAGTATTCAATTTACATAATCCCACCTGTATATTAAGTAATTCAACGAAAAGTTTAGATAAACTTACAGTAATGGAAATGTGGGGCAGGCATATTATGATTCTTTACTATCCATTGAAGGGATTATTCAAAGTCACTGATGTTTAAACCCCCCAAAAAACAAAAAGAAAAGAGAAGAATAACAGCACTGTAGCATCGAATTAGCACATTACAAAATAAAGAGATAGAGAGTTAGAGTAAAGGCTGACATGTTAATTAAAAAAAAAAATTGTTACACTGTCATATTCCTTAACAAAAGTCCAAATTGCTAAAATGACTGGATAGTTGGTTGGTTGATCAATTGAGTTGATTGATTTATTGGATGACAGTTGTAAGACATTGTGATTGAAATAACTGTATGAAGATGATGTCGTCTGTTGGGAGCCATAAGGGTGTTATTGCATCTTATAGATGTTCCGTTGAGAGCCAGAAGGGCGCTATTACTGTACAAAGTCAATGGTAATAGCGCCCTTCTGGCTCCAAACGGAACATCCTTGATCTGCAATAGCGCCCTTCTGGCTCCAAGCCGACGATGTAATGCCTGATTGATTAGTTGAAACATTGGAGACTGGTACACTGTTGATTAAATGATCGCTAGCTGGGAGTTGATTGTCTAATTTATGTGACTGATTGATTGATAGATTGATAGATTGTCATCAACCATCCCAATTTGGGAAAAGACCGTGATGCGAGGAGGTAGTCAGGATATTTGGAGTAGAAACCAATGAATATGAATGGTCAAAACACACCCATGCAAAAAGAGAGAGATAGATAGGGAAAGAGGGAGGGAGACAGGGAGAGAAAGAAAGAGGGAGAGGGAGAGAGGCAGGAAGACAGACAGAGAGAGAGAGAGAGAGAGAGAAAGAGGGAGGGAGAGAAAAGGAAGAGAGAGAGAGATTAAACACACCACTGAAGGACCTCATTAAATATACCTTGGAAAGTTACAGTGCAACAATAGGAAATACATATTTCTGTTCACTCATGCATGAAAATGTAATCCCCAATTCCACAAATTTCACTTAGCAAACCCCTACTCATCATAATTGATCAGTAATTCTGCATATCATCCTCAATTCCATAAGCTCCAAATGACTTTCCTCATACAAATTGGTAGGGCAATTCCTGCGCACCCTAATTTCCATATCCATTACAAAAGTGAACGCTGCTCAGTCATGCATGACTTATTTTCAGACTTTTTGATGTCATATGAAATTTGGGATAATGAGCTTTCCATACATGTAAATTTCATTACCTAAAATCATTTATTTTTTATTTGGCAGCCATTTCAAAAGTGTATAGTTCTTTTTGGGACGCACTGTATATTAGCATTTAGGATCACCTTTCCTTTAACATTATGTGTTGGCTTAATTTTTGGGATGAGAGAGGTCGGATTTGACAGGACATCCCTTGAGTAATTTCATTTGTATCTGAAGATTTAAACAAAGTGATTTTCACAAAAATATTGTTACCTCATCAATGATATTAAGCCCTAAATAAATATGTTTTTATTATCGTTGCTTCACTACTTTTTGTTGTCTCTTTTGTTTTCTGCATCTTTACAGCCACATGTGCATGGTGATGAGGGGCGTACAGAAGCTAAACTGCAAGGCGATTACCTCCTGCATGCTAGGCACTTTCCGTGAAGATCCAAAGACGAGGGAAGAGTTCCTCACTCAGTCTTACGAGGATAATGATGGAGGGATGGTGAGAGAATGAAGAGAGAGGGAAAGAAAAGGAGGAAGGAGAGGAAGTAGTGGTGGAGCAGTGGTGTCATTCCATAACTTGACGCCTTAACCCTAATCCCTATCACAACTTCAAAACAGAAATTCTTGTTATGGTCATGATATTGAATTTTGGAAAGTGTCTCAAAGTGATTTAGAAAGGTGGATGACAATTCACATAAGTATTGTTGTGTGCTGTGAGCTTTTGGAAACACCAAAATGATAAGAAATTAATTTAATTTTGCTGATAGTTACATGCACTACACACAGAAATGCTCGAATGAGACTACACAAAATGTTTGGGACAAACAAATCAGCCGTTTGTCATATTTTGGCCATGGAGGCTTTTGAGGAGCAATCCTTGCCAGTAGACCTTTAATGACATTCTTCCTAAAACACTTGAAAAAATATGAAAGCTCACAATATTCCCTCTAACCTTAACCCTACAACTTGGATGAACAATTGACTGGAAAAATTGTCACCTGAGTAAATGTTTGGTAAAATATAAATTTTGATCTTGTCAGGAGTTTGCCAAGTTAAAGATTTGGATGGTTCATTCCCTCATACCAAACCTTTATTGAAAACACTACAAAATGGATATATTTTGTGCAGATTTATTATTGCTCTTCCTGCCAATGTATGTATGGGTTTATTTTTACACAAATTTGTATGGTGATGGTATTCGGATTACGATAAAATGTATAGCATTATGTTAGCATGATAAGCTGATAATTTGGAAATGATACATGTATATATCTTTTGAAAGAAAATATTTGTATTCTTAAATTTTATTCACATGTACATTTCGTATGGTATTGGTATTATGGTGGATTAGAGAGCATTATGCTTACATGACAATCTGAATGATCTATGTTTTATAAAAGACAATCATAGTCAAAATGAAATACGGGTCACAGATAACTGTCTATTTAAGACATTAGATATAAATGACTATCAATATTTCAAACTTGTCGAGAAATGGTGGAGATTTTGTTCAAGACAATCACTATGCTAGATCCCATCAGGGGCGCATTGGACGCCCTCTCCCATAATTTGAAAACCACCTACTGACTGTACATGTTTAAATCAGAAAATTTTGGCTAAATCATGAATCAATGAAATTTGCAGTACGAGAATACACCACTGATGGAATGTACTTAACCAGAAGAAGAAGGGGACTGAAAGATTTCCACATTGACTTATAAATTAACCATAAATTATACATAATCACTATGATCCAAATTCTGATTCTTAAGTTAAAAAAAAGGTATCTATATTTCACTGGAAGAATATTTATTGCAGCTCTGAAGAAAGATATTTTTATGCCTCCGCCACCGAAGGTGGTGCCGGAGGCATCATGTTTTCGGGTTGTCCGTCCGTCCGTCCGTCCGTCCGTCCTGTTTGCTCGTTATCGCGATATCTCAAGAACCACTTGAGATATCAACTTCAAACTTAAGGATGGTATGTATCACTATAGGAAGATGATCTGAGTAGATTTTGGAGTATGTAGGTCAAAGGTCAAGGGTCACAGAGGTCAAATTGTGAAATTCAATATATTGAGCTCGTTATCGCGATATCTCAAGAACCGCTCGAGATATTAACCTCAAATTTAAGGATGGTATGTATCTCCATAGGAAGATGATCTAATAAGATTTTGGAGTATGTAGGTTAAAGGTCAAGGGTCACAGAGGTCAAATTGTGAAATTCCATGTATTGAGCTCGTTATCGCGATATCTCAAGAACCACTTGAGATATCAACGTCAAACTTAATGATGGTATGTATCACCATAGGAAGATGATCTGATTAGATTTTGGAGTATGTAGGTCAAAGGTCAAGGGTCACAGAAGTCAAATTGTGAAATTCCATGTATTGAGCTCGTTATTGAGCTTATTATATTTTGGAGCGTGTAGGTAAAAAATTAGGAGGGACTATGATCTAATTAGGTTTGGGGTCACAAGGTCAAAGGTGTTGTATATTTCTGATCTGGCAATGGTGGATGCATATATTTCGACCGCGCGCGGTCGAGGATTCATCTTGTTTATTATAACTTATGGTGGATATAGAATTAAGTTTTGCTATGGTAAAGTAGAGTTGAATAGATATATTTGTATGAACTTATTTTTAACGCTGTATATTGTAAGATTTCTATTAGAATGAGGTATTTCATATTCAGGTTTTTATGTGAATAATGTTTTTAAGAAGTTGTGTAAGTTTCAACAAACGTTTACAGTTTTAATCATTAACAAATTAGATAGGGTAGATGTATACCCTTACCAAAGATGACTGCTTATCAAGCAGTCCTTAAGCATTCGAAGACATCTGACTGCTTCAACATTCGGCGAAGAAGCATTCATTACCCTTACTAGACGTTTAAAAGCCTTCGTATTAACCGTCGAAGACATATGACTGCCTTAATAAGCAGTCTTCAGAAAATAAGCAGTCATTGGATTTTCCCATAAGCAGTGTAAGCAGTCATTAGCAGTCCATAGCAGTCAAGACAGTCATAGTTCTGAAGGCTTACGTTCTGTAGGCAGTCGAAGACGAAGCTTAAGCAGTCACATTTCTGACGGCTTGCATTTTAGGCAGTCGAAGGCAGTGAAGGCTAGTGAGGCTAGAGAGGGTTAATGAAGGCCTATTTGGCAGTTACAAAATTGGCGGAAAATATCAGTGCTGGAGGATCTTCACGAGAATTAGTGCACGATACAATTTTAATTTTAACTTGAATTTATTGCGTCTGATGCTTAATAACTTATCAACACTGAAAACTCTGTTAGCTGAATACTGTATTTAGTAAGTATAATCATTACAATGATAATAATTATGGTTTTATAGCAGATTTTAGGATCTTTTGAGGAGGACAAAGCTGATATTGATTTGACTGAGGTCCATGTTGTAATTTATGTCATCATTGCAAAAAACGTTGCCTCTATATGTAACCTATACAGTGGACTTTAATGTCCAGTGACTTATGTTGGACAATATGATAGTAACTATGTCAACATTATTATCATATATACAGGCTTTATGATATCTTATTGTGAAGAATATGTCATTAGATATGTGCTTTGGTGTCGTCTCTTGTAGTTTATTCGCATGTTATTACTATGCTTTCCAACGTTTTTCATGTTTATTTTTATTTTATTTCATTTCATTTGTTCCTTTGATTCGCTAAGTATTGCTTGTTATTTTTATCTGTCTGATCTTGGTTGAATTAGCAGTTCTCAACAGATATCCATTTTGATTCCCATCAAATGAAAGGTTAAACCTTGTGAGCAGTTCGAACAAGCAGTCGGTTGGTGGAAGGCTGTTGAAAGGCTAATTCTTATAGGCATTCAGAAAATAGCGTCAGTCATGAAGGCCTAATTGACTGAAGCTTCTACTAAGCAGTCCCTGAAATAGGCAGTCATTTGAAGGTATGCTAGTTTGGCATATAGTACTTGGCTGTGGGAGAGCCTTATCGACTGCTTATAAGCCTTCGAAGGCTAAGGAAGGCTTAACACGACTGCCTTATTCAGAGCTTTCAAAATACATTCGAAGCGTAAATAGAGCTTCATTATAAGCAGTCAAAGCCTTATTTTAGAGCTTCATTATAAGTTGAAGCCTATTTAGAGCGTCAATTATAGCAAGTCGAAGCCTTATTTAGAGCTTCAATTATAGCAGTCGAAGCCTTTAAATTAGAGCGTTCTTATAAGCAGTCATAACTAATTTGCATATTTAACTTGGCTGGGTAGGGCTATGGACTGCCTATTAAGCCTTCGAGGCTTAAAGCAAGCCATCTGCATGTATACTGCAAATGAAAGTCCTGTGACTGGCTTGGCCGACTGCTTGTGACATGCCTAAGTGACAGTCTTAGGAAGGCCTTCGTTCGGTAAGGGTTAGGGAATACGGCCACTTAAGCTCATTGCTTAATTGGACATGAAACAATAAATCACAAAAGAAAAAGATCTTATTGCTTAGCTACATCATTCAACTTTATTTTCCCAGAAAAATGAGTAATCAAATATTGTTGAGGCAGTTATATGCAAATAATGACGTCATGGTAAATTGTCCGGCATTCCCTACAGTGGTAGGAAATACCGGGACAGTATGTTTTTACCTTTTTTGTATTAAAGATCTGTCTGGAAACGCACTGATTTGAATGGTAAAACATCCAGCTTAACATGTTTTGTATTGATTTTATAAAACATTATTATTTTTAGAAGTATTATATCATTTTATAGCAAAATTTCAAAACACTCAGAATACTTTATATCTCAATGTAAGATCATGACATATCACGTAATATATAAGAGAAATAGACATTTCAAAATTGTCAAACAATTAATAAATAAATATAATACGTTATATAGCGATACTATTTTGATCTACATGCTTAGCAACTCAACCCGGAAGTAAAACAAACAACTGTCAATGTGGTGTCCGGTATTCCCTACACAAAAAATGACTGACTAGTACTTTTCAACACACTGCCACCCAAATACCCAGGCTTTGTACAGTGCAAACACTCCATACACGTTTGGCCCACCCTCCACACATGTCCATAATGCATGGAATAGAGGTCATGCCCCAATTCTATTTTTATACCATCACATTCTCTAAAATTTCAATTTTTACATCAGGCCGTTTTTCAGGCTGCAAATTTTCCTACCTTGACAGACTTTAGTAGTTTTCTCGGAGATTTCTGACTTGTTGTTGTCGAATACAGCATTCAACCTTCCCAGACAGACCACCTGACCAATAGATGCCGGTATTTCAACTCAGTTGATCTTATGTTGCCAGCTAGGGCTGGACATGTGGTGACCGTCCGATATTCCCTACTGTCCGCTATTCCCTACATCTACCCTAGGCCAATTTTAAATAATATAAATAGTCTAAGCCATAGAACATCATGATCAATAATCAACTATTTTATTCAATGCCATCGGAAAGAACTCTACAAAAGCTAGAAATCTAAAGCTTTTAATAATGATAGTTATAGACTTTTAAATTAGCCATTAATTATTTGATATCATCTTGTAAAATGTCAGTATTCATGATCACATGACATAAACGAAGCACAATTTATCATCAGTTCTGACGTGCATTGAATCAAACGTACATAATATAGGTTTTCGCGGTCAAGTTTAAACTCTTTGCAATCTAATTCGTTAATTTTCATTCAATTTAAACGATACCTTATGGAGCGGAGATATCAGTCAATTGAACTAACGTTTAGATTTTTAATCTCGATCACATTTCGGACGAAAGTGCTTGTAAGCAATGTCAAATTGAACGGAGATAGTTTAAACTTGACTGGGAAAACCTATTAGCATTACCACCGTACAGTCCACTCCCATTTTTGTGAGGTGCTTACGACCAAACCAAATACCTATACTGACCACATTGGCACATAGACACCCGTGTACACGATTGAAATTAGGACCGAGAGAATCGATTCCTTTCTCTGTGCATCTTACCTCGTTATAATGGGAGTAGACTGTAACTCCAAATGTGTCCTCTTTTAGCCTGTAATTTAGAAGGGATTCAGGTTTTTTTTTTTTAATTCGCTTATGTGCAATACCAGAAACAGGATATATTTGTAATATTTGTATTCAGCATTCATTTAAGCCGAATTTTATTGGTGTGTGGTGATATGTTTATCTGAAAATGAGTGATCATAATAATATGCAGTTCTTGGAGGATTTTTTTTTTTTTTTTTTTTTTACAAAATGTCTGTTTCAATGTGTTTTTAAAAACCAGATTGGGTCTTTTGTATTTTGAATTCGCTAAATAGTATTCATGCCATTTAAGTCCAGTTGAAATGTTTCTAGTGCCTGTATGTGTAGTCAAGGTTCAATTTCTTAACAAACTAACACCTTTTTTATGTTTAATAATGATAAAAATGATAATATCTGGTAGTGGTTGTTTATATAGCGTTTTTCCTTTTAAAACTTTATAAAATCAGGTGTTCTACTTTGGGAAATTTTCTTGGGTTTTGTTAGTCTTCGGAGTAGAGACAGTAATATGATGATTGTACTGTAATCAAACCTTTCCCTAAGACCTTTTCCTAAGAATCAAAGGGATATCAGTTTTGTGCTGAAAATTATTATTATTTTCCCAAAGGAGTTTCGAACCCAGTACGACCTCACTGATTGAATATTGGTTTTAAACGTAGACTAATACATTATAGTCATGCAAGCCATGCTGTAATAGGGCATCAGCACTCATAGCCGAGTGGTATACTCATACACAGACTTCCATTATGAATGTTGCAGCTTTTATTTGATTTCTGTAAATTGATATGGTTTAGGGATACGTGAAGAGATTGGCTTCAGGTTAAAAAAATGGTAAAGTAAGGAATAACAAAGTAAATTGTCTCTATTCCAGTCATCCTAAAGGAATAATGGGTCATTCTTGTGTGGAAAAAAAATGCATCCTGCTCTTCTGGTGCCAAGCAAGGAGGAAATGGATATGTGAATCAATTTTTTTTAAAGGATATGTTATACAGTCTGTGTCAAAAAAAATGGTACAGTCGGGAAAAAAATAATTTAGGTGTGAAATCTTTTCAAATGATATGTGTATGTGGTACCAAATTAAAGCCAAAAGATTTTTCTTGCTGGTGCGCTTTGTTCTGTATAATTTGCTTTCGTAAAACAAAAGTTATGCTAAATTTTGTGAGGCGAGGAACAAATCAAAATTACGCATGTCTATTGTTCCATTATGCGAAACCTACACAAAAGCATGGACGTCGTGCGAAAATGGATTTTTCCTGACTGTAGAAAACTGGTCATATCTAAAGAATTACAGCACCAAATGTGATGAAAAAAATTGCAGAAGAAAGTTCAATTATCCTGCTTTATGAAAATGCCAAAAAATACCAAGTTCTAATTAATATTCATAATATAAAAAAATGTTTTCTGACTGTACCATTTTTTTTGACACAGACTGTATACATTCGACCAAATAGCATTATATTTTTGTTTGTTTATGTTCTTGTGTACATTCCCTCAAAATTCCTGCCCTTGCCAATTAGGTAGACACATTCCTGTTACATTCATCACAGGAATTACTTGTGTGCCATGTCTCAACATTTATGATAGTAATGAAATAAGATAAGTTTTATTGAGCCTGAAACCAGAAGGCACGTAAACTAAAGGCACTTACTATAATTATGTGAATATTTTTATTGAAACTTATTTCATTTATAGATGTTATATACATTTCATGGTTCTGTTTCATGTTTTATAATTACATTCGACCAAATGGCATTATTCATTGTTATCCGTCTGCAGTGGGTTGTTTAAAATGTATGATTGGTTAGAACATGGCATTGTGTATCAATTCGAATGGACCTCTTTCACTTTGATTTGTTTATTTGATATAGCGATGCTTTTTGGTTTATTTTACCTCTTCTTTATGTATGTGGTTCTTACCTTGAGACATGTAGTATAATAGAATTTAATATATTTTTTTATTGATACATTTATTGATACATATATTACAACATGCTTTGATACATCGTTTTGCTGAAAACTGCCCTGAAAATAAGTTTTTACTCAATCCATTTTAGAGATTAAATATGGGAAAGTGGTCTAATAATACTTTGTCACCAGCAGCTGCAAACAGGCACTTCTAGTAATTTCCTTGAATGTTTTGCTTTGTGCCTAAGAAGTGTGCTGAATTAAATGTCAGTTTTACATAAATTTCTTGGATTATCTAAACACAAAACAAAAAGAAAGTTCCCCCTATTTCAGATATCAATAATTTTTTTAACCAGGAGGAATTTAGAAAATCTAATTTGATGTCCATGTAGGGAATTTAATTAGCCACAATGGGAGCGAATTTCAGGAAATGTCATGTAGTCATGCTTCAGCGAGCAATGGTTGAATGCAAAAATGTCATTTTTTTGAAGTTCACAAGCCTAAAATAGCAACTTTGATTTCAATGATAACGGACCCATTTTCAGATTTTAAACATTTTACACGTCAGAATGTATGCAAAACGTGCTTCCCAATATACGGAAAACAAATTTGCGTCAAATTTCACGGTTGAGTGAGCATGCAGCAAAAATTGCCCAAATTGCCATTTTTACTTCTTTGCCATGGTTTATTCTATCAAATATGATGGAATTCCTGTTGCGGAAGTGTATGTAACCAACCAATACCCATTAATTTACGGTTGAATGAACCCATCAATCAACCCAAAAAATAGGCCATTTAGAATTACGAAGAGTGATTGTAGTAATTTTATGCACTAGAAAGCATCTCAATAACATTTTTTTTGTTTTTATTTATCTTCTTTGGGCACGTGTCAATGATCCTATGGCATGTATTTACAAATTCATGCTTCAGTGAGCACGTGAGACTGGAAAAGCCCTTTTCTCACGTGTGGACTAAAATTAAAATTCTTATTTTTTATTGAATATAACAATTCTTTTCGGGGAGTACTTTTGATTTTATTTTCACAAAAATCCCGATGTTTCACGCCTCAGTAGGCACAAGATACAAGAAAATCATGCAAATGAGAAGAAAGTTTGGGGCTTCGTCATGGTTCAGTGACTTTTCGAATACGTAATTTGAATCAAGATCATGTTAGTTGGAGATCAGTTGAAGCTGTTTGCCAAGTTTCGTGACATAACTCACGGTAGAATTGACAATAATCATCAATGAAATTGGTCGAATTTCACATTTGTCAGGTATTGATTTCCTCCTCCATTGACGTTATGTACAGAGGTTTAACAAAAGTTTAACAAAAGTGAAATTTGGCATAATTTAATTGTCAGTTTTTGTCCATTAGACTGCGAATTATTTTATGAAACTTTGCACATAGCTTCAACAGGTCTCTAACTAATAGGATCGTAATTCAAATTACGTATTCGAAAAGTCACTGAACCATGACAAAGCCCCAAACTTTCTTCTTATTTTCATGATTTTCTTGTATCTTGTGCCGACTGAGGCGTGAAACATTGGGATTTTTATGAAAATAAAATCAAAAGTACTCCCCGAAAAGAATTGTTATATTCAATCAAAGTAAGAATTTGAATTCTAGTCCGTACGTGAGAAAAGAGCTTTTCCAGTCTCACGTGCTCACTGAAGCATGAATTTGTAAATAAATGCCATAGGATCATTGACACGTGCCCAAAGAATATAAATAAAACTCCAAAAATGTTATTGAGAAGCACGGGTCCGTTATCATTGAAATCAAAGTTGCTATTTTAGGCTTGTGAACTTCAAAAAATGACATTTTTGCATTCAACCATTGCTCACTGAAGCATGACTTGATGATTTTTCCTAAAATTCATTCCCATTGTAGTTAATTAAATTCCCTACTTGGACATATAATTAGATTTTTTAAATTCCTCCTGGTTAAAAAAATATTGATATCTGAAATAGATGAAACTTTCTTTTTGTGTAGTGTTTAGAATTCCCATTGAAAAAAAAATAACAAAAAACAATGAAACTGCTATTTTCTGTTGCCAAGTTGCCATTTTGAAACAAGAAATGGGCTATTAAGCAAGTATGTTGTGTTGTACAAACGTTCATTTTGTTTAAAAAGCATTTAGAATATCTTGAATTTTAAGATAATGGAAACGTCAAATATGTTATGGTATCACCCTAAAAGGTATCATTGGTTAAATAAGACATCCGTTTAAAATCTTTTGAAAAACATAAAAGTGAAGATATTTGCATGTTAAGACTATTTGAAGAACAGCATTGATTACAATTTGTAAATGTCCAAGACAATCGATAAAATCCAAAATGAAAAAGCATATATTTTTATTAGCTGTAAATTATTCCTTTTTTATGTGATACATTCTTGAATAATGTATAACGTCTGTTTTGGACACCGGGAATGACCAAATTAATAGATTGTTATAATAAATGTACACTGTCCGTCATAAAGGTGGAATATTTTTTTGCCGCTATAGCGACATGATTTTGCTCTGACTTTAATTTCTTGAATATGTTTGTCCCTGATTTTACTTTTTGGGACCCTGGCTATATCTTGGACCTTCTCCCAACCCTTCACGTGGACCTTTTTCCAAAGAAGCTTTGTCAACCCCTGTGATGCCCATTTTTGTCATTTTTTCTCATTTTGGGGCCCCTTTTTGTTTTCCTGGCCGATCAAGCCCCCCTCAGTCCTACCCCCAGGAAACGCGACTGAGGTGTGCTGTTTTATATTGTTCTTTAAGTTAAATCTATATTTCTAGGAACAGGCTAAGGTCTCTTGTCTAGGGGAGGGGTTGAAGTAAAAAACGAGATTGGTGAAAATTCGGAATATTTTATTCCATCTTTATGCTGAAAACAAAAGAAATGAAAAACCACCTTTAACCCTTAAATATCACAATTTTCCCCTTAAATTTTGTTTAGCCTTGATGACAAGGCTGTAAAAAGTCATTATTGATAATATTTTATTTTGATTTATGTTTGGTTGAGATTTTACCATATAATTCAGGGAAGATAGAAATTTTCATGGTGTAAAAATGAATAAAATGAATGTTGAACCCCAATCAAAATAATTTTTGACCCCTCCCCTAGACAAAAGAGTCGAGCCTGTAACCATAAATCTAGATTTAATTTAATGAACAATAGCAAATCTCCACCTCAGACGTGTTTCCTTAGGGTAGGACTGAGGGGGCCTTGGTGGATCGCGTGAACAAAAAAGGGCCCCAAAAATAAGAAAATGACGAAAATGGCCGTCTTCTGGGGGTGACAAACTTTTTTGAAGAAAAATCCCCGAAAAGGGTTGAGGGAACGTCCAAGATATACCCAGGATCCCAGAAAAAGAAAGTGGTGACAAACACATTCAAGAAATTAATAACGGAGCAACATAATGTCGCTTGAGCCAGAAAAAAATATTCCACCTTTATGACGAACAGTGTATGTACCATCTCTTCCTGCATTTATTTCACCCTTCTTTCCAACTGCTTGAGTTTTGTATTTCTACAGTTAGCTCTTCATTACAATTTCACACTTGTTTGAATATATTTATTGTAATGATAGAAACGTATTTTATAATGTCATTCCGTTATTCTATGTCATTCATATGACCTGCTTGTTCTGTTCACTCAGATATGACGTGGGACTTTTTTCTACGATTGAATTTATTCCTTTGTTTCGAAAGATAATTAAGAATGTCAAATAAAGTGACAGATTACTAGGAGACAGTGACACCTTTGTTTTAATTGTACATTTTATTGCTTTTATTGTCAATATATAACATCTTTTACAGTTCCATATAATGAGGATTGCATAAATTTGAGACCAATGTTATAATAATTTTCGCTTCCCCTCCCTCGACGTGGAAATATTAGAACAAAGAAATGGGAGATTATTATATTTTCCTATTTTGCCAAAATCTGCATAGCGAACATTTTTACAAATATATATATTTTACTTTCGCCAGAAACATTGAAGATGATGAAACATTTCTCGGCCAGTGTATTTTCGCAAACGAATCTCAACGAACCATGTTAAATTATACACTTTGAAAATTGACGGGTCACACTTGACTCATTCCAGGTGATCCGGACTATTATCCATGGGCCATACACTTTCTGGGTCAATTTGATCCGGATTCCAGATCAAAGGCTCCGATCGACCCGGATTCCGAGTCAAAGTGTATGGCCCGCTGACCAGATTCCGGATCAAGGCGGATTAAGCGCATTTGATTGTTTTGGCAGATAAATAGCACTTAACGAGTGCTGTTTATCATCATCATTAAAGGTTAAGATCAACCGGGTTCTGGGTCAATAAAAGTTAATCTTCTTTTTAGAGCAAATTGAACAGTAGGCCTACAGTGTATGACCTCGATGGACCCAGATTTCTAGTCATAAGGGTTTTTGAACCGGGAAATGTATATGGTCATATTCAATATAAAGTGGACATTAAGCTGAAATTCATTTGGAAATGCAAATTACTATCTGAAATCAGCACAAAGGCTTCTTTACAATACAACCAATTATTTAAGTTCAAACATTATGTGATAATAATCAAACAGGAATTGGTACATATGGGACTATGCTGCTTTAAATGCCTCTTATTCTTATATCTAGTCACTTTTGTCAGCTTTTTTTTGTGCTTAAAGTAATTATTATAGACTACTCTAACATTGCATATACACAAAGGTAATTTGGATCTAGTTATTGACTTGAATTATTTCATTTTTTCTTTGCAGTGGTCGTGTCACTCACGTTTTGGATGGAGTGTCACTCACGTTTTGGATAGGGTGTCACTCACGACACACAGAGGTGGACCATTTTCCACAGAGAGGAAATGATTGGTATGGACAATAAATGTCAGAGGTACACTATTCATGTACATATACCAGCACTTATGGTACCCTTAGAGATCTACTTGGCATAAATCCAACCATAACCAATAATGGTCTGAAACCCATGTCCCAAATTTGTCGTGTCACTCACGCACCGTTTTTTAATTATAATTTCCAGGACCAATTATTGTAAAATTTAAATCCAACTGGTAATGACACATGCCTGCCCTACATTATACATAATATGGTAATCATGATCCATTCATTACCTACAAGTGCGAAGATATATGCCATTCTGTCTCTCCAATTGTCGTGTCACTCACGTTTGAAGATGACCATATGTACTTAAACAACTTTTTAAAAAGAGAGTAGAATAAAGAATGATTGAACAGTGCACTATACAATAGGGCAATTACATGCTGTTTCGTAGGGGACATTTTGACAAGGAGTCTTCCTGTGAGGCCGAGGGTCTACGAGACCGAGTGTCCACTAGGCCTAGTGTCCACGAGGTCGAGGGTCCGCGAGACAGAGGATTTTTCCCACGAGGCTGAGGGCCGACGAGGCCGAGGGTTCACTAGACAGAGGGTCCACAAGGCCGAGGGTTCACGAGGCCGAGGGTCCACGAGGCCGATTTTTTTTTTCATAACGTATTTTCTTTCCGTAAGATGTTTGTCTGCGTCAATGGAAAAGTTTCCGCTTAGCATATTCTCCAATGAAGACTAAAATATAATCTTTTAAGTTGCTGATAATAACAACGGGCATTTTTTCGTAAATCGGGACAATATTATGATTTATACTCCAGTAGGCCTATAGTCTCAATTACCAATCTTACAAATTGTAGCGGCCGTTGAATCTCTTTTCCGCCGTGTATTCTTTGTGAAATTTTGAAACTTTAGTAATAAATGAGAAAAAAAGATATGAGAAAAATCGGCCTGGTGGACCCTCGGTCTCGTGGACACTCGGCCTCGTCGGCCCTCGGCATCGTGAACCCTCGGCCTCGTGGGCCCTCAGCCTCGTGAGAAAAATACTCAGTTTCGTGGACCCTCGGCCTCGTGCACGTTCGGCCTCGTGAACCCTCCCCTTTCACAACATTTTACATCTCTTGTACATGAAAATAAATATTTTCTTGATTAATGGAGATCCTCAAGAAGAACACGAAAGGGAACAAGAACCAAGACTTAACTTGATTCCATAACACATCCTTTACAATTGAAATGGAAAATAGAACTATGTCGTACGGGACACATAAATAACAGAAAACAAAACAGAGAGACAAAACCAACAAAAGCATGGAATTGCCCAATAGTGATTACAATCTTGTAAGTATAAATCTAAAATATAAGTTTGAAAAAATTAACTAAAACACAGTCACGGACAGGGGAAATATGAAAATAAAACTCTCAAATGATTGTTGTAGATCCTCTCTACACAATTTTAATTGTTTGTGATATGGCGTGATGTGTAAATACGGGAACATTTAAAAATAAGTATTACATTAACTGGAATATTACATTTTTAAAGACCTCATTTTAAGAATCCTTGATAATCCTGTCTTCATTTCATACAGTTCTTTTCCATGGCTATCACGACCCTCGTTTGTTTACGTGCATAAGTTTGCTTTGTGCGAGTCGATGATTGAGGACACTACAGTGCGTCCCAGAAAAAAGTATACCCAACTTTGAGAGCCTCATATTAAAATTGTATAGCTTGTGTGACCTTGAAATATATATCATGATAAAGAGCAACTCATATTCTTTTCAATGATACCAAACTTATACCTGTGTTGTGACGGATGACTGAGCAGTTGGGTTTTAAAGAACAAGCGTAATAAGTGCCCCGTACCAAGTTTGAGCAAAAGCAGGCCTTGCATTTCAATAGATCAAGTAATCCTTTGTGCCTAATGAATGGACTCAGGAAGGCTGACCTCAAACAAACAATGAATGATCAGAAAGCCAGGGCTGCTTCTCAGACAACTTGGTACAGATCACTTTTGACCAATGTTTTTAAACACTCGAGTGTTCAGTCATCCATGACAGTATCAGTATGATTTTGGTGACATTAGATAGAATATGAGTTACTCTTTGTCATGAAATTAAAATTAATTACACATAAGTTATATAATTTCAATATGAGGCTCTCAAAGTTGGGTATACTTTTATCTGGGACGCACTGTATAATACCCCCGTCACACTGAGCTCGTTCCTACTACGTCCTTGCAAATTTCGCCGAACGGGCATAGTCTGTGTGTAAACTGAGTGGACGTAGTAAATATTTCTTACGATCTGTTTACGAACTTCATGGACTAGCTCGGTCAGATTTTCAAAAAAGTGTTCAAAAAAAAATCGGGCGCCCATCTCGTCCTAACATTTAACGGGGTGGCAACGTACCTGAAACGAGATGGACGTACTACAAACGAAATTGCCGTACTTAAATCGTTCTAAGGATGTGCTAGGACGTCTTACAAACGAGCATTGTATATTCATTATCAGCTTGAAGTTACGAAGACGCATGAGGTCTGGCAAAAACGGGCTAGGTTTTTTTTATGGGAAACGGGCACGCATTTGCGTTCAACACGTTTTAGCCACGGATAATGACGAAGTAAGAACGAGATAAACTTTCTGGAGGCCGTTTGGTCGACGCAAGAACGAGAAAGAACGGATTTTGACGGATTAAAAACGACCCAGAACTAGTTAGGTCGGGACGAAACGCATTGGAAACGAGTTGGAACTTATTAAGAACGGGTTGCAGCTAACTGGGGACGAGTTTAAATTGTTTCAGACGGGCTCTGTTTCGTGGAAACGGTCATTTTCACCCGATTTTAACTAGATACAAACGGACTGCAGACGAGGCAGAGACGTGATGGACGTATTGAGGACTGTATACGAACGTTGTTCATCTTAATCCAGAAATAATTAGGTTAAATGTACGCGTTCTTTTCGGACCAATGGCCGTTTTTCGTATTTATTCTAAAAGTTGTGAGATTTCTGTAATTGTAACAATTAATGTGTGGCAATTAAACAGCTGATCTATTCGCTTATACTACTATCACACTGAACAATTTCTTACCATGTTATTGAAATTATTGCAAAACGGGCTTAATCTATGTACACACGGATTGGACGTACTTGAGACCTATTTCAATCTGCTCAGGACTTTATAGCACGGGCTTGGATAGCAATACGTTTCAATTTTTAAACAGAACGGCATATCATAATTCCCGTCACACTGAGCTAGTTCTCACTGCGTTCTTGGTAGTTCTTGGTGAACGGGCTCAATCTATTTACACACGGACTGAACGTAGTACAGACCTTTTAGAATATAGTACAGACCGTTTACAATCTGTTTACGAACTTGGCGAACGGGCCCGAACGGAGAGAACGGTAAAAGGCATTCCGATTTTTTTTAACATGTTAAAAAAAAATCGTACTGCCTTCCAGTTCTAAAATTAAACGCAATGACAACGTTCCTTAAACGGGAACGACTTACTTTGAACGAGAAGGACGTACTACGAACATGGTACCAAACTTTTATCATGCTGCGCATAGGCACTTTTAGTGACGGTTTGGACGTGCTACGAACGGTATAGAGTGAACGAGCCTTCTACTCGGACTGAACTGGATAACAACGTATTGGACGCGATAAAGACGAAATTGACGTAACGAGAACTATTTATGAACTGCCTAGTATCGTATTCAAGAAATTATTTTTCAAAGTTATAAGTTCCAACCCGACCAAAGCCCGTTCTGCAATTTTGTTAAAGAACGGGCAAGAACGTTATAGAACGTTATAGAACGACCTCAGTGTGACGGCCCCCTAAGCAGCGCGATTTGGTCGAAAATTTTAGGCAGTTTGAACGCATAGACATACTTACAGCGCGCGCAGACAAATTCTTTCGTCGCAAACTAGCTATGCTAGAACGGATTCATGATTTGTAGATGAGCGTTTGGTTTATAGTGTGGGATCCTATGTAGTTTCGTTTGCAAGTCATGTTAATGTTTGACAACATCTATATTTGTGTTCTACTTGATCACACGAATCAGAAAATATATGTCGCCAATTTTTTAATTGCACTTTTGTGACCCATAATGAAGGTCAAAGGTCAGTCTTCATTAACATAAACATAATTTTATTCAAATTGTGTCAAGTTTGGTATCAAATTGTAGGTAACGTTATAACTAGCACAAATAAGTTTATTTATGCATAATTGAATGCATAATAGAGTCAAGTTGAACGGCGAACAGACACAACATATCCATAGACAACATTAATAAAACTAACCAAGATTAAAACGTGAATCATACTAGCCTAATATTGTTGCCACATTCTGGTGACCCTTATGACCTTGAAAATAGGTCAAAGGTCAATTTATATGATGATTAACAACCTGGAAATGGCATTAATTTGGCAAAAACCGAATTTTCTATGAACTTTGACCTAATTTCTGGGTCAAATGTGTCAACTAAAAATATGTCGCACTCTATTTGAAGAGCTTATTTCCAAAAGGTACTACATCCATTTTCCATCAAAATTCATTTTTTTTTTTTACATTAATCTACTCATTTTTAGCACCTCTACCCACTGTTACTAACAGAAACATGCATTTTCAATGGGACAGGTGAAAAAAGAAAACTAATTTAAAAAATCATATCATTTCCAAAAGGTACTACATCCATTTCTGTTCGTTTCCAAAAGGTACTACATCCACATTTATGTAGTCCCATGTATTTGTTTTTATTGCATGTAAATAGTGGCAGGGTTCGCCAGAACATTAGTGAAAATTTGAAAATTTATTTACTCAATTCAACGTTTTTTATATCTTTAACATGGCATCTATTTAAAGCAATATGAAATAGTACAAAATGTTCCTTTTTGAACAAAAAAATTGCTGAGATACATGGCAATTTACATACTCTGAGACATTTCGTTTCCAAAAGGTACTAGGGTACCCGTAGGGAATACCGGACAGCAGGGAATACCGGACGGTCACCACATGTCCAGCCCTAGCTAGCTGCCAACATAAGATCAACTGAGTTGAAATACCGGCATCTATTGGTCAGGTGGTCTGTCTGGGAAGGTTGAATGCTGTATTCGACAACAACAAGTGAGAAATCTCCGAGAAAACTACCACAATCTATCAAGGTAGGAAAATTTGCAGCCTTTAAAAATGGCCTGATGTAAAAATTGACATTTTAGAAAATGTGATGGTATAAAAATAGAATTGGGGCATGACCTCTATTTCATGCATTATGGACATGTGTGGAGGGCCTAGGTGGGCCAAACGTGTATGGAGTGTATGCACTGTACAAAGCCTGTCTATTGGGGTGGTAGTGTGTTGAAAAGTGCTAGTCAGTCATTTTTTGTGTAGGGAATACCGGACACCACATGGACGGTTGTTTGTTTTACTTCCGGGTTGAGTTGCTAAGCATGTAGATCAAATAGTAAGTTGCATATATAATGTATTACATTTATTTATTAGATTGTTTGACAATTTTGAAAAGTCTATTTCTCTTTATTATTATTGTGATATGTCATGGTCTACATGAGATATGAAGTTATAATGAGTGTTTTCAAATGTTGTAGTAAAATGCATATAATCTTCTAAAAATGAATAATGTTATAAAGAATCAATACAAACATGTTAATTTGATGGTTTACATACAAATCAGTGCTTCCAGACAGATCTTTATACAAAAAAAAGGGTAAAAACATACTGTCCGGTATTTCCTACACTGTAGGGAATACCGGACAATTTACGATGACGTCATTATTTGCATATAACTGCCTCACCAAATATTTGATTACCTCAATTTTTTGGGGAAAATAAAGTTGAATGATGTAGCTAAGCAATGAAAATCTTTTTATTTTGTGATTTTATTGTTTTCATGTGCTAATTTAGCAAATGAGCTTTAAAAGTGGCCGGTATTCCCTACATCTACCCTACATCCATCAGAACAAAAAATTAAAAATTTGTTTACAGAAAACTTGCAGACCTGGATTTTTCTTAGACTGGTTTCCCTATAACTTCATAGAGTAGAACAATCTGTAAAAGTTTTATTCCAAACAGACAATCCTATCAATGAAAAATAAAAAAACGTGTTTTTCTCCGAATTCACAAATATGGATGTAGTACCTTTTGGAAATGACCTCTTCATTTTTTGGTTGATGGCATCATGGAAAACATATTCAAGTTAGTTGCCAACAAAGTTAAGCTTATTCTACCAACATGTCAAAGGTCAAAGTTCAAGAAAGACGTTTTGGCCAAATTTTTTTGTCTTGACCTTAGTCTTATTGGGTCGTATTACTTGAAATGTGTTATTGAACACTGTTTATGTGTTCTACTTGATTCCATGAACTAGGAAATGTTCACCGCGGACTATCGGGCTGTTGCCACAGCTGGCTGCTATGTGGCATGCATCGAGTGATTGTTACGGGGTCCTGCAGGGCCAGCTTTAAAGCCTTAACTTAAAAGGCCTAACTTAATTAGTTAGGTCTAAATTAGACCATGCATGTAATTTTTAAATTATTTTGTTGTTCGGCATCAACGGTATAAACGATATATTGACTATGTTGACTATATATTGACTATATATTGACTATTTCGACTATATATTGACTATATTGACTATATCTTGATTATATTGGTATATTGTCTCAGGGACCTGAAAGTGAACCACTCACAATTTTGCAAGACATTTTCAAAACAATGAGGTTCAGTGATGCGTGACATTGGTGAGTTATCATTAAAATGGTAATGAGTTGCACTTTCTATAGTGATATAAATTTTATAATCACCATGGTAATATTTTTGAAATTATTGATGATTTTTGACTTGGGTTTCCTTTTTCTGGGTCACCCAGTATATTATTTTATAATATCTTATACGTAGGAAGGGGTGGGGGGATAGCGTTGAATATAACGAGTACGTACGGAGTAACCCTGAAAAGTTTTCTCAATATATGGTTGGTAAATAACGAAGTTATGATTGCATTTTTTCTCGATATAACAGTTATGTGCAAAGTCACAGGGGCGTAGACAGCGGGCGTAGACAGCGGGGGGGGGGGGGGGATGGGGATGCATCCCAAGCTCAAAAAGTGGGGAGTGGCATGTACAATCATCCCCCACCTTTCACGGGTGATATGTATTTTTTTAAAGCTGAAATAGGCTTTGCACACTCCTTTTTCTTCCATGGAGCTCTAAAAATTTTCGCTTCCCGCTTTTCGTGCGATCGCATATTATTGTTATTATTATTATAAGTTTTCCCGGTCAATTTTAAACTCTTTACAGTCGAATTCGATAATGTTCAGTCAATTTAAACGATACCTTCCCGGAGCGGGGCTATTGGTACTTTAAGTTAACGTTTAGAGCAATCGATTTCGTTTATGGTCTTAATAATCGTTAATGACCTTTCATACTCGTTTAGTGCAATCAAAAGTGTTTATGTGCAGTGAATTTCGTCAATGTGCATGAAATCAAATTCGTGCGATCAATTAAAAAAAATCACAGCTACAAGAAGGAAGAGGAGGTGAGCTTCCAGCGGTCACATTCGTTTTTAGGCATGCAATTTAAAGCATTTTATCCGTGTGAACAAGCAAGGGGGTGGCGCCCATGGTAAACACAAAATATATTTATAAACAATAATTTGTATGGGATAAGGAGGGGCTGTGTATAGAAGTAGTATTTTAATTTACTGATATGCTGTTCAGTATCTTAATTTTGAGAGATTAAAAGTGCCCCTTTTAAAAGAAAAATTTACATTTTAGAGTTTAAGCAACATTAAAGTTTTATTACACACTTAGAGCAAAGTGTAAAATTGTTGCCCCCATGATAATGTTAAATACCAAGTGCAAATAGATTTACTTGTTTTAAATGATTTTTATAAACATAAGTGTTAGAAAGGGCATTAAAAAAACGTTTAGAGGGATGTAAATAGGCCTCTGTGCTTCTGACAACACTCTTTTACAATAGTTGCCTCCGGCAGGAGTGTAATTCGTCTCATACGTATTGCTTGGTATTCCCTTTTTATGCGAGGTCGCGTAGAGACCGAGCGGAAAATTTGGGTTAAAAAAAAAAGAAACTGTGAATAAAAAAGGGTCCTTTTTAGTACCAAGAGTGCCCCTTTTTACGAAGAAATTGTTCGTGGGATTTTCAAAAAGTGTAAAAGGTTTTTTTTTTACAGTATAAAAAGAGTCCTTTATAGCTAAGAAAAAAGGGCACTTTTATGAACGAAAAGGGGCAATTTGTTATTTTTTTTTTGCGGCATTAGGCCATCCAAAACGTCATCATGTAACGGCCCTAGGGGTAAGGTTTATTGGTCAATCTTGTCGATCTTCCATTTTTTCCCTCTTTTTTTTTCTCTCTTTTTTTTTTTTGGTATTTTTTTTTTGCTGGGGGTGGGGGCCGCGCCTGTCTACCAGTTAATTGGTCTAATCTGAATTTTATGTAATATTTATACTTGATCTTATCGTCACTTGATCTATTGACAATTTTGTTCAATTACAAATTCGTCCAATACCAATAGCAAAATTGTCTAATTGTATTTTTCGTTTAATTCCTAAAAGATTATTTGTCTATTGTCAATTTGTTATGCCTACTGGAATTGATCAAGTGGTGATAGACCAAGAAGATAATATATTAGACGAAATGAAATTAGGCGAATTGGAAATTAGACAAAATGGTAAACTTAGATGAACTGGTTGGAGGTGAAATGGAGATGAAATTAGACCATGTTTATTGAGACCAAATGATTAGTCATAGTGGGCTTTAATAGACCAAATGGCAATTTACGCGTTTATTTACGTAATAAACTAAATTATGATTGTGTATAATGTTCAAATTTTTGGCCTATTGCATATTCCTTGATGAATAGGAGTGAGGATGGGGGCTGCAGCCCCTATTCTGTTTTATACACATTAGTTTTGTTTTTATTGGGTTTTTTTTCTAGACATAACGTTTTCGAGCAGACATTATAGTTGTAGAATACATACCGATAAAAACGCGGACATTATTATCAGATTATTATTATTTTTTTGTTTTGTTTTGCGTGTGTGTGTGTGTGTGTGTGTGTGCGTTTTGCAAGCTCAGCCTCCCCCTTCCCTCATGATCAGCCTCTTCTCTGACTAAACACTTCACGGCCCCCTCCCAAATATTATTTTCCTATCGATCCTAACATTTTTAATTTGTATACAGTTATTTCGAATGTGCATGCCCCAAAACGAATTTGAAATCACCAGAAGACGGGAATTTTACGAATAGATGAATTTGAGCGAACATTGACGAATAGGACTGCTCATAACAGAAAATTCATCGGAGCAATTTGCAATTGGATTGAACGGTGTTTGATTTTGGCTACACATAAACGAATGTCATTGCAGATTTGTAATCGCGATCACATTCCGGACGAAAGCGCTCGAAAGAAATGTCAAATTGATCGGAGATAGTTTAAACTTGACCGGGAAAACCTATATTATTATTATTATTATTATTATGATAAAAGGATCAAGTCCTTTTTTTTTCCTTGAAAGACTTTGCTTTAATAAAAAGCACAAAGTGATTTCAAGTGCATCTTTTTAGTGTCCAAGTGTTTTTCGGATCATTCTAGTTGTGCCGAGAATGGCTGCCTTCTGAAGATCGTAGATCTGGATGTTCGGGGATATCTTGGCGACGAGGCTCTCGATTCCCTTCTTCACCATCCCTGCGTGACCAATTATCACCTCGATCTCGATCCTCAGGTCTTGATATTTCAGGCGCTTGTCCCTTTCCTTGACTGCGACGTTTATGTCGTGAGGGGCGGATACTTCGATGATGTTAACTTTGTTTCCCTCTCTTACGATGATGTCTCGCTTGTTATAGTTAATAGCTCTGTCTGTCATTATACCGCAGGTCCATATGGTACTTTTATCAGCCAGGGTGATTGTCTGCAGCTTATGTTCCCATAGATGGTCACATTCTTGACTCCCACGATCCCTTAGAAGTTGCCAGTGTATATGTTTGGCAAAGCTATCATGTGTGCTGGTATATTCTGTTTGTGCCAGGATAGGACATCCTGATGCCAGATGCATTAGAGTCTCAGGTTCTTTCCCACATATACTCTGCACGTGTCCTCTTCATCAGATTGCAGAATAGATTTCTCATATGCCCGTGTCTTGATTACCTGATCTTGTAATATAAACACCTCCGTTTCTCCTTTCAGACCAGCAGACTTGAGCCATCCATGGGTGTTCTTTTTGTCAACGAACTGGCGATTCGATTGTTTTTCGTGGTGACCGTGTAGACGTTTTGCCTGTAAATTTGTCTGCAATCTTTTGTTCAAGGAACAGGCGCGGATCCAGGCCCCCCCCCCCTAGCAAAAAAGAAAAAAAAAAAAAGCGAAGTAAAAATAGACAAACAGACCGATTGACCCCCAACCTTACACCCCTATAGCTGGTACATGTCCTCTTAGATGACCGAAGGCCCGAAAAAAGCTATCTGGTGACCTGTCAATGTCTTCAATGCTTGTTTAGTAGATGAGTAAATTGTCTGGGCTTTGTCATAATCGTGAGATATGTTTGTCAATGTATCCTTGGGACTTGATAGGTAATTGGCAAGCTGTATTAACTCCATATTCCATACCGTTTCTATCTGCAGAAGACCTCTTCCTTCAAGGTCGCGGGGGAGATACAACCTTTCAACAGCAGCTTTTGGGTGGTGTAGTCTGTGCATTGTCAATTGCTTCCTTGTCATGACATCCAGCCATCGATATATCCTCGATTCTCCAGTTTATTATTCCAAAACTATACCTTAGCCTCCATATTTTTTTTGGCATATCAATTCTAGTTGTAAACTTAAGAGGTTTACAACTAGATTCTACTCAAAGCGAGCGCGCCCATTGGCTTTTTTTGTTTTTGGACAGTTTTTCACTTTATTTTCTTTATTGCGGCGAGCAACTACCTTTTCAAAGAAATGATAAACTTGAATAAGTACGCTAAGAGTCTGAATTTTTCAAAAATAGGAATAACTTATTGCAAAGGGAAAAAAAGTCCTGTCACTTTATACCCGCGTTTCATTAAAAAAATAAACAAAAAACTAATCCACGGATCATACAAAAATATCCAAAAAGCAGAATTATGAATGACGTGGACATTTTTCTTGATGCGATTCTATAAAGGGTTATAATTTGGCTAAAAGAATATTGCAATGAAACGATTATGACAAAATATTGGACAATTCATAATATAATGATTAAAATATAATTATAAAGAACTTTTATTTTCATAACAATATTTCATTTGATATAACAAGATTTAAATACTCCAAAAGCATGGGGAAATTTCCGCGGAGAAATGAAAATAATATTTGATAAAACTAATACAATTTTTTTAATGAAACGCGGGTATAAAGTATACATGTAATTTGGGCAAACGTTTTAGACCAAACTATACTGGAGCTTATTAGAAAAGTAGTCTAATGTTTATTTGCAAAACTGTTATAATGAAACTTTAGAAACTAATGCCAAACAAAACAAAACAAACATGAAAAGAGAATTTGCATTACTTTAGATTAAATGTCCATTAACCCTAATCAGACTGGGGGGGGGGCCATCATGGCCCCCCCTCGACATTTTCCGCGACCACTCCGCCGCACGAAATTTTCTGATCACGCCGCTTGCTGACTTTTTACTTTCAAGTCTCGCGCATCTTTTGAAACCATTTTCGCAAAAATCGGTCGAACCGTTACGACGCTGCACGATTTTCAAAAATATCCGTCAGACCAAAAATGGCTCAAAAACGTGATTTTGTGTACAAAGTCAATGCAAATTGAGTTTTCTCACCTAATTCATAAAGATATGATTATTTTCACTTTCATTGGCTGAAATCAATTTATTTTTAGCATATTTACGCTTAAAAATGGTTCTTAAATGATTTTTGCGTAAAAAAAAAAAGAAAAACAAAAGGTCGAAAAAACAAAGAAATACATATGGGCAATTCCATGAATTAGTGGACATGGACATAAAAATTAGAATTGCGATTTTCCTGGTGAAATTTGTGTTTTATGGTAGAAGATATGTTGAAGAATACAGACCAAAAGTCTAAAAGTCAATTAATTACAAGAAAATATCTAAATAAGTGGATTTAGCATAGTTGATATTTCAGGCTGAAATTATGAGTAAAACACTACAAAAAGTTTAGAACATCAGTGAATACTACAAAAAGGGTCTTTTCAGTAAATTTAGGAACATTCAATAATTGAAAATAATTGTATTTCAGAAATCAGAGTCAAAAATTGTATTGGGTTTGCTAATAACCACAAATTTTGGAATTCTCGGCCCTTTGAATCCCCATGTAACGTAACTAATCCAAAAATCAACTTTTTTTTTTCCTGAAAAGAAAGTAATGCCCAGAATATTCATATTCTAAAAATTCCTCCTATACATACATTCTAACTCAAACAATCCCATTAAATCAATAACATTGTCATATAGCGAATTGAGAAGCATCCAAATGTGTAACGCAACTAACCATAACGTAACTAACCATGCAGTAACGTAACTAACTGCTATTCAACTTAATCTACACTGTTCAGTGGAAAGTAGAAAACATATTATGATATATTAAGACAAGAGAGACCATGAAGAAAACAATTGCAAACCCTATGGACTAATTATACAAATATAGGCCAAATAATCAGACCTAAATAATTAAAACAACTGAACCAAATGACTTTCTCATGAAAGAAAGCATGGATAATAAATTTAAACTCTTATGACCCCAAAGTGAGCCCAAATCAAGACACACATCTTGTCAAAGGATAGCTGTAACTCAAACAAAGATGACGTGTGACTTTGAGATAACCGGACAATGAACGCTTTTTCCTGATTTGTATTGGTTAAGAGCATAAGAGATTCATATAATAGTATATATTTGTTTAGTTTCCAATATTACGGACAGGGCATGCAGGGAAAAACACTCTTCAATTATTTTCTATTTTACCAGTATGCATCCTAATCACGATGCACATGAACATGCATATCATAGAAGAATATACCTTTTGATATCAAACATTAACTTTCATTTATACATGAATTTACTTTAGCAGCATTGAGCGAAAAGTTTGTGTGGAAGCTTAAATTCATTGATGAAAAGTGATACACTTTCATTTTAATCACAGCTTTATTAATGACTACTTTATAAAAGATAGAACATAGGAAGTGTTAAAAATGTCTAACTCTGGTAGGACAAAATTTAAGGTTACACGCTGTACACCATATGAAATCGTACATATGTTTGTATATTCAGTCATTTACATGGGGAAAATGTCGTCTTGGTTATTTTACTTTGCACCATTGATGCAACTGACCTATCGAACCAATAACAAAAAAATACAAATACATTTTTTGTATTCCTCATCTCTGTCTGATATATTATGGTGATTCATTTATTTCTTTACCTTAAAATTATCAACTGTCCTGAACATGAAAATTGTATTAATTGGGGATAAGTATACATGCTTGCTGATTTTCAGACCCTCCTTCCATGTATGCATTTCACCAAATGCTGAATAGGTACTTAGGAGGCATAAATATGCTATTTGTGGGTATAAAGAATTAGGTTCAGTACTAAATAGGACAATATTACTATTCTGCATTATTATTTTATATGGATGAAGCCATTTATACATACTAGATGTGAAAAACATATGGCCAAATCCAATTTTTGTTTGCATAGACAAAATGTAACGTAACTAACCGGTAACGTAACTAACCATGTTTTTTGGATACCGTACAAAAAACATAAAGCGATTTCTAAAAATTTGTCGTCTTATATAACTTGCCAAGAAACCAGTTAGGACATGAATGTTATGGTTTGTCTCGGTTGAACCTCGTTTGAGGAAGGTTTGAATGCAAAGTCGGTTCCCAAAAAAGCATGTCCACTTTTTGTAACGTAACTAACCAAAATTAAAGTTCTTGCTACAACTTACTGAAACGTGTCTCTTGATTTCTTTTGTGGGGGTGAAGTAGGTCATGTCTATAGGTACTGACACTACAAAAATTTAACAATAATATCAAAGCGTCTTCATGTACGAGCTAACCTTAGAGTAAAAGTAGCCCTAAAGTGTAACGAAACTAATCATGGAATTGCCCATAAGAAATTCATAAAACAATAAAATACATAAGAAATTAATTTTGAAACGAATTTTTTTCTAGTACAATTCGTCACCGTTTTTACGAACCGTCCCGAGAGACTTTTAGCGGACCGAAATAAATTGTGAGATAAACGCGATATGTTAGAACTAAGACTTTTTATGAGTGATCGCATTTGGAGAGGTGGACAAACGTAGGAGTGATTAGACTTAAAACTTGTATTCCGTTACAGTAATACCTCAGATCCAAGGTGACATGATAAATTCTTTTGGTGGTTTAAAAATATTATTTAATTAAAAAATAGATGGTATCTAGAGCAAAGTCGTAGGACGGTTCAGTATAAACGATAAACAAGATCGCGCTAAGGAGCGTTTTTACTAGTTGTCTCGCGCAGCACTACGCTGGCCGTTCGTTCAAGCTCTGCCCATCCTTTCGTTTTATCACGACCGTCATTTTGGTTGACGCAGCCGCAGGCTCGGATGGCTTAACTTTTTGTACACATTTCAATTCAAAACGTGTGGCAGCGCGCATCAAAGTGGTTGTGATTACTCGCCAGACTGAATTATTTTTGTTTTTATCTATTTTTTACTCAGCTTATCTTAGTAAAGTGAAATACCATTAATAACATATTGGAAAGGTGTTTATTGAGAGCATCTGATTACTTCTCCACAAGTCTAGTATAGTTTAATGTCCGTTTGAAGAGGGAGAGGAAGTGAAAACGGAGACAGGGAGAGAGAGAGAGAGAGATGAGAAGATGGAGAGAGAAGGGGGAGGCGGGGAGGGGGGAGAGTACAGTCAGAACACGTCATAAAGACCTAACTGTTTGTATGATACATTGACAGGGTCATAACCACTCAACATGAAAAACTCTCTTTCTTTTATTGATCTTCTGTCTAATTTGTCTTTTCACCCTTCGTTGTTTTCTTTCATCGAAATCTTACATATTACTTCACTCAACTCTCCCTCACAATGTTACTTTTCTCATCATTTGTCTCTTCTATAATGTTATTGTCCTTACTTTGCAAACTTACTTTCGTATTTTAATATAGTTTACTTATCAATCATTACCATCCTACCTGTCTTCCAAGTACCTCATTTCCTTTCTTTTTGATAATCTCCTCTCTATTAATCAAATATTTTCCCTTGATTTTTTTTAGTCGTGCAATTGTGACATTTATTCGCTCATTCGTTTATCAATATTTAAATGTGATTCACTTTTACCAGTAACTCTTCAGTCTATGAGGTTACCTGAATTAAACACACAAAGTGAAGCATGTACAGGCATTGAAGATCTAATCCGAGACAATTTAATCAAATGTTCATCACGAGAATAAAATTAGCTCACAAGCGAAATGAAAAGAAATGATAGATGAATATACAACCAAATAAACTAAAGACAACATGTATACCCCTTTTAAATCGGAATATAAGTTAAGATGTGTAGAAATTAGTATAATTTAATTTCAGATTTGCATGGATAACAGGATTAATGAAAAATATAAAATCAAATTGAGAATTGACATTGACGCATAAAAATGAACTTATAACTAATATTTTAATAAATTATTGCCACAATCAATAGAATGAGTTGTTGCTATAACAACCACAAGAATAATTCATGATTATAATAATCAGATCTCAAAAATGAATACACCAAGAAGAATGGCATACACAGGTGAGTATAAAAAGTATATAAGTAAGTGACATTTAATATTCACATGTAAGAAGATTTTGGCACGAGTGTGCGGATACAGGATTTCAGGTATACAGGGGGGCTCCCAGGCCCCAAATGGGGGGGGGGGTTGCAAATTTTTCTGAATTAGTTAAATGTAGGGCCAATGAGCTGTTTCACCAATTATTGGAGCGGGGGGCATCCCCTCGCCTCCCGCCATAGATATCCGCCACTTGTGTTATAACCTTGTAAGGTTATATATACCGTTCATCTCCCTATTGATAAACTATACGAAAATCTCAAAAACTCTTCAATGATATAATTAAAAAAGCGAACTGGGCTTATGTGATTGCTCTCAACCTTTTAACATGTTGGAGGATTTAAATATCTCAACAGCATGGTGGTCTAACTATCTGTCTTATAAAACAGTAATACTTATTATTTGGTGGTTTATTAGGGTGGTTATCTATCACTTCGCGGAGCAGACATGTCGGAACGGCAATCCTTTGGGTTCCACATAGTCAATACGTAATGTAGAATCATCTTCAACACTTCTTTAGAAAAGTAAATACGAAGGACGATAAGCAGGACGAATAGGACTCGATAATGGCAAACCATGTTGCAACCATCTGAGTCTTCACATTTTGTTTCCCGCGCAGTGAGATCCACCCAAAGATCCAGCAATCAAATTACACGTTTTTTATGCTCACCCCCCCCCCTCCAACCCCAAACCCAATTAAAGACACTCTGTATACCCTGCATAACCATGCATAATCATTTAATAAAAATTACCTGATGATTTTTACGTTAACAGATTATAAGCCAAAGCATATTTTTTTTATTATTTAGAAATACTCTTCTCAAAAAGGAACAATGTCATAGTCCTCTCGAGAAAAACGTACACTTTCATGTATACAAGTACAATGACATTTTTTTAAGCCTTGGTAAACCTAAAACCTCTCCTGTTCTCTAAATTGGAAATAGTAATCCACTTGAGAAAATACAATGTTCAGCTCAAAACAAGAAGGACTTCTTTATTGTTTGGAGATTCATAAGTCTATTTATATTGGTCTATATAAAACTCACACCAATAACAAATTTCCCCCTTACCAAAAGAAAACAATTATACATAGAGTGTGTGTTGTAATTTGAATCTTTATAACCAGTGGATTTACTAATTGTTTCTCTCAAATAAAATATAATACCAAAGCTTGTATGCCTCATGGCTCATGCTATCTCTTTAAGAACATAACCATTAAAACACCACAGAAGAATGGCAAGGCATACTTATAACACAAATCACTTAAGAAATTCTATCTTCCTTGCCAAGGTTGTGATTCTCACTACCTGTCTAAGAACCTGCAGATATATGCATGAAAAGGGGAGTATATAATTATTGCACGACTTGTTAGTTATAAAACTAAATTATACTTCAGTTCTTATAATGTCTCATCATTTAAATCTCATATTCAAAGTTTTGCTCTATGTTTACTATAATATCGGTTTTTAACGTATATATCTCTTTGTAAGCACTAATATTAAAACTTTTTTGTATCGAATGCTCTAAATGTAATATATCATATACTTATCAAATATTCATACCACAATATTATTTCATGAAATACTCTTGAATGTTGGAGCATGACATAGAAGGCCTGGTAATATCAATATAACTGCATTTCACCCAGGAGGGTTACTTAGGCTATTACTTCCCTGTAACAACGAAGTACTTATGCATAATTTTTTTTCTTCACATGATGAATATGAGAATGTTAGTAAAGGATTATTAATTAGTGAGGATACATGGGTGTATTTTAACAGAGAGTCTGCGACAAAAAAAGGTCATGTTTTGTGTATACAAAATACATGAGCACACAACATTATGTATCGTTGATATTCATTTTTGTTATTTGTAGATTGACTAATCTTACAAGCAATACACCCACTTATTTTTTTTTTCACTTCATTAAAAAACAAAAACAAACAAATTTGTTGTCTTAATCACTGTATACTTACTGCCAGATGCGTCTGTACAAGGAAAGATAATTTGGCACACTTATACCAAGAGGTTGAAGACTAATACCAGAGGTTGAGAGTGGTTTCCAGCTGAATGCATAATTGGGCGGTATACCAGTAGGTAATGGCTATATAAAGGAGAAATCATATTTTTAAAAAAATTTAAAAATTGGCCAAATTCTACAGCTACTCTTCAAAACTTCTATGCTGACTGTGTGAGTGACCACAAATAACAATAATTAAAAGATTAATATATTGAAAGAGTTCCTACACCTACACCTACCATTTTCATTTTAAACTTTTATATCAAATTATAGACATTTTGAATATTGAGAATGACTGTTTTTTTTTTACAGTATGTTAGCCTCCACTCCCCACCTCCACAATACTCCATGACCCGTTTTTCAGGAGTTATATTTAAATACGAAATTGAACATGGTTCCTTATTTACCCTCAATACTCACCAGGCTGATATGTCTCTTGAATGTTCAATGCAAGATACGTCTAATTCAGGAAAGGAAGCTGAACACAAGTTCCAAAGTTGAATGTGATGTTGATGCTGAATGCTAAGTGGAGACAATCAGGATCTAGATCTCAGTCAGTCCAGAGTCCAAGAACTGAATTATAAACAGTCAAACAACGAAGTCTTTGACTACCAGTATTTGTTTATAATTGATTAATCAATAAGAATCTACGATTGTAAACAAAGAGAATTTTACCCGTGACACGATGAATATGATGACAAGGCGGAGTGTATGTCTTACTTTTTTATTATCAAATTTTTGTGATAGACATTTCTAGCATTCTTTTGTCATGTTGTGTACGTAACTGCAATAACTTTATTGTTCACATCATAAACTCAAACTTACCAAGCTACTCACGATTTCCATTTGTGTCAGGCTATGTCTAGATCAAACTTAACATTCGGTATTGTAGTGAAATGAAATAGTTTTATATTTTTCTATTTACTTGGTCTCATATTAAACTTGACACCGTAACGTATACAAAATCAGGAGTTGGGGGTAAGGTTAGGTTTAATTCGTCAGGTTTTTTGAACACCAAATTATGCAACAATGCTGACCAGGCTACCGGTAGTATTTTAAAAACTGAACTTTAGCATGTTTCATTTATCAATAATCTTGTGTTAGGCATGACAAACTCAAGTAAGCCTAAACCTAACTGAGCAGTCTAACTTAGTTTGTAAATTAGTATCTTTTCACTTCACTCAAGGGACAACTAATACAATAGATCTAGACTTTTATTAGGCGAGGCGTCGTCCTCATCGGGGTGCCCCCGGCTTATCCGCCGATGAGACAGATTCAGCCTCGAGTCGATTTAATCATTAATGTCGTCGAAAAGTCTAAATCTGAATCTCTTTAGATCATCAATCTCAGAAAATAAACTCTTTTTTAGATTGATCTAGAGTCTGAGTTTAACTAGATAGGACATTTACTCTTGATAAATGTACCCTTCCCATAAACAAAATGGTCTTACGTACACGTAATTCTTTTTTCTGACAAATTAGGGATCTCGATTATGCAGTCTACATTTAGTTCACAGGAGACTATATATGGTGCGCAATAGTACTTTATTATTACAGTTTTCAACAAAATGCAATTTACCATTTTATTATCATATCATACAGTGTGTACAGAAGATTTTTTAAACCCAACATCTCTTAATTGCTACTTTCATTTTTGCTCCACAAATAGCCCATTTTTAAGAGGAAACTCGTCTCATCTGTGGTGGTAGCAGACAACTCGGGATACTCGTTTCTCCATGGCCGCAGTACGCATTCGCGCACAGTACGCAAGACGTTCGTAAAACGAGATCGCCAAGAGCTCACTGCAAACCGCGCTCTCGCGATGTCAGTATGACGTCACGAGACACGAATTTTTAGAACTCTAAATATATGCTGAGATGAAATGAGGATCATTTTCGACTATCTCATTCAAATATCGAATAAAATCATTTTTGAATTTTTCATCAATTTTGGCCTCTTAGGACACTTCGTGAAAACGGTGACGAATTGTTAGGAATGCTATAAGGAATAATAATACACAAAATTAGCATTGTAGGAGCTTTATTTTTTTCAATTAGAGCAAAAAGTATGATTTCATGCATAAATTAGCATAATTAATTCATATAAAAAAAAATCATATTATTTTGGAAAAATTAACAGCGCAGTCTTGTAGATTACATGGCTCACTACCATCGTGCAAAATTTCGGCGCGGTCGCGCGCTCGGCGGCCGAGATCTTATGGGGGGGGGGCCATCATGGCCCCCCCCCCAGTCTTGACAGCTACCAAAACACCCCAGTCTGATTAGGGTTAAAGGACCAAATTATAAATTCTTCTCCCCGATAATGACAATAAAATTATTTCAGATTATAATGTATCTTTTAAAAGCTGCAATATCATTCCTCTCTGAGCTTGTGAAGAGAGCGATGAGATCGAGAGCTCCGAATATACTAGGGCGGATTGAAGACACCATATACGTGATTTGAAGACACCATAAGGGTAGATCCACCAGTCCAGTCCATCACCGTGCATGACCGCTTTGTGGACGGATGTGTAGCGTTTGTTCCGTCCCCACGCCATCCGAATACCTTCATCACAACGCCATTATACCGCTCTTACACCGGGTCTCCAACGACCGGGGACTGCGATTCATGCCCGGCGAAAATTTTGAGCATGCTCGAGCATGCTCAAAACATTCGCCGGGCATGAACCGAAGACAAAATCACGTAAACGTTTTTGACGGGTCATCACCGACCCACCGTGTACCATCACCGGGTATCCTCCGTGTCCCGCTGTTCAACAAGTTTTTGCACGGTCGCGAACGGTGGAAAACGGTGAGTCAACCGGCGAAGAAAACAATTTTCTTTTTCTTGTCAGAGAGCAGTAATGCCGGTGGCCAGGCGCATGGACAAAAGGAAAGCATGGACTACATATGAGGATGGTCAGCCCGGTACCAGACTGGCTAGGACCTGGTATAGACCAGGTATATAGAACGATACAGACTCGGTGAAAATGATGAAAAGTGTTATGTGGCCAGTGCCGTTCTATTGCCGTGTTGCAAATTTTGGTTTTTCAGTAAACGGCGAAGACCCGTTCATTTTACCCGGTGCATGTGACACCACATGCACATAAACATGTGTGGTGGTGTCTTAATGTATCGGGTAAATTGAACGGATCTTCGCCTGTCACCAAAAAACAAAAAATTCCAACACGGCAATAGAACGGCACCGGCCACATTGCATTTTCCCAAATTTTCACCGGGTATGTATCTTTCTATACCGAGTCTGTATCGTTCTATACCAGGTGTATACCACGTCCTAGCCTGCCTGGTACCGGGCTAACCGTCTTCATACAGTTGTCCGCAAAATTGTTCATACCCCTGAATTTTTAAGTTTTTAGAATTTTGCTTTTAAATAAACGAGTTTCGTCAAACTTGTTGGTGATCATTATGTTATCAACATCTGGACTAATAGGAATTAGTTTTTGAGTAATTTGGTAGTCCTGGGTTATTTTATTGCCAGATTTACTAAAAACATAATGTTCATAATTATTTATACTCCAGGGGTACCCAGTCCAATTTCTTATCAAATAACCAGGGGTACACTGTTATTTACTTCAATAACCATCTGAAATATTTTTTTGCAAGAGTCTATAGTCTTTATTCATAGCTTATGTGGGGTCTGGCCCATGTGTCCTATGGAAAACCTCCAGGCTGAGTCAGGTTGCATGGTCTTTGAGCCATCCTGTGAGTCTTCAGCTTCCCAAACCCTTTGTTATTGGTTTCTTGTCAGGACTTTGAATTTTTCACTCAGGAACATTCATTTCAATGTTATAGAAATAAAAATAACCGCTCTACCCACACTTTTAGTCCCTGATTCAACACTTAAGTGCTTCTTTCATGAGTACCAGATGTAAGAAACTTGGGGAAAAAGCTAGGCATGACTAAAAGTGCGAGGTGTCTCCTTGAATTGCTCCTATTATGAATTGTCTTTACAGAAATTAATTTTCGTCATACTCATCTTATTGCAATAATCTTTTAGCCGAATTATATTACCCATTATAAAATCGCATCAAGAAAAATTTCAACACCATTCCAAATTTTGGTATTTGGACTTTTCTGTATGATCCATGGATAAGTTTGTATTTGTTATTTTCATTGTTTTACAGGCGACCCCGTTGAGATGATTTTTCAATGTAACCAAACAGTGCAACCATGCTTTAACTGTGATTAAATAAATTAACAGTTAAATGATAAATACAAGACAATACCTTCACGTAATATTTTTTACAAATAACATGCATACATAATGACATTGTATTTTATATCTGAGAAACCACTTTTTAAGAATGCCAAATGATAAGAATTTTGTTTTAACATTGATTGTATAAAATTCATGTAATAAGTCTTATTTCAGTAGCGTATATAAATATATATAGAAATACAGTTTGAATGAAAAACCGTAGAGACAAAATATTTTCCCATATTTCGGGCACAGCCCTTTGTCAAGGAATGACAGAATTATCAAACGTCAAGTTCATAATCACAAAATGCAAAAACGTGCCAAAAAGGTCCCGTAGCAACAAAATAGGATACGCCCAAAACGTGACGTAACAATACATCAGATGAAAGAGAGGGGAAGGGGGAAAAAGAAAAAAAGACAGAGAAGCTAAAGGAAAGAAAAGGAAAAGAGAGGGAGGGAGAGAGAGAGAGAGAGAGGGGGGGGGGAGGGGGGGGCTCGAGAAAGACAAAATGAAAAGAAGAGAAAAGAAAAAAAAAAGTAAAGAAAAGGAAAGAAAAGAAAAGAAAAGGAAAGAAAAGAAAAGAAAAGAAAAAAGAAAAGAAAAGAAATTACGTAATAGGAAATAAGCGAAACGAAACATTGATCCCTCTAGGTTGGAGGCAACCAAGGCGAAAATCATACGTTCTTCTTCCTGCTTGCGAGCTTCGTCGTTATTGAATAAACTACGGACTACAGATACTTCAAAGTCCTGGATATTGTGATTGTTGGAATTGAAGTGTGCAGCCACAGGTAATCCCGTGGTGTTGAGTCGAATAGACATCAAATGTTCAGTCACACGATCAGCGAGTCTCCTCCTGGTTTCCCCAATGTTGCTGACATTTCTTGCAATGAATGGCATAAATGCAATCGTTGGTAGTGCACGTAAACTTGCCGTGGATAGTCCATTGCGAGTTGGGACCCCTGATACTGATAGTGGTGGCGGCAGTGGTGACTTTACATGTGTTGCATCTCGGTCGGCCACAGGGATTGGTACCAGACTGGGAGATGTCAGGAGTAGAAGGAAGTCGTGAAGATACTAACGCTTGTCTTAACGAGCGATCCTTTCTATAGGCTATGAGAGGCGGCTCCTTGAAGATGTCGGCGGTAGCTGGGTCATCCCGCAAGAGGGGGAAGTGACACGTTGGTTGTTAGGGTGATACGTGAGGACAAAGGGTACCCTGGAAGCACTGGTAAACACTCGAGGCTCCATAACGGCTGCACGCGTCATTTTGGAATCCTGTCCTTGGAGGAGATGATAATGCTATCAGGATATCCTCTCTAGTTGAAGAAACCAGTCATCGTATCAACCTGCCGATGGAAGTCATCTTCCTCACTGCAAAGTCGACGGACACGTGTCAGTTGAGAATAAGGAATAGACCGCTTACAAGCCGGTGGGTGGGATGATCCATAATTCAGAAACGCATGAGAGTCAGTAGATTTGTAGTGGACAGACGTCTTGATGCCTGTGTTACTAAGAGAGATGTCAATATCCAGGAACGACACGCAAATATTAGAGATCTCATGGGTAACTCACGTATGTGAGCAACTTCCGGACCAAAGGGGCAAAAATTTTGTCTACAATCAACTGTCCCACAGAATTCATAAGTCAGTATCTGGACAGCATTTTCGCCCCTTTGGTCCGGAAGTTGCCCACATACGTGAAGGATTCCTTTGATATGATACAGCTACTCGACTCCACTACTTTTCCTGAGGATAATGGCCATGGGAACAAAAATTGGACCCTCCTTCGCCTGTCTCTTCATGGGCCATCTCGAGACGAAGATTTTATCTCATGATGACATTCAACAGCCCCTGGTCTTCAAAAGATACATGTATGACTACCTTGGTATTACCAGTTGGACAGAGGATTAACTACTCAACTTCATCAACAAATGCAACAGCTCTCATCCCACAGTAAAGGTTACCCTTGAGATCTCTTCGGTGTTGACTCGGGCAAAAAGTCTCTATCCATAACCCCATCAATATTGAATCAGGATTAGCTCGGCCGATAGCAATTTGACTGATCTTCGTATTGAAACCGACCACATTCCGATCTTGTATTCCGACCCGAGATCGAACCCAGACCGAATGCTCCCCGCTCTTCTCGAGCTGTCCCCGACTCGTCTCCGACAGCTCCCTGACGAATGGTCGGGGAGAGATCTTTCGAACATGCTTGAAAGATTCCACCCCGATCCTTTCTTTAAACCGATGCCAGACTGATATAAAACAGATAATTCCAACCTCATACAGACGTTAAACTGACAACAGACCGAACCCTGCCATAATAAACCTGATGGCTGCTGAATCCATCCCGATTGACACAAAAGTGTTTTGGGCTGATCGGTTTGAGGTCGGTCTGCCGGTGTGACTCTACCATTAATGGCCCGGTCACAGCTACACGACGCACGGCCAGCGCACAAAAAAAGATAGAAAATGAGCTCTGTGCGTCGTTGTGCGTCGAACTTTCTGATGATTTTGGAGAAGGTAATACGTATGTAGGGCGCTCTCACAGCGTTTCCACAGCGCCCCCACAGCACTCCACCAGCGCTGCCTCAGCGCATACACTGCGCACATATTAAAGCATCCAACTAATACACAGCTTGCTCAGGCTGTCTACACGAATGACCCGCGAAGGCACAGCGCACAACCTGCGAACAAAAGTGGTTGCCCCTCACATTGACGGTTCGATTGTTTGTAATGCATTCGCAACGCTTGTCACATGTCACATGTCACATGTCACGAATGCTTAACGCGTGGTCTGCGTGTGTCTGGCGCTGGCGCTGCGCGCTCTGCGAATGTCTGGCGCTGGTGCTGCGCCCTCTGCGCATATCTGGCTCTCTGCCGGCGTTTACATCCATGCGTCGAGCTCGACCAGATATTTGAGCATGCTCAAAATTTTCAGGCGCACAACGGCTAATCAAAAAGCGTTCATCTAGCGCGCTCGACGAGTGAGCGACGAGTGTCAGCTACAAGCCAGCGCAAGACAACGCATTGCCCAAAACTGCTACTTTTTCTGAGCGCTGGCCGTGCGTCGTGTAGCTGTGACCAGGCCATATGTGTAGAAAGGATAAAATGGGTGTGTCATTCTAGCTTGTTCTCTAGTCACGACAAATTTACGAAAATTTGAAATGAACAGAGCGAAGTTGTCCAGATTTTCTGGGTATATGGTAGTTTGGTAGATAGATTTAGAGGGGGGTTTTGCAAAAGTCTCTCAAAGTTTTTCCAGAGTTTTGGCTCATCGATTTTTACCTCTGTTTTTTTTATCAACTGGTCATGACTCGTCGCATAACATAGGGCAAGACAATAATGGTGAGAATTATTGTCTTGGGGCCTAGTGGAAAGGCTAAGTGTAGCTGTTACACTAAGGCAAAGGGCACATGTAGTCTAGTGGAAAGGCTAAGTGTAGCGGTTTAAACTAAAGAATGCACGTGGAGTCATTATAATATAAACTTCTACGTTTAAGCAGACCGTTTTAGGGTTGTTAAGGTTGTTAAGGTTAAGGTGTGTCACAAAGTGTTTCTGTAATAGTGCGATTAAATGAGTCCATAATTATGTGACATGTTGGGATATTACAGAAATTATAGATCAGACTAGTGAATTCCTGTGCGGGCCAATTTGTGTGTCCTTTACAATAGTGGGCATTGCTCACTGAAGCATGCGTCATTTTCGAAATTTTTGGTGTCATAATAAAAGTTGAGGATATAGTCAGGCAGCCAGCTCGGTTTTGGTTAGCTGAACGAGGTACCAGTAGTTAAGTATTGGAATATATGGGGAGGAATCCCACATTTACTAAACCCAACGTCTGGCAGTGCATCTCTGCTGCATGAGGTCCCTACAGCCGGGGGGCGTCCAAAATGAGTGCCCATTTTACAAAAAAATTCTATTTTGAATAAAAATAGCAGAATTCATTTTCTAAACACACTAACTTTGATGTCAAAATCAAGAGTATTAAATTGTCTTAACGCTTGTGTCATTTTGGAATCAGACTGAAATCGAAAACAGTGAAAGTTTTGATGAAGAAATGTTTTTTTCTCACTTTTTTACGAATTTTTTTTTTCTTCCCTTTTTTCAATAATTTTTAATAAATAGTTGTATAAAACATTGATGTTTGTAAATTTTCTAAAAACTACCTACGTGCATGTGAATGATGCAGTAAAAAGAAGGGAGTTATATCTTATTCCGATAAAGAATTATGATTAGGAACGCAATATACACAAAATTCAACAATTTGCCCCGTGACTGAGAATAACACAATACCCGCACGTGTATTATGAAAAGCTGATTGTATGTGATGGCTGTGAGTAGGCAAACAAAAATGCCAAAAATGTGGAACATTACGTACAAGTTTTCGATACTTGTTTTGTCTGCTAAAAGCTATGATCGCATGTTATCGGCCTTTCCTAATACACGTACGGGTATGGGATTCTTCTTCGATACGGGGCAAATTGTTGAATTTTGTCTATATTGCGTTCCTGACTTTATCTAATCATAATTCTTTATCGGAATAAGATATAACTCCCTTCTTTTTACAGCATCATTCACATGCACGTAGGTAGTTTTTAAAAAAGTTACAAACATCAATGTTTCATTCATAATTCTGAAAAATGTACTATTGTAATCTCCTTGTATTTACTACTTGTTTATCATAATCATACCATGTAAATGTTGAATGATACAGAAATAAATAAATAAATAAATAAATACAAATATTTATTAAAAATTATTGAAAAAAGGGGGAAAAATATTTTCGTAAAAAAGTGAGAAAAAAACATTTCTTCATCAAAATTCACGTTTCGATTTCAGTCTGATTTCAAATGACACAAGCGTTAAGACAATTTAATACTCTTTATTTTGACATCAAAGTTAGTGTGTTTAGAAAATGAATTCTGCTATTTTTATTCAAAATAGAATTTTTTGTAAAATGGGCACTCATTTTGGACGCCCCCGGCTGTAGGGACCTTATGCAGCAGAGATGCACTGCCAGACGTTGGTTTAGTAAATGTGGGATTCCTCCCATACTTTATTACTGGTACCTCGTTCAGCTAACCCAAACCGAGCTGGCTGCCTGACTATATGAGCTATGTATAATATATATATATATATATATATATATATATATATATATATATAATATATTTACATCCATACACACACACACACCACACACACACACACACACACACACATATATATATATATATATATATATATATATATATATAATATATATATATATATTATATATATATATATATATAAGAATTGAACAGATTGTCTGCTTGGCATCTGTAAAGTACATGAATCACCAGTTGCATAGAGAAGAATGCCAAACACGTAAAATAATAGATTTTATGATAAAAAGGAGCATAGCTCTCAAACTGAAAGGCGAAGTCACACTTTTAGTCAGTGCTCATGGTGTAACAAAAAGATGCATTCAAAATCCGTTTCTGAAACAGATGAAAAAAAAAACCGTCGTGTTTTTTCGTCTGTAAGGTATAACACAATTGTTGTCTTTATCCAAGTCGCTCTGAGGGTAAATCTTGAGCGAAAAAAAAAAAACGGAACCGCACTGTAGAAAAATTGTCAAAACGACTGAATCGTACGGGTCCAGAGGAAGAGATGTGATCGCGGCTTTACTACGATTGCCTATTTGAGGCTACAAGCACTCGCCATCACAACTCGGCTAAGTGGGAAAGTTGAAAAAAATAAATGAAAAATAAAATCTACCTCTTGACAAGCAGGCACGTTGTCCAGGGTAAAGTCCTCCGTGTTCTTGAATAAGTAGAAGTTATCCGCTGTCGGAAGGATTATTTCTCGCGAGGGCATGCCATCTCCTCGGCAACAAAACTGAATTCTGGTGTTAATGTCGTACACCCCATCAGGTAAAGCACCAATATGTCCGTTTTGATTGTTGTCATTTTCGTCATCCCAATAGATGTAAGTATTCTGGTCTCGGGAGAAGCCTTTATGAAAAGGAAAAAATACATATTCATTACATAAGTGGGAAAGTAAAATGACTTTAAGCCGAAATTGTCGTGCCTGTGTAGTGATTAAATACAAAGTGGCTCCAGGCATTAGTGAGGGATAGTATCTAGCGCTTTGCAAAAAAAAAACTATACAGTGCGTCCCAAAAAGAACTATACACTTTTGACAAGGCTACCAAATTACAAATATATGATTCTCGGGGAAAAAGTTTAGATTTTTATGAAGCTCATATCCTCAACTGTCATTATGATACAAAAGATTCTGAAAATAACGCATTCTTCAGTGAACAATGCCAACTTTTATGAGAACACAAAAAACTACCTGTGCAGGAATTCGCTATTCATTTACCCCCTGGGAATGGCATGCCAAGAAGGAACCAAGAAATAATGGAATAAATTGGCTAAAAAAGACAAAAATAAACTGAAATCAGAGCAAAAATCAATGATATGAAAATAAAACGGTGAAAAGCTACACTTTGCATAATATTGATTGCTTATTTCTGACTTTTGACATATCTTTTACTCTGTTAGCTGATTCATTCCATTGTTTCTTTGAATCCTTCTTGGCATGCCACACCCAGGTGGTAAATGAATAGCGAATTCCTGCGGAGGTTATTTGTGTGGCTACAGCCCGATAGTCCGCGGGTCCGATAGTCCGCGGGTCCGTTAGTCCGCGGGTCCGATAGTCCAGGGGTCCGATAGTCCGCGGGTCCGTTAGTCCGCGGGTCCGATAGTCCGCAGGGGGGGGGGGTGGGTGGTGTTCGCTATTCCGAAAATATGAAAAGGTTCGTTAGTCCGAAAATGGACAAAAAAGTTCATTAGTCCGAAAATAGAAATGGTTCGTTAGTCCGAAAATGGAAAAAAGGTTCGTTAGTCCGAAAATGGAAGAAAGGTTCGTTATTCCGAAAATAGAAAAGATTCGTACGTTAGTCCGCAAATGGAAAAAAAAGGTTCTTTAGTCCAAAACTGGAAAAAAGGTTCGTTAGTCCGAAAATAGAAAAGGTTCGTTATTCCGAAAATACAATAAGATTCGTTATTCCGAAAATAGAATAAGGTTCGTTATTCCGAAAAAAAGAAAAAAGTTCGTTATTCCGAAAATTGAGCTATAACTGCCTGAGCGAATGGATTAAGAATGAATAATTTCCAGATAAGGGGGATGTTTTGGGGGAGGGGTGTTATTATTTAACAGCATCTGCTGTTAAATTTTGATTTTCGGGGAATTTATTTTACATAAATAGCAACGGCGACTTCTGCTGAAGTTTCGCATCTAAAATCGGGCCGTTTAACCGTCCATAACTAAATAATTTATTCCGCTATTGCTTTCGTTCCATCTTTATTTAATGAAGAATATTCATCTCCCAACGTTATCGACAACGACTTCGTCCGAAAAAGAATAACTTTCGCTACTTAAATCGGGCCGTTCTCACGCCATAACTAAATAATTATTTCGGCAACTATGTTTTCATTAAGAAATTATTTTGAAACATCATCAGTGGCGACTTCTTCCGGTAAAGAATAAGTTTCGTTTCTAAAATAGGGCCGTTATCACTCAATAACTAAATAATTAACTCCACAGTTCTATCCATTCCATATTCATTTATGAAAGAAATTATTTCAAAACATTATTAGTGAAACTTATTCTTTATCGGAAGAACACGCCGCCGATACTTTTTTTCGACATAACTTCTTCATGAAATATAGACGGGTGGATATTATTGCGGAATCAATTATTTAGTTGCCCTTTCGATTTTCCCAGCTTCGCCACAGATTATTTCAGTTTCGGACTAACGAACCTTATCTCATTTTCGTAATAACGGACCTTCGGAATAACGAACCGTATTCTATATTCGGAATAAGGAACCTTTTTCTATTTTCGGAATAACGAACCTTTTGCGGAATAAAGAACCTTTTGCGGAATAACGACCCTTATTCTATTTTTGGAATAACGAAGCTATTCTATATTCGGAATAACGAAAATTATTCTATTTTCAGAATAACGAACCTTATTCTATTTCCGGAATAACGAACCTTTTTATATTTTCGGAATAATCGTACACACGGCCCCCCCCTGTGCGACTATCGGATCCGCGGACTAACGGACCCGCGGACTATCGAACCCGCGGACTATTGGACCCGCGGACTGACGGACCCGCGGACTAACGGACCCCCGGACTATCGGGATGACTCCATTTTTGTGTCCTTCATAAAAGGGGGCATTGCTCACTGAAGAATGCGTTATTTTCAGAATTTTTGGTGTCATAATGATAGTTGAGGGTATGAGCTTTATATACATGCAAACCTTTTCGCCAAGAATCATATATTGTTTTTATTTGGAGGCCTTGTCAAAAGTATATAGTTCTTTTTGGGACGTACTGTATTGCGTAACAAAAATAGGTAAGCCATATTCAAAGTTCATCTATTTTGACTATTCATATGTAACATATAATGGAAGTCAAGCTCTTTACCGTTGCAATGATACCTTTAATACCCAGTCCGTTTTGGACAATAAATGCTTCATTAGGGTTGGGCAAATAATGACTTTTTTCTGAAAAGTTATTTCAAACAAGTTATTTCTATAGTCAAATTTGATGTAGAATCCAAAAATGACAATGATTTTTATGTATGATGATGTCTGACGTCGCTAAAGTGCAAAAATCCAAAATAGTGTATTTTGCCCATTCATCACACACTTTATAGGTATAAACCGGTTTTTATTTTGTTTCTTTATGGATTTTGATGGTTTAAAAGCTCAAATCTGACAATTTTATCATGACCAAATGTACCTAGTATGGTTCTAGGTCTTATTTAGTGATTTTGATGTGAGATGATTTTTGCTCGATATTGACTGAAAATAACTACCAAACTAGACTAACAGTCAACTTAAGTAGGATTAATCATGTTGGATTAATCATGTTGGGTTCCCTGACACCCAAAAGCCATATAAATACGCAATAAAAGTGGTTTCTACGTATAAAAAGTGTGATAATTGGGCATAATACGCTATTTTGGCGGCCATTTTGGTTTTTTGCACTTTAGCGACGTAAGACGTCATCGTATGCAAAAATAATTGTCATTTTCAGTTTCTTCGTCGAATTTTACTAAAGAAACAACTTGTTTGGAAAAAAAGTTGAGATTCGCCCAACCCTAGCTTCATCTTATCCTTATTATCTTATCGATCTTGGATCATAAATTTAACGCATATGTAAACCTGCAAATGAAGGTCATATGTACAAATTATTCCCTTTCTGCTAATTTTGAATGATACAAAAAATGACAAAAAAAAAATGATACAAAAGTGGGTAAATGGTGTCCCTGCTGTCCTAGTCGGTTTGAATTTTAATGAACCCTGAAAAGTTCTTTATTGCTGATTTGTGATCTCATGTGAATTTGAATTGAAATTTATTCACCACATTCATAAAAAAAGACATTCATAAAGCGTACAAAACAAAATATATAAAATATTTCATACAAAGTATAATATTACATATTATGCGAGAACATTTATAAGTTGATGATCCTGAAATTACATAATTTAAAACAAAACAAGACAATAAACAAAATACAACTGGGGGAATTTAGTACAAAGTATAATATAAGTATAATATATATATATATATATATATCATTCTTACACATTCTGCATTAAGTGGATTTTTAGATGTCTTTTAAAGGTTTGTAGAGTATTGCACTGTTTGATATTTTTGGGTAATTTATTCCAGATTATGGAACCCTTGAAAAATAATATTGTTAGAAAAAGAGTAATGACCATAAATTGCACGAGTATCATCAGCTGAAATTCTAGTATTATACTGATGTATATCTCTGTTGGTTTGAAAAATATTGCCAAAATTGTTGGGTATTAGGTTGTTATAATAGGAACACAAACACATAGGTGAAAATCATGTAGTAATAAAACTGCATTATATTCAATTTTAAGAAAAGAGGTCTGCTATGACTTAGAAAAGGTTTGTGGCAAATTATACGAACTGCCCTCTCTTGTAGAAGAAAGATGCGATTCATTAAGTGTTGTTTGCAAAATACCCAGATAATATCAAAATACGATATATAGGGTAAAATCAATGAATTATACAATATAAGAAGAATATTTTGGGGATAAGATGTCTTTAAGTTTACTGATTATTCCTATTGTTTTGGAGACTGTACGTAATACATCATAAACTTGAGTCTTCCATTTCAAATCTCTACCGAGTGAGTAAAAAAAAACTTTACACCTAGAAAAATGTCAATAAAAAGAAAACCAATTTATAAACCCTAAATAATTTTACATATTCTGAAAGAGTAACTCCTCCCGCATCTTCTGGTACCATTTTTGTGTGGTATGTCTTTACGCTTGGATGAACATGACGCATCGCTTGCGAACATGCAAATTTCGAAATGTGCCAGGGTGTGGATGAAATTGAAACAACAAAAGCTGACAAAAAAGCAACTCCATCATGAATAAAATAGCATAACTTTTTAACGAAAATGTCCTCCGCTTAATAACTTGGCAGAGAAGTTGTTATAAATCTTCACTACATTTTGTATGAAATTTAGATTGACTCGTCAAGTAATGCACGAATGAGTACACATCAAAGAGTACATTGCCACTGACAGACCTAAAAAGGCCTCCTAATAGTTTTGAAAAGAGATTATTTTGTCTTTGACGTGTGCTCACTCATGCCTGACTCTACAGATTTATCTCATTTTCATACAGAATGTAGTCAATATGTGTAACAACACCCCTGCCAAGTTATTAAGCGGAAGACATTTTTGTTAAAAAGTTATGCTATTTTATTCATGATGGAGTTGCTTTTTTGTCAGCTTTTGTTGTCTCAATTTCATCCTCACCCTGGCACAATTCGAAATTTGCATGTTCGCATCCAAGCGTAAATACATACCACACAAAAATGGTACCAGAAGATGCGGGAGGAGTTACTCTTTCAGCATATGTAAAATAATTTAGGGTTTATGAATTAGTTTTCTTTTTATTGACATTTTTCTAGGTATAAAATTTTTTTTTTTACTCACTCGGTATCATGGGTATACTAATTCCTAAAAATTGTGTAGTTTTGCATGTTGAATTATATTGTAATTCATGTATATCTTAACTTCGTTTTCACATGGGTCTTTTCATAATCAAGTTATCAAGTAATCAAGTAATTTATTTGCTTATTAATAATAAGGCAATTTGCTAACCTTTGTAAGTTCACGATTAGAATTTTGTGTAAGACATTCCACATCACTGTGTTTATAAAATATATCGGTGTCATCAGCAAATAATAAACAATTTAAAAGTGGAGATAGTAAGTTCAAGTCATTAATGTAAATTAAAAATAGGGTCGGACATAAAATTGATCCCTGCGGGACACCGCACGAGACAATTTGTAGGTTTGAGTAGTGGGAATTGAACAATGTAAATTGTTTTCGGTCGGTCAAATAACTGCAAAACAATTTTTTTTTTAAAGTATTTCGTGATTTATACAGTCGAAGGCTTTTTTAAAATCTAAAAACAGTCCGATAATTATTTTGTTTTGTTTTCAATGGCCTTTGATATATTCAGTAAAAAATATAAAAGAGCATGATCAGTTGAATGTCCAGCCCTAAAACCAAATTGCTTATTACAAAGAATGTTGAATTATCAAGAAGTTTTGAAGTCGAGTATAAATGTATCTTTCAAAAAACTTTTGAGAAAAGTGGAAGTAAAGAAATAGGTCTCTAGTCCCTTTTTATGTATAGGAATAACTTGAGCAATTTTCAGACCTTGAGGTACAATACCTTTTTCAATACACAATTAAAAACATGAATAACTCTTTTTACAACAGTACAATCAACAGAGTCAAAACCAGGAGCTTTCCCATTTTTTGAAAGACAGTGCATTATTAACTATTTCTCTGTCTGTGATAGGTAAAAAATAAGTTGTGTGGGGACAGATTTTTCCCAAGAAGGAAGTGAAGTTGTTATATGTATTACGATTATTCATCGGCCCTGCTATTTCATGACCAATATTTTGAAAATAATTGTTGAAAACCTTTAGCAATCTCTTTTGATTCACTAATAAGAGGGGCACATCTAACTTTTTGCTAGGGGGGGGGGGGTTTACGCGGAGTGAAAATTTGTAGCCAGGCAGCAGGGGGGGGGGGTGGAAGGGGGTATCCCCCCTTCCACTGTAGGGAGCTTTTCAATTTGACATTTGAAATGGTGCAATCTGATGCATACTTTAGTAATCATTTCTACTATTCTTTTTTTTTTTTTTTAGGGAGCCCAAGGGGGAGAGGGGGGGGGTTAACCCCTTACCACCCCCGTAGATCCGCCACTGAAATAAGTGTTACCATTGAGTGATTTCACGTTCGGTGTTGGTGTTGGTGTTAGTGTTAGTAGAGTGAAATTCTGCTAAAATCGAGCTCAAACACCGAGCTCAGATCTAGATGAGAGTCGATACCGATATCCCAACACGCGCGGATCGATAGCCTAACACCGTTTGAAGAAAAATGGCGTCGACGCAATTCGTAGCGAATTACCGGTTTTGTTGTTTAAAACTGTTTGAATATACCTGAAGAAGGCCCTAAAAGGTCAGAATCATACCAGTAAATCGAAAATTAATCCTTCTTCAAACTTCTCTTTGATACAAATTTACCTCATAATGGATATTTTTTTACGAAACAGAAAGGTTACAGTTCTTATCTCGGGCAGTTTTTTGCAAGCAGCAGGAAATAGAGCGTTACCTAGTTCACTTCAAAGCCAAGCCGGGCCGCGCAGCGCGTAGCCCCCAGACCCTATAATTTCGTACATCGGTTCAGATTAGCAGTGATTGATCATGCCTTTTGTTCCTAAAATATAAATTGAGAAGACATCCTTGTTGATGATATTTATTACCTATACGATTTACTACGGAATATCTTATTTTATATTTTCTAATAATTTTTTCCAATGAATTTAGATGAAATTTCTTGGACCCTTGTTGGCTTGATAGTAAGTAGCAAATTTGTCAATCCATCTCGTATAACCCAAAAACTAACCAATTTTGTTAGGTCTTGAAGTACCCTCTTTGGATCATAATATAATTGATTAATTATCTGTAAATAAAGTGTTGATACTTCACTCGAGCCCACTGCCCTTATTATTCCACAGACAAACAAAACGTTGGCCAACACCAACACTAACACCGAGTGTGAAATGAACTTTTTCTTAATCCCTAGGGGTTTAGTGTAGTCAATGGAAATTATGCACAGTGAAATTTTAACACCGGCTGCAGAGCTCAGTTCAGCAGACGACATTTGACACAAAATGAAACACCAGCAACCGGAAAATACGTCAAATTTAGAGGTCAACACCTAACACCGACTGTTTTATTTCCATTTTCACGGTTCGGTGTTAGATCAGACTTCTGCTCCAAAATAAACACTAACACCGATTATAACACCAACGTGAAATCACTCATTGTCACAAAAAGGCCGACTTTCGACAATTTATTTTAAATTAAATTTATTCCGTTAGTCAATGGCCCGTATTCTTGTTGCGGTGTTTAGATTTGTTGCTGTCGCACGAAAATATAAGGGTAATGAGACGAGAATGCAACGCTGATTTGCACGCTTCTCTATGAAGCGTCAGTGAAGCGTGCGTCCTAATCGTACGAAAGTAGATTCAGATGACGTCATTCGGATCATTTATGTACACACATTCTAAGAATTCTAAACTAGGGGTATAGGTGGTTTAGAATTTGATATGGCTTTGCGGGTTTTATGTCGGAGGAAGCTAATTTATCTATTTTCTCGTTAACTTGAATTCAAATGTGTTAAACTTGTTAATAATGAGGTGGCATTATAGAACTCTCCACACGAGTTAGCATTAATGGGCAGTTTAATCATCAAAAAATGACATTTTCCCGAACACGATGAAGTATTAGGTTGACGCTGACATATTTGTAGAAAGGGACAACTGACGCAAAAAACAACAATAAATATGGTGGCAAGTCACTTGTCTTACACTGGGAAAAGACGGATTAGGAACTAATTTTTGATACTAATTGGGAATGGTTTGAAATTTTTTGGATGTTTTTGCGCAGAGTCTCAGCAGACGTCTCCGAGATATTCCCAAGACCGAGCGCGCGATTTCTGTCACGCGGGAGGCGGGGGGGGGGGGGGGGGGGCACGAAACACCCACAAAAGTGAAAAAATAATACACTCAAATGCCCATACTCGCACATTATGCAGAAAACTAATGAAATGATTGATGGCGCGATGAGCTAAGCAGCCGAGCAAAAACTCGCTTATAATAACTCTTTAGCATTGTATTTGACATTACCATTTTAACCTCTTTATTAGCTTCAACAAGCTTAATCACTACATAAAAATTGTTATATTTATTAAAAAATCGAAGGGGGACATCCCCCTTTAAAAATCGAGGGAGGGGGACACGTCTCCCACCCCCCCCCGTTCCCCGTGATCGCCGGAATGCTCGCGACAGAAAAAAAATATATTTATGATCGGAGACAGGTCCTGGAGTATCCAAGTCGCGGGGACAAAGTGAGTACACCTTTATGGTGGAATACTCAAGGTATTTGCCATGAGACTGATTTGGAACTGATTTGGGACGGTTTGCATACGGTTTTTGATTTGTTCGGGGAAATCTAAAAAAGTGTTCGCACAGACGTCTCATGAATCTCCGCGATATCTCATGAGTCAGGGAAAAAGACATTCTACGAATCTGTGTGGTTTTTTCTGTAGTGGAACGTCCTGATGATAACTAAAAAAATTACGAGTCGTCTCCGAGTGTTCGAGTCTCAGAGACATCTCCGCACGCGAGATACCATCTATACGTCCATAATTTCTACAGAGGAGAAAGACACCATTATCATTTTAACTGAAAATGTAAACTAAATGGTTTCTTTCAAGACTACCTAATTATTAATGGCAACTTGACTGTAAATAGGCCCCACTCGATTTCCCTATTTTGCATATATTAGTGTGTTGCCTATGTGAACAAGCAAACGTGTTTGTCAGTGATAGCAACAACAGTATATGCAAATGGATTCAAAATACCTAAACGAGTAGTTCATTCAGGCAATTTGGTTCCGCCCTGAATCTGAAACCTTTGTCCGTTGTCATTGTGCCATGTCAGCTAACTGAACCGCTAAGCTTCTAAAGAAAAGATAATCCGTGCTTTGATAAATACCTTGTAAAGCATGGATTACATTTTTCATCACAATAAAAGAATTTCCCGCTCCATTTCAAAATATAGCGAGCATATACAAAGAACATGTACAAAAAATACACACAAAAAGAATGGAAACAAATTCCCACCAATTCTTCAGAAGGTCCATATTATTTATATTATTTGATAGATGTAGGGATTTCGACGCCGAGTGTATTGTTAATGAACATTGACGTTTTATTGTTTATGTGATGCTCTGTAAAGAGTTGAATATTTAAATAGTGGAAATTACATTTCAACCCCTTCCCATTATTACACTTTTGCCCTCCCAAATAAGAAAAAAAAGAAAGAAAAAAGAAAAACAAACATACAAAATAGTAATAAGGAAAAGATTGGTGCGCATGCACCTAACGTGAGACTTTGCGCATGCATGTAGCGTGATATCGGAATCAAATTCAACGTTTCATTGCTTTGCCAAATATGGACCCTTCACATTGTGAAAGAAAAATTCGTGGAGCTATTTAGGAGATTAATTCAAAAGAATAGAACACCTTTCCACTCCCTGGTTAATTGTTCCCTTCCCAGGCCACTGAATTGTTAATGATAGCAAAGTTGTACTTAAATGCATGTCAAGCGACAATGCACAACACTCGGCAGTCAAAGGATAAAGCGGCTACAAACAATCATTGTTGCGTCATTATTTCAATGGATTTCCGTTTTTATCTTGTGCATTTCAGTGCACGAGAAACTTCCAGCTATACAGAAGTTGTACACGTTTGGGAGGTTTTTTTCGTGCTGGGAGTTTTTTCTCGTACGGTGCTATTGTTCGATTCTATTGTCAATTGCCGTACAACTCTAAACCACGTAACAGAATACGGGCCAATGAGTTTGCGGAAATCGCTGCCAACCTTTGACGGACGCATGATGCTTTGTTAAAGATCGCATTATCATATTTAAGGGCACTTCATTGGTTCGTTGGTTTTGGTAGTAAGCGTCCCTAATTTGCATATTGCCCAGTAGCGTGCCTTGCCTAAGGAAAGCCGGCACCGCGCCACCATCTTCGCTACACGACGGACGTGTTTGTTTGAGCAGGCAGTCGCTCTTAATGGTAGAGTCACACCGGCAGACCGACCTCAAACCGATCACCCCAAAACACTTTTATGCCAATCGGGATGGATTCGGCAGCCATCAGGATGATTATGGCAGGGTTCGGTCTGTTGTCGGTTTAATGTCGATATGAGGTCGGAATTATCGGTTTAAATCAGTCTGGTATCGGTTTGAAGAAAGGGTCGGGGAGGAATCTTTCAAGCATGTTCGAAAGATCTCGCCCCGACCATTCGTTATAGTGCAGTCAGACCGGCCAGACCGACCTCAAACCGACTAGAATTGAATGAAAATTTCAAAATCGGGAACCGATGCAAGCCCGGCACTAAAACCGACAACCACGATTCTCCCTGGAACCCTCCCCGATTCTTTCTGGACCCCTCCCCGATTGCGCACTGAATTCTCTTTGTTTCGTTTTGTTTTGATTTGTATTCATCCAATTAATTAAATTTGGATAGAAGTTGATGGGTTCTTAATCAATATTATGTTATTTTCATGTTATTATGCGCTTATCCAGGATTTCACAACAGAGCCGGAACTGATTTTGATGCCCCAAGTAAATTCCAAAGGATAAACCCCTCCTCAAAAATAAAACTTAAGTCTACAGCTAAAATATACAATGAGATGGTAAATAAAGCTCCTCTTTCAAAGTAAATTATCTGGGTTTTTATTTTATTTTTTATTTTAATTTGTCTTGTTGGTATAATCACAACAAAACACTGCACATTAATTTCATCTTTGTTTATTTTCTAAATAGCGTTTTCATGAAGAAAAAAAAAATAATGTATTACCCCTTTGAGAAGAAAAAATGTGAGCGTGAAGGGTAAGAAACAAATTGTATCTACATAATGACCCGAAGGCAAAGAATACTAAAACTCTTTGGGGTTCAATTTTGTTATCTTTTCACGAGTATCATGTGAGCAGGAGCTGAAATTCTCAGGAACAGAATGTAATGAATGTAAAAAATGATGCAAGCGCGAAGCGCAAGCAAATTATTTACTATGACCAGAAAGCATGGAAATTCAAGCACTTTTGGGTTTAAATCTTTTCATGAATATAGAATCATTTTTTGCAATTTTAATTGCAAAAAATGATTTTATATTCATGAAAAGATGAAATGATATTCATGAATTAGCATGCTTTCACTGGAGGTGCACCTCCCAGTTGAAGATCAATTTCACGCCCCTCAATTTTCTGATCAATGATTTAGCGCCCCGTAGTTTCAAGTAAATTTGGCGCCCTTAATTTCAAAAGTACTTTGGCGCCCTATGAGTTCAAGATCATTTTGACGATCCCTAAATTTAAGATCAAGTTGACGCCCCTTAAGTTTAAGATCAATTTGTTGGCCCCTTAAGTTGAAGCGATTTGGCCCCCCCCCTCTTTGATTTTAAAATCAATTTGGCGCCCCTAAGTTTTAAAGATCAAGGCACCTCTCATGTCACGTAAATTTTGGCAGCTCCATAAGTTTGAAGATATATTTGGCACCCATAAGTTTGTTATCGATTTGAAGCCCCCTAAGTTTAAGATGGAATTGGCTCCCTCAGCTATAGATCACTTGGGACCCCTAAGTTTGAGATCAATTTGCCAAACCTAATTTCAAGATCCATATGGTGTCCTAAGTTAGAGATCAATTTAGAACCACTTCCACTATTTTTTTTTATTTATTTATTTTATTTCCCTTTTCCCCCCTTGTCGTCAGCTCTCTCTAGGCATATATAATTTTACTTTCCTTCCCTCCCCCTCCTTTCTATTTTTTTTTGTTTTTTTACTTCTTTATATTTTTTATTTCGTTCTCTGTCTTTTCATTTCCTTCTTCCCCCTTTTCTTCCCATTTTCCATGCCCCCTTCACGCCCATCCGTTGGCTCCGTGCCCCCGCACCTTCCCCCAAGCACGGGGATGGATTTGTATTGCCAACATCTAACAGAAAACCATGGAGCAACTGGAAGCATTTTAAATGTTAAAAAATGATTGTCCTATGCGCCCCGAATCTATTTAGCATCTTTGGTTTGACATCGTTTTCTTGTCGGTCTCAATACAGCCCCTCTGCGGTTTGGTATCGGGAGATGGAACGGCTATCGTCGGTATTGAGTCGGAAGAAAGTTTCTATTCATTACCTCATCCGATGTTGAATCGGGATTAGTTCGGCGATAGCAATTTGACTGAACTTGGTATTGAACGACCACATTTCCGATCTTTTATTCCGAAGCCGAGTCGAACCCAGACCCGGAAATCTTCCAAGCGCTCTTACTCGAACCTGACCCGACTGTTCCGACAGCTCCTACGGAATAGTCGGGGAGAGATCTTTTCGACCCCGCATGCTGTGAAAAGACTCCTCCCCGACCTTTCTTAACCGATACCAGACTGATTTAAAAACGATAATTCCGACCTGCATATCCCGACGTTAAAACTGACAACAGACCGAACCCTGCCATAATCATCCTGATGGCTGCCGAATTCATCCCGATTGGCACAAAAGTGTTTTTGGGTGATCGGTATGAGGTCGGTCTGCCGGTGTGACTCTACCATTAGGGAGCTGTCGGAGACGAGTCGGGGTCAGTTCGAGAAGAGCGGGGAGCATTCGGTCTGGGTTCGATCTCGGTTCGGAATGAAAGATCGCAATGTGGTCGGTTTGAATACCAAGTTCAGTCAAATTGCTATCGGCCGAACTAACCCCGATTCAACATCGATGGGGTAATGAATAGAGACTTTCTTCCCGACTCAATACCGAATGAAGCCGCTCCATCTCCGATACCAAACCGCAGAGGGGCTGTATTGAAACCGTCAAGAAAACGATGTCAACCCAAAAATGCTAAATAGATTCGGGGCGCATACGATAATTATTTTAACATTAAAGAACGCTTCCAGTTGCGCCATGGTTGTCTCTTGGATGTTGCAATACAAATCATATGGCTGATAACCATCCGCGTACATTGGGGGAAGGTGGCGGGGGCACGGAGCCACATGGATGGGCGTGAAGGGGGCATGGAAAAGGGAAGAAAAAAAGGGGGAGAGGGAAATGAAAAGAAGAGAACTTAAATTAAAAAAAATTAAAGAAGAGAAAAATAAAATAGAAAAGAGGGGAAGGGAAGAAAAGGAAAATTATATTTATTGGCCTAGAGAGAGATGACGACAAAGGGGGAAAAAAGAGGGAAATAAAAAAATAATAATAACAATAAATAAATAAAAAATAGTAGAAGTGGTTCTAAATTGATCTCTAACTTAGGACACCATATGGATCTTAAAATTAGGAAGTGGAAAATCGATCTCAAACTTAGAGGGTCCCAAAAAGATCTATAGTTGAGGGGAGCCAATTCCATCTTAAACTTAGGGGGCTTCAAATCGATAACAAACTTATATATATATATCTCGAACTTAAATATGGAGGTGCCAAAATTGACGTGACATGAGAGGGTGCCTTGATCTTAAACTTAGGGGCGCCAAATTGATTTTAAAATCAAAGAGGGGCGCCAAATCGCCTCAACTAAAGGGGGCATCAAATTGATCTTAAACTTAAGGGGCGTCAACTTGATCTTAAAATAAGGGGCCGTCAAATTGATCTTGAACTCACAGGGCGCCAAGGTAGTTTTAAAATTAAGGGGCGCCAAATTTACTTGAAACTACGGGGCGCTAAATCATTGATCAGAAAATTGAGGGGCGTGAAATTGATCTTTCACTGGAGGTGCCAAATTGATCGGAAACTTAATTGCAAAACATTATTTTATATTCATGAAAAGATTGAAACCCAAAAGTGCTTGAACTTCCATACCATCTGGTCAAAATAAATTATTCGCTTGCGCTTCGCGCTTGCATCATTTTTCCAAAGGGTAATAACATTCTGTTCCTGAGAATTTCAGCTCCTGCTCACATGATACTAGTGAAAAGATAGCAAAATTGAACGCCAAATAGTTTTAGTATTCTTTGCCTTCGGGTCAAAATGTAGATTCAATTTGTTTCTTACCCTTCACGCTCACATTTGTTCTTCTCAAAGGGTTGATACATTATTTTTTTTTCTTCATGAAAACGCTATTTAAAAATAAACAAATATGAAGTTAATGTGCAGTGTTTTGTTGTGATTATATCAACAAGACAAAGTAAAATAAAAAATAAAATCAAAAACCCAGATAATTTCCTATGAAAGAGGAGCTTTATGTACATGCTCATTGTACATTGGGGGTTATCATTTGGAAATTACTTGGGGCGTCAAAATCAGTTCCGGCCCTGTTGTGAAATCCTGGATAAGCGCATAATAACATGAAAATAATATAATATTGATTAAGAACCCACCAACATCTATCCAAATTCTATTCATTTGATGAATACAAATCAAAACAAAACGAAACAAAGAGAATTCAGTGTGTAATCAGGGAGGGGTCCAGGAATAATCGGGGAGGGTTCCAGGGAGAATCGGGATTGTCGGTTTTAGTGCCGGGCTTGCATCGGTTCCCGATCTTAGAATTTTCATTCAATTTTATTCCGTTTGAGGTCGGTCTGGCCGGTCTGACTGCACTATAATGGCAGCGAATTATAGCACCTTGTATGTGAGTGAGAGTTTTTAGAAGACGAGAAATGGAACCAGTTTTGCGGTGTTCAGGCCCATTTTCCTCGTAATTTTGACGGAGGAGTATTTGTCAGTCTCCACGTCTTTCTATCTTTCCGGGGATGATCTAGCTGCCCTGCATTTGTAAATTTCGAGATAACGTAAGTTGTTTTCCCTAAGTTTTATTTTATATTTGACACGTCAATATTTCTATATAAGAAATGATGTAAATTACATACTTTGTAGTATTCATTCAAATAACAAGAAGTCACAAATAAGAACATAAATATATTGTTGATATTACGTGAAATAATATACTAGTATTAAGAAAGCAACGAATGAATTCTGGATGTATATTGTGATGTAACAAGTTAAATTTAATTGTCTTATAAACTTTCGATACTAGAAAAATATGAAGTTTCTCGGAAAGTTTTTGTTGGATAATTTACAAGTAATACTTTTGCTTGGTTGTCTTAAAGTATACTGATAGAGAGGATATGTATTATATCAAATAATTACTCTTTGGCAATTGATGCTTTTTATATAAGTACTTTATGTTTATCAAATTAAAGTGAATAATCTTCCTACTTATTGATTTGCAATGTGGGGTTATTCTGAATATTATAATATATAATTAGAGTGATAATTATTTTTGAACAGCCCTTTCCTGTAGTCTTTTCCGGGAGCCCTTCCTATGTATCCAGAGCAAGAAGCTCGAGTGAGAAACCCAATGCTCGTACGACCAGTCGACGACTACGATACGGCGACCATTCGCTCAACGAAGAGAGTATTCATCGACGTCGCAAGTCACCGGACCATGAACTGTTCCATTCGTTGAGAATATAGGGCGACAATTAATACCTCTCGCGAGCTGTTATTTTAGGGAAATTTCCTTTAACGTTTTATTCAATCAGTGATCACTTTAGTGCAAGTTAATTGTATTAATCATTGAAGTAACATTACCAATTTAAACGAATTGATGAAAGAAGATTGTTGAGTTACTTCATATTATGTAAACTCAAATAATGTGAGAACAAAGAGATACAGTAATAAATATTTGAATTTCATTTCTTTTATTAATAACATATAACTCGGCTGAACAGATTATTTTGTTTATGTCTTGGCTAATCTTATTATCCTAAGTTTCTGCGACAACCATTACTTTGGAATACATAATTATGTACTTTCTTTCTGTGTAAAAGATCATTGATTATTTTCCATGTTTTATTGATGTTTGAAACTTAGAAAAGTAGTAATCTCTTTTCGCATCACGTATTTGTTTCGTATAAGAATTTTGAAATTGAGTATAACATTCTTTTCCGTACTCTGTAGGATTTTTGATATGTTCTTTATTTATTATATTAAAAAAAGTTAGGCTTATACACTGTAAACATAAATTAGTCATTTTGACTAATACAAATTAGTCCTGCCATATGTCTGAAATGACAAGAATTAATTAGTCAGATGACTAACGTTTAGTCATTTCAGACACTTTTGGATTAAGTCCGATGACTAGAATTAATTAGTCAAATGACTAAAGTTTAGTCATTTCAGACACTTTTGGATTTAGTCAGATGACTAGAACTAATTAGTCAAATGACTAAAGTTTAGTCATTTCAGACACTTTTGGATTTAGTCAGATGACTAGAATTAATTAGTCAAATGACTAAAGTTTAGTCATTTCAGACACTTTAGGATTTAGTCAGATGACTAGAATTAATTAGTCAGACAAAGCCAAATATTAGTCAAATGACTAATTTTAGCTGGTCATCATTTTAAGGCCATATTTTATGTAAAAACAAAAGAAATGAAGCAACTAAATCTCTTCTTGATTTAAAACAGATCTATTTCAACATAATCGGGCTATACATAATAATAATAATAATAATAATAATAATAATAATAATAATAATAATAATAATGGTCTATACTTTTAACTCGATAAAACATATTTACAAAATTTCATTTTTACATAGTACAACATAAATTATAAAAATATATAGCATAATAGTTAACATTATCATGATAGCAGATACTCTGAATTGTTGAAATGAGGATGACATAGTAAATAGCCTGTCAAGACATCATAGTGTTATTACTGTACTAAAAGGCAAATTTGTAAGGCCAATACACTTAAATAGCATAGGAGGAAGAGAGTGAGAGGGTGAGAAGACACAAAGTATAAAGAGTAAAAGTGAAAGGAGAACAAGAGGGGAGGACAGAGGGAGAGAGAGAGAGAGAATAGGATGGAGAAGAATGGAAAAGTCTAATACAAATTTATATATTTAAAAAAGTAAATTAAAACGCATAAATGTAAATTCGGAAATATTGGTTTCAATGAAGAAATTCCCAATCATCACCTTCACTTCAAATAATATAATAATTATGTATACGTATTGCTTTGAATATGTACATGTATACATGACATGTTGCATTTCACTGCGTGCAATACATTCAAACAAGGTAAAGTACGTGGTACAGTGTAATATAAAGGTTTGAATACAAGAACATTATGCAGAATAGAACCAAAAAAAAATTTTAAAAAAATAGAAATGCAGGAAATAGCATGTATCTGAAGTTCAGCTTGTCTTGGAAATTTCAGCAATAACAAATAGCAAATATTCCCCCAGCTCAACAAAGGTACAACTCCATTCAATACTCTGAGAAAATCTTAAATCGTCCGATAGCACGTTAAACGTGAATCCCTGCTGATTCAATGCGACGTGTCTTGACTGTGGCGTGTGTGTTGAGTTGCTTCCAAAGTACAAATGGTGGTATAGTGTTGCTCCCCCTTTTTGCTCGGAGGTCTCTTATGAGAAAACAACGATCAGCCATGACGCCATCGCCATGTTCAATGTGGTTCAAGCAACCAGATTCTTGTGTGATCGTTTAATCTGATACACTACCTCCAAAGCCGAGAGAGAAAAATGAAGGTACCCCTTGGAAATGTTGCAACTAAGAGCTTGGGATTATTGTGATTCTTTGAGAACAAGGCGTTGATGGGGTTAAATATCAGTACACTCTATAATTGTTCTAGTGTTCTTGAAATATCTAAAACTCTTCGGAAGACTTGCCCTAACTTGTTCCTTTGTTGGCCATTTGATGAGAAGTGGTCGCAGTTTAAGGTCCAGAAAATTTCAAAATGTTCCAATTCCAAATGTATCTGCCAGTCCACGATTTGTAAAACCACGTCGAAGACGGAAAAGTGTCATAATGAATTCTTCCTACATAGTGAATATTCTTGAACGATGTTCCTGAAAAATAAAGCCATTAAAATAAAAAGAATTATTAGACAGGCATTATAAAATCCCTGGAAGGGCATCTATATAACAATTGAAATATTTGTCTCTCTCATCATGATCTTTATTCCTTACATGAATTCATTTGATTTTCAAATTTACTAAATTATTAAAATAGTCATTAGTTATTACTATTATAATTATTATTATTATTACAATTATTATCGTTATTCTATTTGGCAGAAAGATGACATACAATATAAATAAAATTGATTCCATATAAAAACAAATTATTAAAGAACACAAAAATATTTAAGACACTGTTTTCACCGGGCTGGGCTGCTAGGCCTTGGGCAAAGTTAACTAAATAACTACAGTTTGCGGACCGCTCTAACCTATTATCCAGTTTAAAATGGTACAAATTGTGTTTAAAAAAGGCGTTCAAGCAGTTGTTGAGTCTCTTTCAAGTAGACATGACCACACCATATTGGAAAGGTGTCTTAATTCCAAACATAAAAATATGAGACATAATGTACTATAAGCTAATATATAAGTAAATTGCAATTAAATATGTGAAACAATAAAAAAAAATACCCTGCAATGACAATAATATTGCAAAGCTCTAATTAAAGAAATGTTGGCATTCAATTGGCGAAATAAACCATTAAGTCCAATATCTAAAATACACTCCCTCTAAAAGGTGAGATTGTTATTCAAACATGATTTTCATGTACAGATTCAAGTACAGAATTATAGAACATAAAGTGAACATACCTCAGATCTAGCTGGAGAAGCTTTCGGTGTTTGAATCCATTCCAGTACCTCATTTTGATGCCTTCTCTTTCAGAAAGTTGAACAAATAGCTCAGCATGATCACCTTCAATCATGTAAAAGGGGAAAAATATATTATGTTATAAATTAAGAAAATAGAAAATATTGTTATATACGTGTATACATTGCTCATGATCATACATTATTGCAAAATATGTGAACAATCATAAAAACAACACACCGGTATACAAGAAGCAGGAATCGTCTGACGAAGAAACACGTTCTATGAATCTGGAGCGCGTGAAAGCCGATGGGTCTGTAAGCTGTCTGTCTTCGTAGGATAGATGCAAAGTGTTTGAGTGATACTTCAGTTTGCGAAGCTTCATCTGTTGTTGACACTTTTGCTGTGCTATTTTGAGTGTGATAGAGATGTTGTAGATACCATTGAGATGTCTGGCATTCTGCATGAATGAAAAATAAATGTTAAATAAAAAATGTTTTTATTCATTTCATTATTTTATTTTTTATTTATTTATTTATTTATTTATTTATTTATTTATTTTATTATATTTTTTTATTTGGGGGGGGGGGGGCTGCACCACCTCATCTTTTAAAATAAAATTCGATTCGGCAAGAGTTCCTTTTGCGACAGCTACCCAAATTGAAAAATATACATGTGGAAATTGTTTATAATAATGTTTAAACATAGACTAGGGTTAGGGTTATGGTTATATTTTAAAAAATAATAATTATATTTTAATAATAAAAAAAAAAAAATAAAAAAAAACAACTTCCAGTTTATTTAGTCAAAAAACACAAGAGGAATAGTGGGAGTCGAACCCAAGTCACCAGCGTCACTGTCTTACTCTCACACCACTACACGAACGAGACGGCTTGCGCACTGCCGAGGATTTTTTTTTATTTTTGAATCAGTTTTGAATAGCAAAAGGTTGACGTCCGATAAATTATAGAGACGCATGCACACAGGTGTGTTGTTATCGATTTTTTTTTTTGAGTGGCTGTCGCAAGAGGAACTCTTTCCTTTGATTCTTTACATGAATATATTCAATGATACTAATTATCGATCATCATATCATAACTGTAAACATTCAGCGCACCATCCGAGTATAGAGCGTGTTCTGCAACTACAAATTACTCGTTAAAAATAGAATATGACATGAACTTACCTTGGTCTTTAAAATCATTTTCAACGATATCCTGAGATGGATCTATTTCTTGGGCGTTGCATTCGATGTCGTTTTGTTTTTACCATGTCGGCATGTGTCCGTGTGGTTTGACCGCGAATCACTGTTACGTGGGCCTTAGGCCTAGCCTCTGACCATAAATAAGTCATTTGTAGGCCTACATGTCATTTTTTAGTCATTTGACCAATGTAAACAAGTCATTTGTAAAATGACTTGTTTATATTGGTCAAAATGACTTACCTAAACTAGTCTTGACTGAGGTAATTAAGTCACTGAGACTGGACTAATATAAATTAGTCGTTTTGACTAATTTATAAGCACCAATGACTAATTTATGTTTACAGTGTATGACCAACAGGTCAAATGTCAAAGTTCAAGAAAGACGTTTTGGCCAAAGTTTTTGGTCTCGACCTAAGTCTTATTGGGTCGTGTTACTTGAAATATTTCATTAAACACTGTTAATGTGCTCTACATGTTCCCTTAAGCCAGAAAATGTTCGTTTTCATTGACCTTTGATCTTTAAATGAGGTGAAAAGTCCAAACAATACATAGTTTCTGCTATTTCCAGGTTTTTTTAATGTCAATAAAAAGAGAATAGCAACGTTGATATTCTGATTTATGGGAACAAGTAGAACAAGAATAACTTTGATTATCAAAATTATTAAGCTATAATACGGCTAATAAAACAAAGGTCAAGACACACAGAAAGTTTAAGGAATACGTAAGGGCTAAAACATAAGATCAAAAACTTTGGCCAAAACGTCTTTCTTGAACTTTGACCTTTGAACTGTTGGTCATATAAGCCTAACTTTGTTTGCAACTGACATGAATATGTTTACCTTGATGCCATCAACCTAAAAATAGAGTTTGTCATATTTTTAGTTGACACATTTGACCTAGAAATAAGGTCAAAGTTCGCAGAAAATTCGGTTTTTGCCCAAATAATGCCATTTCCAGGATGTTAATCACCATATAAATTGACCTTTGACCTAATTTCAAGGTCATGAGGGTCACCAGAATGTGGTAACAATATCAGGCTAGTGTGATTCACGTTTTGATCTTGATTAGTTTTTATTAATATTGTCTATGGATATGTTGTGTCTGATCGCCATTCAGCTTGACTCTATTATGCATTCAAATATGCATAAATAAACTAATTTGCATATTGCTCAAAACTGAAGGGTCGGGTGAAAAAATGATAATTTACTTAATTGCTAGTTATAAAATCACCTACAATTTGATACCAAATTTGACACAATTTGAACAAAATTATGTTTATGTTAATGAAGCCTGACTTTGACCTTCATTTCGGGTCACAAAAGGTTAATTAAAAAATTGGCGACATATATTTTCTGATTCGTGTGATCAAGTAGAACATACAGTGTGTTCCTAAAAAAAGAGGACCGAAGTTCAAAGGTCAGTCATTCCAAAAGTATATGGTTTATTCTTGTGATTCATTTACTGAAATATTAAGTAACTCATCAGCTTTAATTTGAGACATTGCTGACGTCCAAAGTGTAATGGGTCACAGAGTTAGGGTCATTTGAAGGCGATAGGTACAAAACCCGTTTTTTCCAAGTTTGTGGTTTTTCGGGTATGAAACAAACCTTTCTTAAGTAATTGGTGTCATTGGATCTCTTTCAGCAAGTTTCAATGAAATGTCATCTTCTTTGCTAAAGTGGATTTCTCACTGGTAATGAGATGCGTTCTTAATTATGAGTCTCTGGAGTCTCGGAGAGGTCACTGCGACGGATCCTGAGTCTCCAGGAAGTCGCGAGAAAACCAAACAAATGTCAAACATGTTCAATATTTTAGTAGACTTCTTTCAGACGCAAGCAAGTCTCTGTGACGTCTCGGTGGGTTGCCGCGACGTCCCCTAAATATGCACGAAAGTATCCACGACTTCTCAGAAACTTTGTCGGAACTTGCTAGCGATTAAAAGAAATCGAACAGGATTGACAATTTTTTCAGACTTTTGTTCGATTTACCCACGACGCCCTGAAGTCTCAGGAGACGTCACCACGACGTCACCACGACTCCAGAGGCCCATAATAGTGAACCCATCTCATTGCCAGTGGTCCTTTGGAAAATGAGATTGAATTTCATTGAAACCTTGTGTGAAAAAATACCCCAAAACGATGAAACCAAAAACTAACAAAAATTTTGTTTCGTACCCCAAAAACCAAAAACTTGGAAAAAACGGGTTTTGTACCTATTACCTTCAAAGGACCCTAACTCTGTGACCCATTACAATTTAGACGTCAGCAATGTCTCAAATTAAAGCTGATGAGTTACTTATTATTCTAGTAACAAATTACAAGAATAAATCATATACTTTTGGAATGACTGACCTTTGAACTTCGGTCCTCTTTTTTTAGGAACACACTGTATACATAGATGTTGCCAAACATTAACAAGACTTGCAAACGAAACTACATAGGATCTCACACTATTAAATAAGTTGGTAAAAGGCGATGGGGAAGAAGGAGGGCAATAATAATTATTTAGATATCCTATACGTAGATTATATTGTAGGCCCTAAATAATAATAATTGTCGAGGGATTTGAGGTAGTCATTTGTGTATCATTCGGTTTCCGGTTTAACAAACATTGAGTTGTTTTCCGAGACATCTTAAAAGCCAAAAAGGTGAAAAACGCAAACAAACATACAGTAACGTAATCTCACCAACGCGCCAAACATTAATAAACACAACACAAAAAGAAAGTTCCCCCTATTTCAGATATCAATAATTTTTGAACCAGGAGGAATTTTAAAATTCTAATCATATGTCCACGTAGGGAATTTAATTAACTACCATATTAATCATTAAGTCATACTTCAGTGAGCAATGGTTGAATGCAAAAATGTCATTTTTTTTGAAGTTCACAAGCCTAAAATCACAACTTTGATTCAATGGAATCGGGCCCATTTTCAGATTTTAAACAATTTACACGTCAGAGTGTATGCAAAACGTGCTACCCAACATACGGAAACGAAATTTGCGTCAAAATTCATGGTTGAGTGAGCATGCAGCAAAAATTGCCCAAACTGCGGTTTTTACTTCTTTGCCATGGTAAAATCCATCAAATGTGATGGAATTCCTGTTTTGGAAGTGTATGCATCCAATATCCATCCATTCACGGTTGAATGAACCCATCAATCAACCAAAAAATAGGCCATTTTTTAATTACAAAGAGTCATTGTAGTAATTTCAGGCACTAGAAAGCATCTCAATAACATTTTTGGGGTTTTATTTATATTCTTTGGGCACGTGTTAACGTTCCTATAGCATTTATTTAAAAAAATCATGCTTCAGTGAGCACGTTAGACTGGAAAAGCCCTTTTCTCACGTACGGACTAAAATTCAAATTTTTTCTTTGATTGAATATTAACAATTCTTGTTGGGGAGTCCGTTTGATTTTATTTTTACAAAAATCCCGATGTTTCACGCCTAAGTGGGCACAAGATACAAGAAAATCATGAAAATGAGAAGAAAGTTTGGGGCTCCTACCACAGGGGCAATAGTAAGAATGCCGTTTAGGAAATACTTTTGCCCCGTACCTAGGCCCGGGACAATTCAGCGCGCTGTCATCGCCCGTACAGAGCACGTAAACTTCTGCAATAATCCCATGCCATGTATATAACAAGGGGAAAATATAATGTAACTTGAGTCAAGCATTTTCATGTTTTATAATAATTAGCTTATGTGGTTAATGTTGTTTAAACTTGGATCTGTCAAGTGCATAGCTTAGATAAAGAAAAGTAAAATGTTACAATTGCATGTGTTACAATTGCCCCCATAGCGTATTACAATTGCCCCTGGTTTAGGGGCAATTGTAACCCAACTAACAAACGGACGTTTTAAAAACGTTTTTAAAACGTTCCAAGTTGGTTTTTTGGACGTTTTGTGAAAACGTTTTATGGACGTCAAAATGTGGTAGGTTTTAGACGTTTTAAAAACGTTTTATTGGACGTTTTAAAAACGTTTTATAAACGTTAAAAGAACCAATAAAAAACCTTTAAAAACCTTTCGGAAGTTCGAGACGTAAAAAAAACCTTTTAAAAACGTTTTAAATATAGTAGGTTTTAGACGTTTTAAAAACGTTTTAATAACGTTAAAAGAACCAATAAAAAACCTTTAAAAACCTTTCGGAAGCTCGAACACGTAAAAAAAACCTTTTGAAAACGTTTTAAAGGGATGCAGTAACATTGAATGATATTCAAATCACAATTTCTTGATTTAGCTCATTTTGTCAACATAATTATAAACTTATAGGTCAGTCTGGTATCTCTTCAAAATTACAAGTTAATTGCTACTTTCGAGATATCAATGATTTCATACTCAAATTTAGTAAACCATCTCGTGGTGGAAAACAAATTGCCATGTGCTTTTCAAGACACCCCACTTCCTGTCGTGTTCCCCCCGACCCTAGCGGGCTGGAGGGTTTGCTGCAAAGGGGTTGAAAATTCACTCGCGTTTGGCTGTTACACTGTTTTGTGGTAGTAAATGACTTCCATTTGATCTGAAATTTTCAGTAGTTTGTTTTTACTATTAGAGCAATATAATTTTATTCATCTTGATCTAATTGCTCTTGTTTTTGAAAGTTACTGTTTCCCTTTAAATATATTATGGACGTTGTTAGAACATGCAGAAAACCTTTAAAAATGTTTGAAACGTTCTTAAAACGTTTTTAAAACGTTTTTAAAACCTTGAAATGTATTAAAAAAAGGTTTTAAGAACGTCTAGAAAACCTTTTAAAAGACCTTTGGAAACCTCTTTAAGATCTTGTGTAAACAATATAATAAATACAAATATCATTCATGCACCTCAAACCCTTTGCACTTAACAGTGAAGTGTCTCCAACCTAAATCATGCTTAAAAGCACACTTTATTGGATATCATTAGGATTTAACAATGCACGATGCGCCATAAAATTTATAGTTTATTGAAAGTATTGTTTGTGATGGTTAGTTATTACTTTATTTGTTATGTTAATACATGCCACTTCTGAATTATTTTTCTTTATATTTATGTGTGTTTCAGAACAATATTACAATAAAATAAAACACCAAAGAATGAATTTATTACTGTTAAATAGAAATAATTTCAATAAACACATTTATTTCGATATGTCTAACGTATTATATGCTAATCACCTTCTCATTTGCATAAGGTCCCATTTGGACGTATAAAAAACGTTCAGAAAACGTTTAATAAAATAAATCTTATTATAAGGTTCAATTAAAACGTTTTGTGAACGTGTTGATAAATCGTTACATTTTGTAACGTTCTGAAAATGTTCTGTGTTTGCTGGGATGACGTCATCGATCAATCCTCGGCACGCGGCCTCGTTCGTTGATTTGTAAAGATCATCGGATATGAAATGATTTGAAATTATCGGTAATAAAATTGAGTATGTAAAATCATTAAAAATATGTTATCGTTATGTTTTTTTTATTATTTTTTTTATGAATCGTGTACACATATATAATAACAAATTTCACTTTCAATATAAAAATCGCCTATAGTACTTTAGTGATTTGTGTTTGTATTTGTTATTATTTAGTTGCACGTAGAAAACATAATGATCACTTCTGGTATTTGTTTTAAAAAATTCTAAGTTGACCGATTTATTGAACTGGACGTATATAAAACGTTCTTTAAACGTTATGTACAAAACGTCCACAAACGTTTTGTAAAGGTCCTATATCAAACGTTCTGTAAACGTCCTATAACAAACGTTTTGTAAACGTCCTATACAAAACGTTTAATTTTGTAACGTCCAAAAAAACGTTTTTCAAACGTTCATTTAGGACGAAGACGTACAGGACCTAAAAAGAACGTTTTGAAAACGTTCTCAAAACGTTTTGTGTTTGCTGGGAACACTCGACCTCGTGTTTTGAAATGGTAATGGCTTCGAAATAAATAGTTTTACTTAGCCCAAATCTATTCGTATGTCGAGCTAAGATATCCAAATTTCGTTTTACTTGGTTTTAAGCAAGTATTTAGTTATAATAAAGTTGATAAGTGAAATATGGAAAAAGGTGTTACAATTGTCCCCGGTCTCCCCTACAACACGTATAATACCAATTGCACTCGAGATCTTAGAAGAGATATAATTGACATGAATTTTCCAGTTCAATCCTTCATCGATATGTACAATCGAAGGCGAGAATATTACTAACAGGTATAGATCTATAGATCTAGGCTTATATAGTAGACTCTAGTCTAACGTTAGATCTTAAGTCTTCAAGTAATCTAGCTTAAGCTAGAGGCCTATCTACTAGGGATAGGCCCATGCACTAGTGTAGGCTAATATGCTATAGACTTGTATTGGTCTAGCACACGTCAAAGACAAAATAATCACTTTTCAAAAGTATTAAGAGGCATATTTAAGTATGTCAGTGACAGTTTACTCTTTTGATATGTACTCATTACTTGATGAATTAATCTCATTTTTTCACAGAATCTAGTCGATCACTGTACCAACACCCTCGCCAAGTTATTTGGCTTAAAACAGTTTTGTTAAAAAGTTATGCTATCTTATTCATGATGGAGTTGCTTTTTTTTTTGTCAGCTTTTGTTGTTTCAATTTCATCCCCACCCTTACACAATTCGAAATTTGCATGTTCGCGAACAATGTGTCGTGTTCATCCAAGCGTAAAGACATACCACACAAAAATGGTACCAGAAGATGCGGGAGGAGGTACTCTTTCAGAATTTGTAAAATAATTTGGGGTTTATAAATTGGTTTTCTCTTTAATGACATTTTTCTAGGTGTAAAGTATTTTTTGGCTCACTCGGTAGTTGTCTAAAAACTCATTACCCTTACCTTTGTAGATGTATACTACTTCAGCAATTTTTAATTGATCAGGGATTTGTCGAGTTATACAGTTTTGTTGGCGATATGACATAAGTGATTTGCATTTAAATATATAGTCTTCTTCAGAAATATTGGATCAATTTCATCATGTCCAGCACTTTTACCAGATTTCAACTCCCTAGCTTTGTTTATTATTTCTGTTTCAGTAACTGGTTTTAAGAAGAGAGAATTGTTTGAAGGTTGTTCCTGAAGTGGTTGCAGAGAGATTAAAAAGAGATTTCCCGATTGTACTGAAATAATCATTAAATTATTCTAACATATCAGATTTATTAGTTATTTTCTTATTATCTTTTTTCGATAAATTCAGGACTAGTTTTTGGTCGCTTTTGTTTTATAATTTCATTCAAGTATCTTTAAATCTTTTTCATTTTTGACAGAGTCAAATTTTTGATAAAAATATTTTTGTTTTGCATATCTCATATCATTATTTAATTTATTTCTGAATTTTCTTTTAAATTGCTCTCATGTTGAGGAGTAGGTTTCAAAATGAATATGTTATACAATTTATTTTTCCTCTTGCACCTCTTCTTAATTTAATCACTTAACCACGGCCTAAGACATGCATTACTTTTCCTACGAGTCTTTTTCAGTGGAAAGCATTCATCATATAATTTTAAAAAAAAAGCTTGTACAAAACACATTAAGTTAACATCTGGTTCTTTATAAAAAATCACCAAAGTCTGTCGTACAGAATTTTTCACTAAACTTCTTTACACCACGGTCAGATATTTTTCTTGTATAAGTAGGCTCACTCAATCCTTGTCGAGGTTCATTCCAAGAGAATGTAATAAATATTGGTAAATGGTCACTTAAATCAGTTAAGATGTAATATAAAATTGCTGAAAAAATAATATTGAATAGACACCTATGGCTTGGAAATGAAACTAAACTGTCAAATAAGGGATACTGGTTACATAGGCAGTTATAATTACAGCAATCAATATACATAATATACTATAAATTAATGATTAATCAAGGAAATTATGTTAGATTTTGGGAATTTTCCACCATTTTCAAGGTCATGCGTGAATTTATTTACAAAAACACTGATTTTGTACTTGTTATGGGGCGATCACAGTTCGAAAGGTCCCCGTACGATTTGCCGAATCCTACGGATTTTCGTGGATTTAGAGACCTTTCATGTCCCTGAGGATTTTTCATTCTACCGCTATTGCGGTCACATATCCTACGGCGCCCTGTCGGTTAAAAGTATAAAATAATGATTTAAATCGAAATACGCCCGTGAAGAGACCGTAAGAGTGCCACGCGCACGCCGACCGATGTTCTTTCGGGGTCCGCTACGATGAACATAATGTTCATCACGGCGGCTATTATAAGGCTGACCAGAGTTCCTATTTGCAGGTTATTCTATTAGTACCATGATTTTTTTATTTGTTTATTTATTTTTTATTATGGATGACTGACCTGAGTGACCGACTGAACACTTTAACGTTGGCCAATATCATGATAAAGAAAAATTCACGTGACCCCCCCCGCTTGTCGCTGGACCAAATGTGCGAAAACTTGACTGTAGGCCTAATTAAAAGTGAAACAACCATTACAATAATACTAACAAGACGAGAAAAATGTGCGATACCCACAGAGAGTCTTCAGCGCAGAGAGTTGGAGGGAGAAAGAATATTGAAGAGTAAATGAAAATAATGAAAGGGATGTCGCCGTGAGGAGGCCGGACGCTGGCCGGTCGGGAATTTTTGTATATCGAACGGGTCCCTCAAGATAGCTTCTTTGTGGTCTAAAAATCACAAGGGTCCCTTGAGGAACCACTGGGGTGCCCTTTAGGGCCCCGCAGAATAGCCAAAAGTAAACCCAAAGCATCGCAAGACGCTCACATTTTTTTACAATCACATATCCATTTTGGGGCCCGTATGCATGGAAAAAGATTGACTGTATGTTTTCGATTCTCCCGACTATTTTCATGAAATCGGCAGGCAGTAGACAACCCGGTAAAAGCCCGGGAGTCACTAAAGGGGCCCGCGCAGGCATCTACAGGTGACCGGAAGGGTTCCGCATGGTTTTCCTTTCAGTCCTCATTGTAAAAACATGACTACCGTCTTGCGATATTTAAGGTTTCCCCTACGGCTATCCTGCGGCACCCTACCAGGCTCCTGAAGGGATCTTAAGTATTCCTGTCGATATGTAGACGAACAGGCATTAGTTGTAATAGGTTTAGACCACATGACAATTTACGGGAGTAAAGGAAAAACACACCAATATGACACACAAAAATGCTTTAATTGGGGAAAGCGGTCAGCTTTGGCCGTTCAAGCATCAAGAATTGTTTTGTTTTTTTATTTTTATTATTTTATCATTATATTTTCATTATTATTATTTTTGTATTATTATTATTATTATTATTTTGGTCAGTTAACCCTTGGTTTTGGGGGAAGGTGGTTCACAGATGCCTCCTTCCGTGTCCGGGCCTGTTGTAAAGTTTTGTCTTAAGCTCTTTTGAGTATAAATGCAGTTGAATTATTTACGTTTCGAACCACAAATATGATATAGAATACTGTAAAATATACATTTAAATAAAGCGGTTTAGAAGGATCGAAAGATTTAAACAAAAATTATATGAAGTCTGCAAAACTATCGACGATATCACTCAAAGCATAATATATATTGATATATACAGGGCGTCCCAAAAAGAACTATACACTTTTGAAATGGCTGCCAAATAATAAATATATGATTTTAGGTAATGAAATTTACATGTATGGAAAGCTCATTATCCCAACTTTCATATGACACCAAAAAGTCCGAAAATAAGTCATGCATGAATGAGCAGCGTTCACTTTTGTAAAGGGTATGGAAATTAGGGTGCGCAGGAATTGCCCTACCAATTCGTATGAGGAAAGTCATTTGGAGCTTATGGAATTGAGGATGATATGCAGAATTACTGATCAATTATGATGAGTTGGGGTTTGCTAAGTGAAATTTGTGGAATTGGGGATTACAATGTCATGCATGAGTGAACAGGAAAAATGTCACTGATGTTGGACATTCAGACAATCAAAAAGATCATCAAAAGTGATCAAAAATCTTACCCTGCATCTCACCTGTTCTGCACCCCATCCTGATTACCACTAACACACCACTGAATACAACTTGGAAAGTTACAATGCTATAATAGGAGATACATATTCCTGTTCACTCATGCATGAAATTGTAATCCCCAGTTCCACAAATTTCACTTAGCGAACCCCGGCTCATCATAATTGATCAGTAATTCTGCATATCATCCTCAATTCCATAAGCTCCAAATGACTTTCCTCATACAAATTGGTAGGGCAATTCCTGCGCACCCTAATTTTCATACCCTTTACAAAAGTGAACGCTGCTCATTCATGCATGACTTATTTTCGGACCTTTTGGTGTCATATGAAAGTTAGGATAATGAGCTTTCCATACATGTAAATTTCATTACCTAATATTATATATTTCTAATTTGGCAGCCATTTCAAAAGTGTATAGTTCTTTTTGGGACGCACTGTATATATATATTATAGATATTTATGTGGGACTTTTTAATATCTTGAAAATCAGAGCCATTACAGAGCATCGTCTAAAAGTGTATACACTTTGGAAAATGCTACCAATTAATAATGAATTTATGTTTTCAGAATGCTAATGATTATCAACTATCACTATAAAACTAGCTCGATAATAATTTAAACTAACAATCTCGAAAGAGAAATTTTTACAAAGATGCTAAAAATATGTATCCCATATAATTTGGAAAAACTTCGAATAGACCACATGGAACCAAATTGGAATCGGTCAGGCGCCGTGCGGACCACGACCGGGTACCTGCTGACGTCCGTGCGATGCATGCTGCTTCCGCCCGACACCATTTCGGCTTGTTACAAGAATTGACAGAAAAAACTTTCGGAGCCTACTCGGCCACCGACAGGAGCCCGACCGGATCCCTTTAGTGACTCCACGGGCTTTCCAAGGTCTGTAGACCGTCTACCGATTTGATAAAAACGCCGGGAGAATCAAGAACCTGAAAGCAATAATCTAGGGGCGCGCGCGATCAGTAAAAAATACAACTGTACCCGTGGGATCGTAAGGGACCCGGTCGGGAACCGTACGAAAGTGACCGAAATGGTATTAAAAAAATGTCAGTTTTACACGCCGTACGGGCCCCGAAATGGTACTGTGATCGCGACATATTAGGAAACTATACAGTATCATAAAATCAACAGAACAACAAATTGTTCTCTTAAGTGAATTTTCATCGAAATTTGGGTATAACCCCCTCCCCTTAAATAAATAAATAAATAAATAAATAAACAAATAAGAAAATAAATAAATGCATTGTTACCTGATGGGCATGCACCGCCTTTTCTGTAGATACAGTAGTTTCCTTCTGGCCAGGATATACCTGTGTTAGTAGGTGTGGTCTTAATGCAGAATTCTTGTTGCATTCCGCTCTTTCCCACGAGACCATCCAGATGAAGGGGGTTACTCCATCTGTTAATGGGGGCGTCGTTTTCTGTGTCTTGGAATCTATATCCTTCTTCCCAATCAAGAGGACACCCCGATTTTGGTTTAGGAAGTCCATAGGTACCATCAGGCCACGATGGTGTGTACCCGGCTGGTATGTAGAAGCAGAAATTCAGTTTGATGTTTCCAAATAACTCTACGCCTTTATATGGATGTATCCCAAACTGACCGGCTCGATTGTCTGTGTCTTCGGTGTCCCACTTGAACCATTCCTTCCGTATAGTCGTTCCGTAGACCTAGAAGATAATTCAATAGATTTTCGCTAGGAATTTCAATTCATGAAAAAGAGTATCTAGCCTATATAACACAATGAAGGAAATTAAAAAAAACATCATTAGGGGAAACCAGGGACAATTGTAACACGGGGCAATTGTAACAGAGGCTCCCATTCCTAACAGAAGCACGCTAAGAACTTAACCTGTGTACAGAGCATGTACATTTCATCGCTCCACATGCTATTTGAGTGTAAAAAGTTTTAACGGTTATTTGAACTTTTTACAGCAAAAAAATGTTTTTTTTTTTAGCAAAAAAGTAATATCTCACACTACCCAATGTTTTTCTTCTGGACAAATATGTGGTTGAGCTATGGCTGTCATTTTTATTTATTTAGAAGTTATATTCTTAGGCCTGTATTTTGCTAAAGTTTCAACGATTAATACCTAAGCTAAGATAGAAAAAAATCACTCCAAATATGGTTGCCGTCCACAGGGGCAATAGTAACAATGCCGTAAATAAGTAAATACTTTTGCCCCGTACCTAGCCCCGGGACAATTCAGCGCGCTGCCATCGCCCGTACAGACCACGTAAACTTCTGCAATAATCCCATGCCATGCATATAACAAGTGAAAAATATAATGTAACTTGAGTCAAGCATTGTCATGTTATATAATACTTAGCTTATGTGGTTAATGTTGTTTAAATCTTGGATCTGTCAAGTGCATAGCTTTGATAAAGAAAAACAAAATGTTACAATTTCATGTGTTACAATTGCCCCGTACGTCTGTTACAATTGCACCTGGACACGGGGCAATTGTAACACTCGACATCTTGTTTTGAAATGGTAATGGCTTTAAAATAACTTGTTGTACTTAACCCAAACCTATTCATATGTCAAGCTAAGATATGCATATTTCATTTTATTTAGTTTTAAGCAAGTATTTACTTTTAATATAAACACAACAAAAAAAGAGAGTTTCCCCTATTTCAGATATCAATAATTTTTGAACCAGGAGGAATTAAAAAAATCTAATTATTTGTCAATGTAGGGATTTTAATTAGCCACAATGGGACCGAATTTTAAGAAAAATCATCACGTCATGCTTCAGTGAGCAATGGTTGAATGCAAAAATGTCATTTTTTGAAGTTCGCAAGCCTAAAATGGCAACTTTGAATCACGGGTAACGGACCCATTTTCAGATTTTAAACATTTTACACGTCGCAATGTATGCAAAACGTGCTTCCCAAAATACGGAAATGAAATTTACGTCAAATTTTACGGTTGAGTGAGCATGCAGCAAAAATTGCCCAAACTGCGATTTTTACTTCTTTGCCATGGTATAACGATCAAATATGAGGGAATTCCTGTTTTGGAAGTGTATGCAACCAATATCCATTCATTCACGGTTGAATGAACCCATCAAACAACCAAAAAATAGGCCATTTTAGAATTACGAAAATGCACTGCAGTGATTTTATGCACTAGAAAGCATCTCAATAACATTTTCTGGGTTATATTCTTTGGGCACGTGTCAATGATCCTATGGCATTTATTTACAAATTCATGCTTCAGTGAGCATGTGAGACTGGAAAAGCCCTTTTCTCGCGTATGGACTAAAATTCAAATTCTGACTATGATTTAATATAACAAATCTTTTTGGGGAGTACTCTTGATAATATTTTCACAAAAATCCTGATGTTTCACACCTCAGTGGGCACAAAATAAAAGAAAATCATGGAAATGAGACCAAAGTTTGGGGCTTCGTCATGGTTCAGTGACTTTTCGAATACGTAATTTGAATCAAGGTCATTTTAGGTCGAGATCAGTTGAAGCTGTGTGCCAAGTTTCGTGACATAACTCACCGTAGAATTAACAATAATCATCAATGAAATTGGCCGAATTTCACATTTGTCAGGTATTGATTTCCTCCTCCATTGACTTTATGTACAGAGGTTTAACAAAAGTTTAACAAAAGTGAAACTTTGCATACTTTAATTGCCAGTTTTTGTCGATTTGACTGTGAATTATTTAATGAAACTTTGCACATAGCTTCATCTTGTCTCTAACTAACATGGTCTTTATTTAAATTCCGTATTCGTAAAGTCACTGAACCATGATGAAGCCCCAAACTTTCTTCTCATTTTCATGATTTTCTTGTATCTTGTGTCCACTGAGGCGTAAAACATCGGGATTTTTATGAAAATAAAATCAAATGTACTCCCTGAAAAAATTGTTATATTCAATCAAAGTAAGAATTTGAATTTTTGTCCGTACGTGAGAAAAGGGCTTTTCCAGTCACACGTGCTCACTGAAGCATGAATTTGTAAATAAATGCCATAGGATCATTGACACGTGCCTAAAGAATATAAATACAACCCAAAAATATTACTGAGATGCATTCTAGTGCATAAAATTGCTACAATGACCTTTCGTAATTCTAAAATGGCATATTTTGGGGTTGTTTGATGGGTTCATTCAACCGTGAAAGGATGGATATTGGTTGCATACAATGCCAAGACAGGAATTCCATCATATTTAATTGAATATACCATAGCAAAGAAGTAAAAATGGCAGTTTGGGCAATTTTTGCTGCCTGCAATACTCAACCGTAAAATTTGAAGCAAATTTCGTTTCCATATATTGGGAAGCACTTTTTGCACACATTGTGACGTGTAATATGTTTTTAAACATTTTCAGATTTCAAAAAATCTGAAAATGGATCCGTCATCCTTGACTCAAAGTTGCCATTTTAGGCTTGTGAACTTCAAAAAATGACATTTTGTCATTCAACAATTGCTCACTGAAGCATGACTTGATGATTTTTCCTAAAATTCAATCCCATTTTGGCTAATTACATCCCCTACATGGACATATAATTAGATTTTTTAAATTCCTCCTGGTTAAAAAATTATTGATATCTGAAATGGGGAAACTTTCTTTTTGTGTTGTGTTTATTTGATAGGTCAAATTTGGAAAAAACTGTTACAATTGTCCCCGGAATCAAAGGGAAAATTAAAACCATTGGAGCCTCATCTGATCCCAAAATGTCAGTTCCGATTGGTTCCGATGAAATCTTAGCTGACAAGCATGTCTTAGTGACCTTGATTTCTTGAAAATCCGCGAGATATCCAATATTATTTTACAGAGGTAATCGACTGAAAGACTGGTAGCTGCCCGATACCTTTCCCCAGTTTTCATGGGATTGTCCAATTGCTTTTGGAGGGTAATTTAAGAGTGACCATCTGATAAACGCCTAACTCTAACCACATTATACCCCATTCCATTGCGCTATTTGGCTCATCGGCCAGGCCCGTAACTTGGGGGGAGGGGGGGGGTCCGCTTGACCAAAAAAGACTTAACAGAAAGATAAGGGGAAATCCCCAATATATCAAGTATCTACTGCAGAAATGCAGATACTTGATTAGAAATGCAAGATAAGAAGCTTAAAATATTTGTTTTCATTCCCCCTGCATCATGTACATGGAAAGTCTATAAGCTCGCGCTTTGCGCTCGCAACATTTTATTTTGATAGATGATATCCTTTTCAGAAGAAAATACAACGTAATGAAATTTTCGCACAGGAGTGTTTTTTAGTAAGGGTACATGTAGGTAATATGGGCCACCTAAGCTCATTTTCATAATTTGCATAAACTTACAAAATGACACACAGCCTAATCTTTGTTATGCTATGTCTGCTATGTCTGGAATTGCTTAAAATGTTGAAAATTATTAACTTTAACCCTAATCAGACTGGGGGTGGCCATCATGGCCCCCTCCCCCCCCCCTCGACATTTTCCGCGACCACTCCGCCGCACGAAATTTTCTGATCGCGCCGCTTGCTGACTTTTTACTTTCAAGTCTCGCGCATCTTTTGAAACCATTTTCGCAAAAATCGGTCGTACCGTTACGACGCTGCATGATTTTCAAAAATATCCGTCAGACCGAAAATGGCTCAAAAACGTGATTTTGTGTACAAAGTCAATGCAAATTGAGTTTTCTCACCTAATTCATAAAGATATGATTATTTTCACTTTCATTGGCTGAAATCAATTTATTTTAGCATATTTATGCTTAAAAATGGTTCTTAAATGATTTTTGCGTAAAAAAAGGAAAAACAAAAGGTAAAAAACATAGAAATACATAAGAAATTCATAAAACAATAAAATACATCAGAAATTAATTTTGAAACGAGAATTTTTTTCTAGTACAATTGTTAGGAATGCTATAAGGAATAATAATACACAAAATTAGCATTCTAGGAGCTTTATTTTTTCAATTAGAGCAAAAAGTATGATTTCATGCATAAATTAGCATAATTAATTCGTATTAAAAAAAAATCATATTATTTTGGAAAAATTAACAGCGCAGTCTCGTAGATTACATGGCTCACTACCATCGTGCAAATTTTCGGCGCGGTCGCGCGATCGGCGGCCGAGATCTTAGGGGGGGGGGGCATCATGGCCCCCCCCCCTCCCTGTCTTGACAGCTACCAAAACACCCCAGTCTGATTTAATAGGGTTAAGATATCATTTGAAATCATAAGACCTATCAGTAAATACTTTGATTAGATATTTCATTTCAATTTGTGCTTGTTTAAATTATAGATATTATATTATTCTTATTATACAAATCAATTTGGGTCTACAATAAGTTATTTCTATTAATAATATAATGTAAATACTAAAAAAAAACAAATCTTAGCGAAGAGGTTCATGCCTCATCCCAATTCCAAGTACCAGAATCATTTCCGCCATTTTAGACTGCAAATATTACCTGCACTTATTGTTGCTATGTCATTCAATACCACATTGCACCCCTTCATTACAACATATTGACCTGTACACGCTATTATGATCTACTATACTATTATGATATACAAACAATTGAGATTACCCCCTCAAGCAATTTTTTTTTCACCATCACATTCTGTGAAATATCAAATTTTTACATCAGGGGGAAAAAAAGTTTGACCTACCTTGTGGTTTTCAGCAATTTTCTCAGAGAAATTTCGGCATCAGATGCTCTCACGAGGATAGATTTTCGTCAGCAGTTCATATGAACAACATAATGGCGCTCACACCGGTCACCGGTTAAGACATGATTTGTTTCACGTAACCCATATTACCTGCTAGACCATATTACCTGCATGTACCCTATAATATATGTTTTTGTAATTTAAAGATGCACGTTCCTCATAGTGTAGAGGGAGTTCAAAATACGTACGCGGTAACGAACATTGCAAGATGCCCATTCATCACAAACGATGTGCGACTCTTACGCAGTGGTCCAAAATACCGAAAGCTAGAACGCCCGAACGATTGCCGAAGTCATGAGCCAATTTGTTATCGGCAATGATTCGGCTGCTCGCATGTTTGGATGCACGAGAACACTGATGATACAGTGCATGCTCTACACACACACACGCTTGTACGCTAATGCAGCGCGATCGCGATTGGCTGGCGTGTGTTTGCATAAAACCGTATGCAAATTAAGCTATGCTCTTCGCTAATGATTCGTGGAACAATGGCGCGGTTGCACACAGATCGCATCTGCAGTCCTCGTTTTAGCTTAGCGATGCTCGTGTGCAGGATTGCCTTTAAAGGCTATCTCCATTCTCAGAAACGCGCTCGAATCTTTTTAAAATTTTGGTGATCAGTGGCGGATACAGGATTTCAAGATAGGGGCGCTAGGCCGATAGGGGGGGGGTGTGCGCCCAATGAGCGGTTTTGAAATTATAGGGGGCGCGTCCCCTGCGCCCCCACGTGGATCCGCCACTGGTTATCATTCAGGCGCGGATCCAGGATTTTCCAGAGGGGGGGGCGCCCAACTTGAAAAAAAAAATCTTGCGAGCGGAGCGAGCAAACGAGTGCGAACCTCATGGTTGGAAGTTTGTCGTACGTAGATCATGTAGATGATACATGTGAAGAGAAAAATCAGGAGCTGCTACATAACACAGTCAACCCGTCTTAGACGAACTCGTACAGTTGGGTTCAATGACTTAGACTTTCAGGTCTTCTCTTGTTTTGTTCGACCCTTCAAGATCAGGTTTATAATGTTAGTTATTATTGTGTGTTTTACTTTTTTAGATCATGTTTCTACATGTACGCCATCAAACAGATTCGTCTCAGGCAGGTTGACTGTATATAAAAAAAAAATACTTGAGCAGTGAGATTGTGTAACTACAGATATAAGAGTAGAGTTTCAACTGTGGTGTTTTCGGTCCTCGGTGATAAATAACAGAGCTAAAGCTCGGTCTTTGTTTTTCATGGTTATACTGAGGCATATAGGTCCGGTTTACAACATTCCCCGATATATAGGGTAGATGTAGGGAATAGCGGACAGTAGGGAATATCGGACGGTCACCACATGTCAAGCCCTAGCTGCCAACATAAGATCAACTGAGTTGAAATACCGGCATCTATTAGTCAGTGGGTCTGTCTGGAAGGTTGAATGCTGTATTCGCAACAACAAGTGAGAAATCTCCGAGAAAACTACCAAAATCTGTCAAGGTAGGAAAATTTGCAGCCTGAAAAATGGCTTGATGTAAAAATTGACATTTTAGAGAATGTGATGGTAAAATAGAATTGGGGCATGACCTCTATTTCATGCATTATTGACATGTGTGGAGGGTGGGCCAAACGTGTATGAAGTGTTTGCACTGTACAAAGCCTGTGTATTGGGTGGCAGTTTGTTGAAAAGTGCTAGTCAGTCATTTTTTTGTGTAGGAGATACCGGACACCACATTGACGTTGTTTGTTTTACTTCCGGGTTGTTGCTAAGCATGTAGCTCAAATAGTATTGCATATATAATGTATTTATATTTATTATTAGATTGTTTGACAATTTTGAAATGTCTATTTCCTTTATTATTATTGTGATATGTTATGATCTACATGAATATAAAGTTATTCTGAGTGTTTTGAAATTTTGTAGTAAAATGCATATAATCTTTTAAAAATAAATAATGTTATAAAGAATCAATACAAGCATGTTAAGTTGATGGTTTACATTCAAATCAGTGCTTCCAGACAGATCTTTATACCAAAAAAAGGGGTAAAAACATACTGTTCGGTATTTCCTACACTGTAGGGAATGCCGGACAATTTACCATGACGTCATTTTTTGCATATAACTGCCTCAACAAATATTTGATTACCTCAATTTTTTTGGAAAATAAAGTTGAATATGTAGCTAAGCAATGATAATTCTTTCTTTTGTGATTTATTGTTTTCATGTCCTAATTAAGCAAATGAGCTTAAGTGGCCGGTATTCCCTACATCTACCCTAGGCCTATACTGACCTAAAATGAGGAATTTTAACAATGTTTTTTTTTACTTCTATGAAAACAAAATAATAATTTAAAAAAATTATATACTAGCAAAAAAAAAAAAAAAAAATCTGATATTTTAAACAAAACTTTTAGAGGTTTGAATTGAATTTAAATTTTATTATTCCACGTTAAAATACAATATATATACAATAAAAATACACCATTGAAAACATATAGACAAAAAGATACATAGGAAATATAAGAAATTACAATAAATGTATATAAAAATACTCGCAAATAATAACATACATGGAAAATGGTTCAGCCGTAAAACCCAATAAGGCTTGAAAGTCTGGCTGAACCAAGCGCACTAAAACAACAAATAATTAATTGCAAGTTAAAAGTAAAAAGTATGGATTGCATATGAGTATGGAAAACGGATGACAAGGACCATACTCCCTACCCCTACCCCCCCCCCCACCACATAATATATATATTTTTAAATTGCCACCATGAATAAAGGGGCATTTTCCTGAAAAAGGGGGCAATTGAGACCAGAGGCATAAAGAGAAATGTATTCGGATGAATAAGGGGTGCGCCCCAAAAATTTAATTTTAATTGATGCTTTTAAGAATGTGTTCGGTATTTCATTAATGAAAAAAAGCAAAGCGAGCGCGAAGCGCGAGCCGAAATTTTTTAGCTATTATTTGAGATTGTTGTGCATTATAGACCCTATTTATTATCCGCGAGCGCGAAGCATGAGATGAAAACTTTGAGGTAAAAATTTGAATTAATTGTGCATTATATACCCTACTGAATTGGTATCTGCGAGTGCGAAGCGCGAGCCTAAAATTTTGATTTCAAAATTGGAGTTATTTGTGCATATTTATGGTTTTGTATCCGCTAGCGCAAAGCGCGAGGTGAAAATTTTGAGGTAAAAATTTGAGTTATTTGTGCTTTATGATTTAGTATCAGCGAGCGCGAAGCGCAAACCAAAAATGTTGGGTTTTAAAAGATATACGGAATACATAAATGGGCATATCTAGCATAAAAATTTGTAGATATTTGTGTATCACACTGTAAACATAAATTAGTCATTGGTGCTTATAAATTAGTCAAAACGACTAATCTTTATTAGTCAAGTCTCAGTGACTTAATTACCGCAGTCAAGACTAGTTTAGGTAAGGCATTTCGACCAATATAAACAAGTCATTTAACAAATGACTTGTTTATATCGGTCAAATGTCTAATAAATGACTTGTAGGCCTTTAAATGACTTGTTATTGGTCAAGGCCTACGGCATGTACGCGCACGTAAAATTCAAGGTCGATCAACGACCACACGTACACATATGGTTACCGCTGGTTTATCGCTATGTAAAAAAAAAAAAAAAAAAAAATGAACGACACTGAATGCAACGCCCAAGAATTAGACCCATCTCAGGATATTGTTAAAATGCTCTCAAAGATCAAGGTAAGTTTATGTCATAATTATATTTTAACGCGAAATCCGAGCATGGAATGTGTGAAGAAATTGTGACATAAAATCATTATTGCAGCCCCATATGCTCAATTCCACGTTAGTTGTAGTTATCATGGAATAGACCTACTAGTAATTTGTAGTGGAAATTACAGAATACACTCCATACTCGGATGGTCTGCTGAATCATTATAGTTCTGATATTATGATCGATAATTAGTATCATTGAATATATTCTTGTAAAGAATCAAGGAAACAGTTCCTCTTGCGACAGCCACTCAAATTAAATCGATATAAACACACCTGTGCGCATGCGCGTCTATAATAATATATCGGACGTCCAGCTTTTGCTATTCAAGATTGATTCAAGAATAAAAAAAAAATCCTCGGCAGTTTGCAAGTCGTCTCGTTGGTGTAGAGGTGAGAGAGTATGACAGTGACGCTGATGACTCGGGGTCGACTCCCACTATTCGTTTTATCTTTTTTGACTAAATAAACTAAAGTTGTATTTTTTTTTTTTTGAATAGGTAGATGTAGGGAAATAGCGGACAGTAGGGAATTCGGACGGTCACCACATGTCCAGCCCTATTGCAACATAAGATCAACTGAGTTGAAATACCGCATCGATTGCAGGTGGTCTGTCTGGGAAGGTAATGCTGTATTCGACAACAACAAGTGAGAAATCTCGAAAAACTACCAAATCTGTCAAGGTAGGAAAATTTGCAGCCTGAAAAATGGCCTGATGTAAATTGACATTTTTAGATAATGTATGGAAATAAAAATAGAATTGGGGCATGACTCTAGTCATGCTTATTGACATGTATGGAGGTGGCCAACGTGTATGAGTGTTTGCACTGTACAAAGCCTGTATTGGGGTGCAGTTTGTTGAAAAGTGCAGTCAAGCATTTTTTTGTGTAGGGAATACCGGACCCCACATTGACGTTGTTTGTTTTACTTCCGGTTGAGTTGCTAAGCATGTAGTCAAATAGTATTGCAATATATAATGTATTATATTATTTATTAAATTGTTGACAATTTTGAAATGTCTATTTCTCTTTATTATATTGTGATATGATGATCTACATGAGATATAAGTTATTCTGAGTGTTTTGAAATTTTGTAGTAAAATGCATATAATCTTTTAAAAATAAATAATGTTATAAAGAATCAATACAACCATGTTAAGTGATGGTTTACATTCAAATCAGTGCTTCAGACAGATCTTTATACCAAAAAAAGGGGTAAACAACATACTGTCCGGTATTTCCTACACTGTAGGGAATGCCGGACAATTACCATGACGTCATTTTGCATATAACTGCCTCAACAAATATTTGATTACCTCAATTTTTTTGGAAAATAAAGTTGATGAGTAACCTAGCAATGAAAATCTTTTCTTTTGTGATTTATTGTTTTCATGTCCTAATTAAGCAAATGAGCTTAAGTGCCGTATCCCTACATCAGCCCATAAAAAAAAAAAAAAAAAAAATCATTTTTTAAATCTAACCCGGCCTAACCCTAGACTCTCGTCTATATTTAAAATATTATTATAAACCATTTCCACATTTTTTTTTCAATTTAGGTGGCTGTCGCAAAAGGAACTCTTGCCAGAATCAAATTTTAATTTGTAAGAGATGAGATGGTGCAGCCCCACCCCCCCCCCCAAAAAAATGTAATAAATAAAAACATTTTTTAATTAACATTTATTTTGCATTAATTTTTCATGCAGAATGCCAGACGCCTCCATCGTATCTACAACATCTCTATCACATTCAACAAAGATAAAGCTTCGCAAACAGATGTATCACTCAAACACCTTGCATCCTACTAAGACAGACAGCTTAAATACTCATGGGCTTTCAGTTTCACGCGCTCCAGATTCATAGAATGTGTTTCTTCGTCAGACGATTCCTACTTCTTTTATACCGCTGAGTTGTATTTCTCATTGTTCACCTATTTTGCAATTATGTATAACCATGAGCAATGTATACACGTACATAACAATATTTCCTATTATTTTAATTCATAACATGATATTTCTTCTCCCTTTTACATGATTGAAGCTGGTCCTGCTGAGCTATATGTTCAACTTTCTGAAAGAAGAGGCATCAAAATGAGGTACTGGAAGGGATTCAGCAAACCGAAAGCTTCTCCAGCTAGATCTGAGGTATGTTCACTTCATGTTCTATAATTCTGTACTTGAATCTATACATGAAAATCATTTTTGAATAACAATCTCACCTTTTAGAAGGAGTGTATTTTAGATATTGGACCAATGCCAATTGAATGCCAACATTTCTTTAATTAGAGCTTGGCAATATTAGTGCCATTTTCATTGTAATTCTTTCATAATATGTTTTTATATGCAATCAATTTTATTTATATTGTAAGTCATCTTTCTGCCGAATAGAATAATAATAATATCTAATTTGAATTACTGTTTTAATAATTTAGTACATTTGAAAATCAAATGAATTCATGTAAGGAATGAAGATCATGATGAGAGAGGCAAATAAATAAATATACACTGTCCGTCATAAAGGTGGAATATTTTTTTGCCGCTATAGCGACATGTTTTTGCTCTGACTTTAATTTTTTTAATACGTTTGTCCCTGCTTTTACTTTTTGGGACCCTGGCTATATCTTGGACATTCTCCCAACCCTTCACATGCACCTTTATCCAAAAAAGTTTTGGCAACCCCCGTGATGCCCATTTTTGTCATTTTTTCTCATTTTGGGGCCCCTTTTTGTTTTCCCGGCCAATCAAGCCCCCCTCAGTCCTACCCCCAGGAAACGCGACTGAGGTGTACTGTTTTATATGGTTCTTTAAGTTAAATCTATATTTCTGGGGACAGGCTTAGGTCTCTTGTCTAGGGGAGGGGTTGAAGTAAAAAACGAGATTGGTGAAAATTCGGAATATTGTATTCCATCTTTATGCTGAAAACAAAAGAAATGAAAAACCACCTTTAACCCTTGAATATCATAATTTTCCCTTTAAATTTTGTTTAGCCTTGATGACAAGGCTGTAAATAGTCATTATTGATAATATTTTATTTTGATTTATGTTTGGTTGAGATTTTACAATACAATTTAGGGAAGATAGAAATTTCCATGATGTAAAAATGAATAAAATGAATGTTGAACCCCAGTCAAAATAAATTTTGACCCCTCCCCTGGACAAAAGAGTCGAGCCTGTAACCAGAAATCTAGATTTAATTTAAAGAACGATAACAAATCTCCACCTCAGACGTGTTTCCTTGGGGTAGGACTGAGGGGGCCTTCGTGGGTCACGTGAACAAAAAAGGGCCCCAAAAATAAGACAAATTACGAAAATGGCCATCTTCTGGGGGTGACAAACTTTTTTGAAGAAAAATCCCCGGGAAGGGTTGAGGGAGCGTCCAAGATATACCCGGGATCCCAGAAAGTTAAAGCAGTGACAAACACATTCAAGAAATTAATATCGGAGCAACATAATGTCGCTTGAGCCAGAAAAAAATATTCCACCTTTATGACGAACAGTGTATATATATATGAGTCTGGTCAGTTAAGAGTGAGCACTGGGGTGAAAATTTCATATTAAGATTTAGGGGATGAAAGTATTTTCAGGATTTAGACTAACATCTCAAGTTGTAAAAATATGATTTTCAGAGACATGCAATGATGAGAAGCCCTTGAAATATATTATTTTTCTACGGGGGTGCCTAAAAATAATGTCACGGACGGACATTTTTCAGTAAAAGTAAAATAAGTCTCAGTTCAATGTCAACACAACTTTTTAATTTTTTCTTTACTGATACAGAGAGGTTGAAAGTATTTCTAAACAAAACAAGAAAACAATTTAAATCATAAATTGGGAAAATAATTCTGTGCGATAAATTTAAACATTTTGACCAAAAAATGTCCGTCCGTGACAAAAAAACAGAACAAAAGTATTTTTTCCCTTTGTTATTGCTTGTTTGAAATTAAAATCATGGAAAGCTATCTCCCGATTATAAGACCTTTGCTATGTATGAATTATACTTTTATCAATTGTGATGCATTTATTTTATATGAATTTGAAATTTTGTCCGTCCGTGACATTTTTTGTCACGGACGGACAAATCAGTACTTAAAAGCAATATGCTGCACTGGTTATGGGTGAAATTAATTATTTTCAATTACTCCGGGTAATTATCTTGAATTAAACCCTTAATTTCATTCAAATTAGGTAGCATAAGATCAGAATCATGTACATTACCCCCCCCCCCCACATGCACACCAAAATTCTCTATACTAACACACAAATACATGTACAGTACATGTATGCAGGCGCAAATCCCGGATTTCCCTATTTTTTTTTTAAGACTTTAGATGTTGGACATCCCAAAGTTTTGCATGATACGCCAGTCAAGAAAAAATGTACACTAAAAATGTTCACATCACTGCTCTTGGGGAGGGGGTGGGGTGGCAGACTAAAAAAAAAAGACCTTCGCCCGTCTAATATGTCATCCTTATTAAAAAAAATATTGGGTAAGGCTTTGCCATTTATTTATTTTTTTATTTTATTTTTTTTTGGGGGGGGGAGGGTGAGGTGGCCCACCAGGACACCCTTGATCCACGTATGACTTGCAAACCTTCAATTCTAATTATTACGCATTGTATTACAGTGATTACAGGATAAGCAAAAATGTACAATAAACAATTTTCAGGTCGGCACCAGTCAAAATTACTCCTCGGGGGGGGGTAGGTGTAAAAAAAATGACCTTCCTCCGCCAAATGTGTCATCCTTATTTTAAATAACAGCTATTGGTAGCGAGGTTTCATTTCATTTCATTGTTCAGTACGGTTAATTTTTTTTTTGGTGGGGGGGGTCGGAAGCCCCGACGCGTTGACTTTAAAACCTTCATTTTATTGGTGTTGAATTGTATACCGTGAATTTCAATATTCTTTGACGGAAAATTGATTCTGCAACCAGTTTCCCTATGATGTCCGTCCGTGACAACCAAATGTCCGTCGTGACACGAAAATGTCCGTCCGTGACAAAAGTTTTTAAGCCGTCAATCAAAAACTGGGCTTTATCCAATGATTTTTACATGGCACGAATAAAATACTTGCTATGTATGATATGTATTTGTTTAACTTGGCAATCATTTTAGATAGAAATGCAAAAGAGTTATGAGAAGTCAGAAAACCCATTCTCTATCCCGTCCGCCCGTGACATTGAACATTAAAGATTTTATTCTAGCATGTCCAGCAACAAAATTTGCATCATTGGCAGATCCAGTGGTACCTTCACTACAAACACAGAAAATTTCAATATTTCCTGATTAAACTTCACGGCTGTCAAACTTGAAAATTTTGCAAATGTCCGTCCGTGCAAACTACCAGGCTCATATAATATAATAATATAGTATAAAGTGCGATGAGACTCAACTTTTTGGACATGACGACGTTTGTTCCAGATGATTCATAACATATATAATATATATAATATATATAATATAATATATATATATATTAATATATATATATTATTATTATTATTATTTAGATGCCATTCAAGGAATTTTATAATGCCTGTCTAATAATTCTTTTTATTTTAATGGCCTTACTTTTCGGGAACATCGTTCAAGGATATTGACTGTGTATGAAGAATTCATTATTACACTTGTTCGTCTTCGACGTGGTTTTACAAATCGTGGACTGGCAGATACATTTGGAATTGGAACATTTTGAAATCTTCCGGACCTTAAACTGCTACCACTTCTCATCAAATGGCCAATAAAGGAACAGGTTAGGGCAAGTCTGCCGAAGAGTTTTAAATATTTCAAGAACACCAGAACTATTGTAGATTGTACTGAAATAATTAACCCCATCAACGCCTTGTTCTCAAAGAATAACTTGGTCATCTTAGAAACATCACAATACTCTCAAGCTCTTAGTTGCAATATTTCCAAGGGGTACCTTCATTTTCTCTCTCAGTTTTGGACAGGTAGTGTATCAGATTAAAAGACCACACAAGAATCTGGTTGCTTGAAGCACATTGAACATGGAGATGACGTCCTGGCTGATCGTGGTTTTCTCATAAGAGACCTCATAGCAGAAAGGGAAGCAACACTAAACATACCACCATTTGCACATGGGAAGCAACTCAACACACACGCTACAGTCAGCACACGTTGGATTGAATCAGCAAGGGTTCACGTTGAACGTGCTATCGGACGATTAAAGGCTTTCTCAGAGTATTGAATGGAGTTGTACCTTTGTTGAGCTGGGGGAATATGTGCTATTTGTTATTGCTGAATTTTCCAAGATAAGCTGACCTTCAATTCTATTTCCTGCAATTCTATTTATTTTTTGGTTCTATCCTGCACAATGTTCTTTTTATTCAAACCTTGATATTACACTGTACCACGTACTTTACCTTGTCTGAATGTACTGCATGTAGTGAAATGCAACATACATGTACATATTCAAAGCAATACGTATACACAATTATTATATTATTTGAAGTGAAGGTGATGATTTGGAATTTCTTCATTGAAACCAATATTTTCGAATTTACACGTATGCGTTCTAATTTACTTTATATATATATATATATATATATATATATATATATATATATATATATATATATAATAATATAGAGTATTTCTTAAGCGCTGTCTCCACATTAATCATGTGCTCAAAGCGCTGGAGAGGAAAAACTTACATGGAGAGGATGGTGATACATAATTTATATAAAAATAAATGAACACGTAATGAAAGAAAATGACTGGAAACTACTAGAAGGCAATTTTGAACAGATGAGATTTGAGTGCAGTTTTGAAACATTCAACATTTGTAATATTACGAATGTGTTGTGGCAATTGGTTCCACAGAAAAGGACCAGCATGTGCAAAAGAACGATCCCCCCATGATTTCTTAGATTTTGGAACAACAAGTAATTTCGAGTCTGAAGATCTTAGACGTTGAGGAGGATTGTAAGGCATCAACAATTTAACATTATACTCAGGGGCAGATCCATGTATACAATGAAAAACGAGCAATAACAACTAAAATACAATACGATATTCGATAGGTAACCAATGAAGAGAGGACAAAATTGGAGTTATGTGAGCAGAGCGTCTAGTAAGGGTAACAATACGAGCTGCAGAATTCTGCAATTTCTGTAATTTTGAGAGTTGAGACTGTGGAAGTTGAAACAACAGTGAGTTACCAAAGTCAAGCCAAGACGATATTAGAGCATGCACTATCTTTTCTGTTACCAAACGAGTCAAATACTTGCGAATGATGCCTGAATTACGTAATTGATACCTTACAGATCTGCACACAGCAGGGATCTGGGCAGACATGGACATAGTGGAGTCGAACAAAACTCCAAGGTTTCTACATGATTTGGTTGATACAATATCCACACTACCAATTCTCAAAGACGGAAGATTTATCTTATCTAATGAAGCCTTAGAGCCGATAAACAGTAGCTCAGATTTAGCCTCATTTAACTTCAAAGAATTACTACTCATCCATATAATAATATCTCGGACACAAACTTCAAGTTTTTTAACAACATCTGTGACATTGGCCTGGCTAGGTAAGAATGAACTATACATCTGGACATCATCTGCATAACAGTGATATTACAGTGATGTCTTAAAATCTGTTTAAGACCACCCAAGTAAAGTGAAAAAAGGGTCGGGCCTCCAACTGATCCCTGTGGTACACCACAAACTAACCTAGCAGGATCAGACCTTGAATTATTAATACAAACAACCTGAAACCTTTCAGATAGGTATGACTTAAACCAATCAAGAGCTTTTCCATCAACACCAAGAGATCTCAGAGTGTTTAACATAATTGTATGATTGACAGTATCGAATGCTGAAGATAAATCGAGGAGTAAGAGAACAGTAATTCTCCCATCATCCATGTCTCTCAAGATGTCATTTGATAGGTTGACGAGCAGAGTCTCAACACTCTGATGCGGCCGATAAGCAGACTGGCGATTGTCCAAGAGATTATTGAAAGTGGATCATTCACTGTTGTTGCTAAGCCGGGCATTCGTAGCCATGTACCTTTCATTCACAGACACAGTTGTTGCTAAGCCGGGCATTCATCAGCAATCTATAAGAGTAGAGTCCATCCACTGAATAACATGCGCATTGCGAAAAGGACATGATCTATTATGTGTATTATCTGATTGCGAATTCGATTTTACGTCTAAACCGAAAAGATGCAGATTCGATATACACCGTGTAACAGTCCCGCCGTGTAGAATAGTAGATTTTGATCATGGTGACGGTTTCCTTCATGTGAGTACTCGTTTTTAATTCCTAATTAAGTTATGGTTAATTTCATGAACATCGTTAGCCAATTATTTGCACATAAATTAATGTTGTATAACACGCGAAACAAATTTTGTCTTGCCAAATTATTGAATAAATGTGTGTGCTTTAAAATGATAATAACAATTTCATTAAATTATGAAAATTGAATTCTAAATCTAATTATAAATTTACGTGTCACTTTTCTTTTACATTAATTGTATCTGGATGAACTGTCTTATGAAATTTCAGATTTGACGTCTCTGACAAGCCTGTGAAGCCATATTAAGCTTATCTGTCATGCTAGTCGGTCAAGACAGAAGCAAAACCATCGATCGCGACTGACTAGTTTTTACACCTTGACGGACTAGCTGTAAAGCTAGTCCTGCTCAAAAGCTCGTCAGTCTGGGCATCACTACGACTAGCTTTAATGCTAGTCCGTCAAACTAGTCGGTCACGACGGACTAGCTTTAAAACTAGTCCGTCGTAACGGACTAACTTGACGGACTAGCTTTTAAGCTAGTCCGTAGAGACGGACGAGCTTTAAAGCTAGTCCGTAATAGACGGGTTGTGTTGAAGGAAAGCTAGTCCGTCGTGACTGACTAGCTTTAAAGCTAGTCAGTCTGGGCATCACTACGACTAGCTTTAAAGCTAGTCGGTTTACCCGTTTAGGTTTTCAGTGTTCTTTAATAAGGGCTGGATGTAAGCTAACTTCAGTGCACTCGGAACCGAAGCCTGTTGAAGACTCAGGTTGACATATATATATATGTATATATATATTATATTTGGATTAGACTTTTCCATACTTCCCTATCCTGGTTTCTCTCTTCCTCTGTCCTTCCCTCTTGTTCTCCTTTCACTTTACTTTGTGTCTTCCTCACCCTCTCACTCTCTTCCTCCTATGCTACATGTGTATTGGCCACAAATTTGCCTTTTAGTACAGTAAGAACACTATGATGTCTTGGCAGACTATTTATTATGTAATCATCATTACAACAATAAAGAATATCTGCTATCGTGATAATGTTAACTATTATGCTATATATTTATATAATTTATGTTGTACTATGTAAAAATGAAATTTTGTAATAATTTTTTTCTTGAGTTGACAATGAAGAACATAATTATTATTATTATTATTATTATGATAAACAGGATCAAGTCCGTATTTTTCCTTGAAAGACTTTTCTTTAACAAAAAGCACTAAGTGATTTCAAGTGCAACTTTTTAGTGTCCAAGTGTTTTTCGGATCATTCTAGTTGTGCCGAGAATGGCTTCCTTTTGAAGATCGTAGATCTTGATGTTCTGGGAGATCTTGGTGATGAGACTCTCGATTCCCTTCTGTACCATCCCCGTGTGACCAATTATCACCGGGGTGACTTCTGCCTTGACGTTCCACATTCGTTCGATCTCGATCCTCAGGTCTTGATATTTTAGCCGCTTGTCCCTTTCCTTGACTGCGAGGTTTATGTCGTGAGGGACGGATACTTCGATGATGTTAACTTTGTTTCCCTCTCTTACGATGATGTCTGGCTTGTTATAGTTTATAGCTCTGTCTGTCATTATACCGCAGTTCCAATATATGGTACTTTTATCAGCCAGGGTGATTGTCTGCGGCTGATGTTCCCAATGGATGGTCACATTCTTGAGTTCCACGATCCTTTAGAAGTTGCCAGTGTATATGCTTGGCAATGCTATCAAGTCTGCTGATATATTCTGTTTGGGCCTAGACAGGATATCCTGATGCCAGATACATTAGAGTCTCAGGTTCTTTCCCACATACTCTGCACGTGTCCTCTACATCAGATTGCAGAATGGATTTCTCATATGCCCGTGTCTTGATTACCTGATCTTGTATGGCAAATATAAACCGCTCCGTTCCTCCTTTCAGACCAGCAGACTTGAGCCATCCATGGGTGTTCTTTTTGTCAACGAACTGGCGATTCGATTATTATTATTATTATTATTATTATTATTATTATTATTATTACTATTATTATTATTATTATTATTATTATTATTATTATTACTATTATTATCATTATTATTATTATTGTTATTAATATGTATAGCCCGATTATGTTGAAATAAATCTGTTTTAAATTAAAAAGAGATTCAGTTGCTTCATTTGACATTCAAATCAGTGCTTCCAGACAGATCTTTATACCAAAGAAAAAAGGGTAAAAACATACTGTCCGGTATTTCCTACACTGTAGGGAATACCGGACAATTTACGATGCAGGGCCGGCGGAGCGTTTTCAGAAGTGAGGGGGCACAAGTTTTAGAAAAATTCATGCGAACATATAAGCCCGAATAATAAGGATTTTTACGGGGGGGGGGGTCGAAATGTGAAAAAGTGCACCTTTGCTTTGTGAATGAGCAGATCATATTCAAGCGCGAAGTCAGGGGTCAGTATAATAAAATTTTTAGAGAAATTTCCGAGCGTGTACGTAGCGCGAGCCGAAAATTTTGGCTTATAATTACCTGAAGGTAGTGTATTCTTATACACATTTTGATAATTGTCATCCCATCTGAGACACATTTGCGAGAGCGTAGCGCGAGCCGAAAATTTTGGGTTATAACTACCTGAAGGTAGTGTATTCTGTACACATTATTGTCATCCCATCTGAGACACATTTGCGAGCGCGTAGCTCGAGCCGAAAATTTTGGCTTATAATTATCTGAAGGTAGTGAATTCTGTACACATTTTGATAATTTTCATCCCATCTGAGACACATTTGCGAGCGCGAAGCGCGAGGTGAAAATTTTGGCATACAATGATGCAAAGGCCGTATATTTTACGCACATTTCCCCCTCTACTCTTATGTATTTTGTTTGAGTTCTTTTACAACATAACGATCACCTTCATTTTAAGAACAAATAAATTGCGAACGCGAGCAGAAAAATTTACATAACATTACTTCTTTGGGACGCCAGGGATCACTCAATGTAGCTTTTTGTTTAGAAGTGCGCGAAGCGCGAGCCGAAAATGTTGACTTAATTAACGGATCGAAGGTATAGTGTATTCTAGACATAATTTGAAAATTTACATCCCATCACTTCACTTTACTGACAATGTCAGGAGTCAGTCTTTCTGAGAGAAATTTGAGCAGACCATATTCGAGCGCGAAGTGAGGGGTCAGACTAGTATAATAAACTTTTCTAGAGAAATTTGCGAGCGCGAAGCGTGATCCGAAAATTTTGGCTTATAATGACCTGAAGGAAGTGTGTTCTCGACGCATTTTGAAAATTGTCATCCCGTCTATTAAAGAGAAATTTGCGAGCGCGAGCCGAAAATTTTGACTTATAATTAACTGAAGGCAGTGTATTCTAGATTTTTAAAATTTTGAAAATTGACATCCATCACTTCACTTTGCGACGTCAGGAATTAGTCTTTCTGAGAGGAATTTGCGAGCGCGAAGCGCGAGGTGAAAATTTTGGCTTATTATAATGACACAAATAAGGCCGTATATTTTACGCACATTTCCCCCTCTACTCTTATGTATTTTTGTTTGAATTCTGTTACTAGCTAGGTAACGATCACCTTCATTTGAACAAAAATAAATTGCGAGCGCGAAACGCGAGAAGAAAATTTTACATAACATTACTTATTTAGGACGCCAGGGATCAGTCAATGAGCTTTTTAAAGAAAAGTTTGCGAGCGCGAAGAGCGAGCCGAAAAAATTTGGCTTATTTATTAGGTAGTGTATTCTAGATTCTGAAATTTGATTGACATCCATCACTTCACTTTGCGACGTCAGGAATCAGTCTTTCTGAGAGGAATTTGTTAGCGCGAAGCGCGGGCTGAAAATTTTGGCTTATGACACCGTATTATTTTACGTACATTTTCCATCTTATTTCTTTTTGTTTGAATTCTTCTATGGGTAAAGATCACCTCAATTTTAACAAAAATAAATTGCGAGGGCCAAGTGCGAGTAGAAAATTTACATAACTTTACTAATATGAGACATAAGGGATCAGTCTATGTGCCTTATTGAGAGAACCTTGCGAGCGCGATGCGCGAGCATAAAAAAAAAATTGGCTTCTAATGAACCTGAAGGTAATGTATTTTAGACACGTTTTGTCTCTCCTTCCCGTTCTTCTTTTTCTTTCTTTTCCCTTTTTTCCCTTAGAAAATATTAAAATTTCTGGCAAAAAAGTGTGTGTGGGGGGGGGGGGTGGGGGCCCGGCTCCCCCAGGCCCCCCCCCCCTCCCCCCGTCTCCGCCGGCCCTGCGATGACGTCATTATGTGCATATAACTGCCTCACCAAATATTTGATTACCTCAATTTTTTTGGAAAATAAAGTTGAACTTTACACTTTGTGTCTTCCTCACCCTCTCACTCTCTTCCTCCTATGCTATTTAAATGTATTGGCCTCACAGATTTGCCTTTTAGTACAGTAATAACACTATGATGTCTTGGCAGATTATGTAATCATCATTACAACAATTCAGAGGATCTGCTATCGTGATAATGTTAACTTTTATGCTATAGGGTAGATGTAGGGAATAGCGGACAGTAGGGAATATCGGACGGTCACCACATATCAAGCCCTAGCTGCCAGCATCGCTAAGCTAAAACGAGGACTGCAGATGCGATCTGTGTGCAAGCCGCCATTGTTCCACGAATCATTAGCGAAGAGCATAGCTTAATTTGCATACGGTTTTATGCAAACACACGCCAGCCAATCGCGA